>JAPZDV010000011.1:8777677-8846691 GCA_029814665.1 Acanthurus lineatus | reverse complement strand
TTGTTTGATCATCATCAGCAAGTTGCACAAGTTTTTTGTGACCATCATTACATGCATGTTTGTGATTTCACTGTGTACCTGAAACTTGTTCCAGGGACCAAACTTCATTTTAGGGAATAGAAAGTAGTTGCAGAAGTTGGAGCCAAATCCAGTGAGTATGTAGGGTGGAGAGGGATAGCTGTGTTGCTTCAATGAGAAACTTGGATAATGCCGGCATGCTCTAAGGGGGGGGTGATGTCATGTTGGAAAATCCGGTTGCCGTCTTCACTCTGGAAACTGAAAGCTTTTCCATTGTTGAGAACCCTATTTAGTCTCTGGATCATAGCTGTAGACACAACTCTCATCACTGATGATGATCTTCTACATGAACTTTTGGTCATAACGGGCCAATTGAAAAAGATTCTTGCAGGCTCCAACATGCTGCTTTTGCCCAGGAGTCAGAAAAATGTGCCAGCGGCTACAAAATGCATCTACGTCCAGTGCTAATTATGATGGAGCAATATAACTTGCTTGCACCTGCTGCATGCACATCACTGTGCAGAGCTCTGTTCATGCACAACAGGTGCAGTCTCTAAAGTTTTTGATCACACCTCAAATAGCACTAATAAGACTTTAAAGCAGTGCATCACAGCTCAGAATTTCAGTTTTATTTATTGCGTGACTGCTGTTGCATTCACAATCCACCACTATTGAGAAACTCCAATACTGAAGAGCGGGTGGTCAAATTCTGGAGATTGGGAGGCATTTTTACTTTGCCTGCTACTTTGGATCAGCAATCTTCTCCTTTTCTGAAATGACAGCTTCACCTTTACACACTTTTTTCTGCACCAGCTCAAAAACATCATTTCAAGGAGGCTGCCTTTGTAGAGCAGGCTAAAGTTTTAGTTGTGGTGTGGTTTGGCAACTTCACTCCCCTGACAGAGGAAACAGCTGGATAAAATTGTGCACTCAGTCCTCAAAAATCATGGCTGTGAGCTGACTATCATCCCTGACTCCTCTGAGACCTGCATTTAGTGTGATGGGAATTCAAAGATACTAGCAGAAAAATACAGCAAGCGGGTGGGCAGGTTGGCACCCACCCTCCTTCCTCCCTGAGGGGAAAAAGCTAGGGAGATCAAAACAAAAAACAGAATTTTTGTTTTTACCACAGCATTTATCACATGCCATTAGCTGTGAGCACATGAACAGTTACAGCTCAGATGTCAACAAAAGTTATCCAAACATTAGAGTTAATGTTTTGTTTTTAAAGCTATGATGTGCTTTTATTCTGCCTTTTCTGGGGAGAGAATAAAAGAGAAGGAAGGCAAACTCAGATTTAGGAACGAGGGAAACATAATATTCTTAGATGGAACTGCAATGCAGACATTGAGGATCTGGCAAAAACTCAGTTATTGGAACGTTAGTAAATAACACGAGGTTGAGAGAACAAAAAAGACAGATTTCAGCTGTGAGGGCAGTGCAACACCCAGACAGACTACAGAGTTCATTTTCATATTCACAAAAGGCATCAGTCTAAATTTTGCATTAGCAAGAGGAATATCTATATGACATGTACAATACACTCACACATTATATTTGTTTATTGTGAACTCTCTGCAGCATCACCCAGAGCCTAACTTAAAGCGAAGTGCAGAAGTCATGAGCAGCAACAAACAAGACTGACTGACCACGAAAAACACGGCACCATTAAACAACTTGAACCAACTCTGAGGTAAATAACATAACTTATTCAGCCTGTTTCACCTCAAAGAACCCTGAGCCTGGTCAACACCGACTTTCTTCATGGCAAACCGTGCAGCAGAGAGGCTGCTCTCCACTGCTGGAGACATAAAGATAACAACACAGTCAAGCACTCTCCCTCAGTTTGTTATTTATATACAGGCAAGATACTGTAAGATGCTTTTAGCTTAATTAATGCATGAATTAATGCAGTTACTTAAAAAAAGCTGCCCATACATTATTTTAAATCATATGTAGAAATTGAGATGCATCTACAATCGTTTTTTATTCAATTGTAGCCCTATGAATTTGAATCAAATTAAATTGGGAGGGGTCCAGAGATCCACCCCCACTTCGAGCGAGTTAACTCTAATAAATTTCCTCTTGACCTTGTAAAACAGTGCTCACAGCCCTCAAAATAGCTAGAAAAGGTCTCAGAATTGTAATTAAAAATACTAAATTTTGGCTAAGAAAACAAGGCACATGCAAGATAATAGAGAAAATACTTCGGCCTCATAATATCAAAGCACTTCATATGGGCATCCCACCTCTCATAAACCACCAAAGGGCAGGAAGCTGACATTCCTCGGTCGAGAAAACCTTTCACCACTCCAAACAGCAACAGCTGAATCTAAATGTGCGAAAATCTGGAGTGGCAGGCTGAGCCCTCGTTGGCTCTGGTTTTATGTATTCTGATGTTGACTGGAGTTCTCAGAATGGCTGCGTGAGTTCACAAGGGTGCAGCCGAGTGAGACTGCATAAAGGAGATGAATGTGACAGCCTTTTCAATTCAATCTCTCCATTGGAAAATAGCAATCCAAAATGTGAGGCAGAGCAATCAGCAAACAGGTACACATTCACCGTAAAAACACATGCATATCTTATTATGCATTGGGGAATCGTGCTATCATGCAAGAGAAGCGATAAGAAGAAATACATAATACCTGTTACGCTGATCTGTGACAACATGGCTATTACTGCAAAAAATATATTTCCATTTGCCATTTCTGTACAACTAAAAATCAATACATGATTGTGATTTTTTTGTCTATTTGGTAAACAGCAGAGTGACATTCCTTGAGCTCAGCTATGAGACTTGAACTTTTCAAACTTCCTATAAATACAATACCACTGGAATAGGCTTATCAGTAATTGTGGAGTTGCTCACAGATAGAGTGCCGTACAGGTCCCTGGCTTATCACTGTAGAGGCCAGGAAGTGTATCTGTCCATCTGTCTGGAAGTGCAGACTCCATTTTTTCGTTCGGAGTCTGGAAGGCTTTGATTGTTTGGATTTGGGATGATTGAAGCAGTTCAGTTGGTAACAGGAACACCCAGGAATCTGTCCAGGTTTCAACAGCTCACAGAAGCCCAATAATTCCCAATCTGTTACTCCTGTGTGAAGTGTTTCTTACTTAAGTACATAACAACTGCACAGATGTTAGCATTAAGCTAGCAAGCAACAGATGCTGTGTGTGGCTGTGTAGTTAATCTTTAGTTGTTTGTGTAACTTTATTTCCTTCATTCTCAGCCTTCCTCTCATCTGTGTATGTTTATGAGAAGGATCCATAAACTCTAACAATATGTAGATATTTTTCACTCAATCACCCTGATGCAAATTTACAGCAGAGGAAGTTACGTTTTTAGGGTCATGTCAGGTCATGTTTAGATTAATGTAATTGCAATTGTGCCACCTCTAAAATTCTTCTCACAATCTCTTTGAACGCAAAGTTAGGCACATTTTATAACTATTAGACAAAGTACTATAAAAATTTAGTTTTGTCACAACGTGGTACTATTGGCTACGCCAACTGCTCTTTTTTAGGCACCAAAAAGCCTTAAAAAGCAGAAGAAGTTGAAATAAAATCAGTTGTCTTGGCCATCCATGTGAGAAAATTGTGGAAAGGTCTTTGAATTTTTTTTTTGTCCCATGCAGTACATGAATATCAGTGGAGTCTGCAACTATCAAACCAATTCTTTTAATCCTTCTTTTTGGCAACATCAGGACTTATTCTGAAAAGGTGTTTTCACATCCTACAAAGTGAATTAACTGTAAAAATCCTCTGCTTCTGTTTCCTTCTCCTTGCTTTTCCATCACGGTCATGTTTCTCCCCCCACCTTCCATTCACCTGTCTGCCCCGCCCATTCCCACACCTGTTTCTACTGATCATCAGCCCTGCGGCACTTTGAGTTCTCCACACCTGCTTCTCATCAAATAATCAGCATAGGACTATAAGTATCAGTGCCCTTCTTTTGTTTTTTTTTTGCTGCTTAAGTCTTAAGTTTGTTTCTGTTCTAGTTTGTGTCTTATCCTGTTCACTCTTGCTGTTTTACCTCTCATCTCGCCTGCCCAGAGCTAGCTTAACCACAACCTTGACTCCTTTTCTTGAAAAGGCAACATTTTTTTAAGGGAAAAAAAAAACTCTTTTTGCAAAATTGAAGTTTGATTTTTTTTTTTTTTAATGTCTATCGATCTTTCCTAATGGTTTATTTTAAAATGCAAAACACAGGCCTACACAGTAGGGCTGGGCATGCACTTAATTTTACTCTGTGGAATTGCATTGTGGTGATGCTGAGATACAATTTTTGAAAATCTGTTGTTGAAATTAATATTAAAAAGCTGAATTGTAATTTGTAACTAATGAAAGGTTATTCAAATTCTATTATTACAATATTGACTTAAACCCCTTTGCCCACCCCTAATAACATGCTTGTTTATCAGGCCTTGGATCAGTCAACTCATTAAGCTGCCAATTGAAGCTCAGCTGCTCTTTAATCAGCTGATTATCAGTGCTGTAGGGGAGAGAAAACACAGTCCGAACAACAAACAAACAGCATTTTTATTGTCAAGTCCATCACACTTTGTTTCTGTCATGTGCTATATCTCTCTCCTACACCTGTCTTTCTTTGTCTTTCCTCTCATGGGAATTCTCTCTGCCCTGACTGACCTTTTCTAGTTTCTCTCTCATACTTTGATTGTTTCAGTGACCTTTTTATATCTGCAGGACTGTCCTCTGCAGTTTTCAGCTTCAAGGTACACTATTAATCCTCTGTTCTGCATAAGATGATTGAGTTTACTTTGTCTTGCTGTGTCTTTATTATAGAGGTCTGTCATGCAGATGTGATAAGACAAAAAAATATGCAAAGGTGTTAAAATAAGAGAACATTTCGGAATCTAAAACAAAATATGAATCCTTAAGAAGGTGTGGAATTTGAAGTCCAAATTGAAGGTGATGCTAAGATTTCTAGCACGTCTCTGTACATGTTTGTGTGTGTTTGTGTGTATGTGTACAGTTGGTCTCTGTGACACCTCCCTCCCAACTAAATTCATTATAAATTGCTGGGCACCCATGGGAGGGCAGTCAGGGCTGTTTTATTGATTTTCTTTTCAGCCCTCTGTGACTCCTCACTAACCTCAGGCCTCAGGCCTCCATTGGCCGAAGAGTTCAGCAGCAGGCCTTAAGAAGAAAGAAGCCTCTCGGTGTATCGACTCCAAGGTTGAGGATTTTTTTAGAAGCCTCCTCCAGTGATCTTAAAAGAACGGTTCAGATAGCCGAGGAGAGAGCAACTACAACCAGAGACTGCTCCACATCAAACAGATCTACAGATGTGTGCGTGGTGTTCTGTGCTTTCTCAGACTCTTGTTTTGACTATAGCATTTCTACCCACTTTACTCTCTTTTCCTCTTGTGCTAATCTCTGGAGAGGTTATATAAGTGAGGGTTGGAGAGGAATGATTTTAAAAAGTGGAGAATGACGATAAAAGATGAAAGTGCTAGTGGTGGAATAGTAAAATGCTACTTTGAATAATTGATACTGTCATTTAGCTAATCATTATTTTCATCCTGCAATCATTATTTATTAAGCAATTATGTAATTATTTAGCTCATGAAATTGCCCGTGAAGAACGTCAGTCAGATTTTCTCAGAGACCAAGGTGATGTCTTGTAATTGCTTGTTTTGGCAGAATAACAGTCCAAACACAATTATAACCATTTTTACAATGAAACACAAGCAGAGAAAAGCAGCAAATTGTCACATTTTGAAAAGTTGGAAACAGCAAGTGCTTGGCACCTCTGAGCAGGATTCTCCTGTATCCTGACACAGCCTCAGAGTCTGAACAGAGCTTGTTGGAAAAAACAACTGTTGTAGCTGCATGAGGTTGGATGCCAGGTGGTGATTACTTTTGTCATGGCAGCACCATGATAAGCAACCACCACCTTTTGGTTGCAACCCAAGGCTCTGGTGAAACAGGATGGAGGCCCTCTGAGCCAAGTTTGGACAGAAAGGTGCTGGCAAGCCAGAGGTGTTGGTGCTGCTGCAGTATTTAGCTACTATCTGGTTATATAATGGAGAATGAAAACTCCCAAGCTTCAGCAAATTTCCAATTCCCCTGCTTTAGAAATGTCAGTAGTGACATCAAATGTGAATGCGTTTGGGTTGATTATTTTCTAATAAAGTCTTCATTTCCACCTATTAGCAGATTTCTGGAGTGTTTAAAAGGCTAAAAATGTGCTTGTCAGGGACGATCCTCTTAAGTGATGCTGTGTGTGTGTGTGTTTGTGTGTGTGTGTTTTTGTGTGTGTTTGTGTGGTGCCTATGTGTATTAGCATACTGTACAATCCTTTGATAAATGTTTGTGTAACCTAGTGATGTTTCAATTCAGTCCACCATTAATAACCTCTGCTTGTTTCTCTCCTTGTGTGACCCCTCGTCTGTCTCCCTCTGCTCAGACACTGTTAGTTATGTTGCTGCCCTTTTTGATTTACTCAGGGAAAATGCAGAACAATGTCTCAGCAAGCAGACTCATGAGGGCACAACTGCAGTGTCAACTATATGAATTGTTACCAAAGTAGCACGGTAAAAAACAAGTGCCTTTCAAGGGCAAACACAGGATCTGGCATCATGTCTAGCTTTTATCACTAATGTTGTAGTTATGACATGCACAAAATGATTTTCCTCCAGGAGACTGTCCTCCACAGATGTATGACTCTTGTTTGTATAAAGCAAAGAAGTAATGTGATGTTACAGTCTTGTGGTTGATGGATCAATTAACTATTAGACTTTCAGACGGAGTTTTGCTTCTAGTTTCCTTCAAAAGGTCAGTGTAAATTGGAACCATGGTCACTGTCTTTCACTGGCTTAAACCACATGGTTCTTAGTGTAACAATGTTGATGAAGAGTCCTTTAACCGTAACAAAGTTGTCACTTTATAGTGTCACTCTAACCCTACCACTTTATCAAAAACACAAATTTTCCTTAATCTCAACCAAGTTTTGCTTTTGTCTTAGCCAAACTGAACCTCTAAACTGTGTAACATTAGAAAAGTTGTATTTTTCCTGTCAGATGTTGTAACAGGAAGGCACCAACAAATGACTCCCCGCTGCCGCTAGGAGGATCAGATCAGAGAACATTTTTGTGTGTAATCCAAAGGAAACTAGAAATTATTATATTTGGTGAAATCTGAATTCAGGATGGTACTTGATCATCAAGTACAAGTCCTCTTTGAATCCTTATCAAATATATTTAGGTTGAGAACAAAACATTTCAAATTTAAGTACTAAAACTGCTGTTATTCAAATACTTGTTATATTTTTAAACTAAAATTTAAATGCATTACTCTTGTTCTATTTTTATAGGGCTCAAACCCTCTCTATGCGTAAACATGTACACTTCACTCATACTTTAGGTTAGGGGATTTAGTTTAGTCACAAGACTTTTATGTCATATTATTTATTAGCACTTTAGGAGGCCTGACTCAGTTACATTAATATGTGTGCTTGCATACAAATGAGATTTATTCACCCAGAGACAAACTCTTTGTCCTTTTTACCTTTTTTATTTAAATTCTTTCTCTTACTCAGAGAGAATAAATTGTATTGTAAACATGTTCAAGGTCTGTCACTCAACATATACTGGCTTTAATTCTACCTCACTTTACCTTGCGTAGGTTTGATGTTCAGCCTCTTCACCTCCTCCATCTTAAATCCAGTGTTTCTGATCCCTAATCCCCCATATATGCAAAGAGAACACAACAAAGCAACTTTCAGCTGGGAGTACTAGAATAAACATCACTTTATGTTGAATTTGCAATGGTTGCTCAAAGTGAGAAATGAAATCCAGACATTTGGAGGACAAATACAAATGGATTGAAATGAGAACACTGAACAAAATCCTTTATGTGACATTTTCTTTAGCTTGCATTTTGCATTTCTTTATTTTTGGTGTCACTTCCACAACCTTTGCAAATATGCAGTATGTATCAGTTTTCTGGTTGCATATCAAAAAGTATAAGCTAAGCAAATCAAAATCTTTCTGTTATGTGTCAATCATGATCCAGTCAGCTAGCAGAATATAGCATCTGCTATCTGCTGAAATCATGTCCTTCAAAACTTTAAAGAACAGACGTGTTAATTAAATTCAGAGCAAAGAATTCTTAATCAGCTACCTTAGTTTTAAATCTAAGCTCCCCTCACCATTTTCATTCATCTGTGATGTTGCTTCACTGGTGAACTGCCTTTTTAGATGCATGTGGCTCACAGAGTCGTTTCTAATCCGCTGTACTTCACACAAATTGGATATGCAGGTTTATTTCATGTCATTCAATGGCACAGAGTCCTCTAGATAATGAAACCAGGTGTCTATACTGAGATATATATATTTAAAAAAAGTCTTCTAACAATCAATCCAGTTCATAAAATATGCAAACAGAAAGCATGCGCACTTCACAAATGCTTATGTTAATGCATAGGTGCTGCTGAAAGGTGGGGGTGTGGGGGGGCTTAGCCATGTAACATTCATGTTTTATTCTTTTTTTATGTCTTGTCTTTTGGCATGTGCACAGTACATAAATCCCTGTAGCACCTGATAAGTGTGCTTGTTATGAAGCTATGCAAGCCTGGGTTTGTTATTTACCCTAACTGTATAGCAAGGATAGCAAGTTCATAACATGATGTAGCAAAGATATGAAAATGACATTTTAATCATTTTGATCATCCTGGTTCTTCCATGTTTGACGGGGTTCATATCTGTGGATTACTCACATCTCTGAGGTCACTGTCCTCTGTGACCTCTCTCTGACCATCCTTCATTTTCATGTGTCCTCCTTCCACTCAAACCCACCAGTCCTTCTTTCTTTCTTTCGTTCTTTCTTTCTCTTGGACCAGTTGAAACTCCAGTCAGCTAAATGATCTAGCCACATTACACTTTCCTCTGTAATGACAGTAGGAGCATGTTTTCTTAGCCTACTCTTGCTCCTCAACACTGTTTATAAAGTTGTATAACATTAATGTATTCAAAGCTAAATTAAGGCTTATTTAACTGGTAAATGGAATGATGGAATCGTTTAAGTAACAATTTGATCAGCAGGCACAGAGTTGCAGCTCAAATTGTTTACTTAGTGTATTAATTTAGAGTATTGTACATAACTTAATTTGCATCTTGTACACATTTTCTGCTGCTCCTGGTCTGGTAAACAGCTCCAGGCCATTCACCATGGACAGTGCTATGGCTCTTTCTGTTAAGTGAGATAGACTGCCCGAGTTACTCCATGATTATTGATTCCTCTAGTAGTTTGAAACTAAAGTTTAAGCTCTCATAAATAAAACAGATATATTTGTATTCCTTTGTTTGCCTCTTAGGCTTTTGTCCTGTTCTAAAAGGCTCACAGGCTAATAATTTTAAAATGGTATTGTCCTTCAAACTTGCCCAACATTTTTCCAGAGTGTCAGAACAATGGCTGCAGCATGCTCCTTTACATACCAAAAGTAAAGTTTAGTTTATGTCGTGTTCTTTATAAGAACTGCATGTTTGGATGAATGGAATACAAATAAGTATTATTCCGCTTTTTCCTGCCTTACCATATTAAGTGCCATTACAATATAACAAAATAACATGTGTGGTGAAGAATGACAAATGCAGGACCTGGGAGGAGTCAGGTTGTTCTTAATGCCCTCACATCTTCAGCTGTATTGTTGTTGTTTATTGTTGTAGGGGATTTAGTGAAAAGCAGCTTCCCTCGCCTCTCTATCCCTTTCTCCCCTAAATTAATTCCCTTTGTCCGTTTCTTGTTTATGTCCGCCTTTGCCTCTGTCATTTTGCTACAGGCTAAAATGAATAAAAGATGGGGGACAGGTGAGAGGACTAGCAGAAACGATTACACAGACAAGTGATCATAGTGCAGGAATGAGAGGTGATACAAAAGGAGAACTGATATGATTAACAGGATCACTTAGGGATTTAGAGAAAGGGCTTTAGTGACTTTTTTCTGTGGCTTTTTGGAAATATTCCATCATATACAAGTCCGGGATAAGAAACTGACTCCTCTTTTTTCTGTGCTCATGTGTTAATTGGAGCTACATCAAAAGCATATCAGCCATTATTTATTTATTTATTTATTCCACATTTAAGCCCCAACTCATATGCCAACAACAAATCACCTGGACAGAGTCCCAGCAGGATTTTTAAACGTTTCTGGCACATCACTTCAATCTCTTTCATAGAGTAACTTTGGAATTTAAAAAAAACCTCAATCCATACCTACATACATGAATAAAAAGCTATGTCACCAAAACTAAAACCAAACCAAGACCCTAAGTGGCCCTCTAACTATCCAATTTCTCTTATCAGTTCAGGTTTAAAATTCATCACCAAAGCCTCAGCTGTCAGCATCAACTGTTACCCTGGTTGTGCAAAATATATGATTATAATTCACCACATTTCTAGTCACCAGACTGGAATTTTTATTCAGGAGTCTTCTAAAATTTGGCTTTGAACAGTCATTCAGCTGCTGGATCACAATGCTTTACTCCTCACCAATGGCCTCAGTAACCACTAAAGGTATCAAATCACAGAGATTTACACTCCACAGCGGAACCAGACAAGGACAAATTTCTTTCAATTTATAACATAAAAATATTCTTTATGCAGACGACACACTATTTCATCAGGACCCCTACATGTTATTACAAGAATTTTTTTTTTCACTACTAACTTGTCTGTGATTCCACACTTCACAATCTAGTGGAAAAAATCACCCATAACTCCCTCTCTCACTCTCTCTCCCTCTCTCTCTGAAGATGCAACACAAGACCCACTCCTCCCCTTTCACATTAGAAACATTACATCCCTTGGAGTTGACATTTCGGATTATTTTAAAATATACAAGACAACTTCAAATAATAGAAAAATATCTTCTCTCACTAACAAACAAATTGCAACTGTTAAAGTTTCTTCCTCTATGATCCTTACCACCTCAAAGGAAAAATTGTTCAAATCTCTTGAATCTTTAACTAGCCAATTCCATGAAAAATAAAAAAAATAAAATTCTAACCTCCACTTGGCAGAAGAAAATGTTTCAAAGTAGCCTTGAAGCACCAAATTTCCCACTCTGCTTTCTAGCGAATCAATTACCAGTCTTAAGCCCTAAATCTTACTCTAAATCTTAGATAACTAACAACCCACTCAGCCCCTTAAAACTAGGCAAAGAAATAATAAAGATCACAGATTAAAAAAAGATCTCGAAACTCCTTTTAAATTCTTTCCAACTCCTGTAACTCAACAACAAACAAAACCTCAAAATGAGAAAAAAGACCCGGCCATCCTTAAAAACTCAACTTCTGGACACAAATCTGCAAATATAATATGTCTATGATGAGGCAACTTAAACGTACAACTCATTTAGTAAAAAACTATCCACAGAACTTACTTAGCTCACCAAAAATGCTAAAAATGTTGACAGACACATGTTCATAATGCAATGACATGTCATGATTTAATCACACTAATTTAAAATGTTGATAAAATCTTATTAGAATTTTTAAACTTTTGAAATTCAGAACTGATGCCATTATAAGACTTAAAAAAAATCCAGCATCAGCTGATAACCAAAGTTTTTTCGCCAATATACAGTTGAACGTCATAGGAGCTAAAGCTGTGACTCCAGGCTGGGATCCTTAATAGATTTAAAAATGTAGTACAAGATGAATTACAGAATATAGGAAAGAAGAAAAAATATACTTCTTAACTTCTTTCTAAGTCTTCCTTTTATCTTAAACTATTCCTGGGAATTGAAATGAAATCTGAAAATGTACAAACCCATATTTGTCGAAAGGCTCACAGCTGACATGCAGGTCATACAGGTCAGTGAACATATTCCCTTTTATCAGGTTCCAAACTGAAATGATGTGGGAGCTAGATATGGATTAGAATCATAAAACAACATTACAGCATAATCCTAGCCGAGAGGTAAAGCAGGAGAAGAGGACGGAAAGCAAAATCAACCTTCTCTTCCACTCCAGGTCATCAAAGTATCACTCTGAGTTTACTGTTTGTGCTGAAGTTACCTGTGGCAGCGATCCTGGTGACATGGTGATCTCACCAGACTGCAATGGGGCTCAAATAATCCAGCATGTTTAACATTCCACAGAAAGCCTTCAGAGTGAATCAGTGCCCCAAGAAAATGAAAGCCTGATGGGATTTCAGAGCGAGGTAAACTATGTTTCAATCAGCATCACAGAGCAAAAGTAAACAAGTACAATTACAGTAATTAGAGTTGGTCAAACTTCAGCTTTGCTAGACGTGCTGGCTGGAATAAAGCTGTTTATTATGTTGCATGACTAAAGGCTTTTAATACACAACTGCCACCTAGAGTTCAAATCCTCCCTCCACTGAGACTTCAAAGCAAAATCTTCCTCGTCCACGTGTGACCAAAACATCCTTTTATTCCTGCAACTATCAATTAATTGCAAAAACATATTCAATTTTTTAACTTTGTATTTCAGTTCATTGATTTTTCCAACAAACAGTAAATATTACTTTATTACTCTGTATGTTTTAGACCTCCATCTGCGTCCAGTTCTTGTTTGAGCAATTTTTATCCTGTTTTTAGTGCTGTCATGCTTGTGATTAGCGACGCCTTAAGGAGTCAATGAGGTCCGTCTGCCGTGATCCTACCTTGTCAGTGTCAGTCAGTCCTGAACACCAGAGGAGCCTTAAGCCAAAGTTTATGGCTTACTGTAATCATTAGCCTCAGCTCAAAACCAGAAAACGGTGCTTTAGCCTGCAGTTTATCCAAGAGCAACTATTAAAAAAGGATCTGTCACGCTTTATGACTAAGCATGGACGGATAAGAGGCTGTCCGTTCAGAAGTCGCACAGCGGCACCTGTTTGGGGTTGTCAATTATGACAGACGCTTTACAATAATGAGATTTAAGGCCGCGGTGTCCTGTGAGGTTTCATCAGCCAGCAGTTGAAATCTCCTGCGTGTTAGTCTGTCACACTGAGATTCAGAGCTCAAATCTGTCCATGTATAATTGATTTGTGAATGATCTCCCTCTGCAAAAGGAGCTTAAGAACTGCTGTTCTTTGGCAGCTTTTTTTTGTAAAGCTCACAATCTATTCGTGTTCAGACTGACAAGACTTTGAAACTTTTAACTGTCTCTGGTGTATTTTTCAGCATATTACAGTGGATTTTCTGTTTTAAGTCAGTGAAAGGTGTGCCTTGCAACGAGAAAATATACCCTTAAGTATTTATGATGCATTGTATTTACTTTCAATATTGAGAAACTGCAGAAAAATATTGTTACAATAAGTTTGTTCTGTTTTTTTCTGTTTTGAAAAAAGGAGCAAATGGAAGATTTGTTGTAGTTTTGCAGTTTTTGGTTGAACAGATGGTTAGATATCTAAATTTAAAAAAACAAAAAGCAGTAGACAAGTGCATGAGGCGCAGGGTAGAGGACATATTTTATAGGAACAATAAAAGGCAAGCAAGAAATTATTGACAACACAATAAAGCTCCGACAAACAAAATTTCGATCCAACAGTTTCCAACAAGCTCTTGTCTCATCCCCCTAATGGCTTTTCTTTTCTTTCCTCTTTTTCACACTGTCTCTTTTACTTGATGTCCCTCTTGTTTGTTTGCAAACCCTCATCAAGAAGAGAGTATCTTGAAAAACTTTTGTATTGTGTGTGCTAACCAAACTAGCAACAGCATAGAAGAGAGATGCATATTTTGACATTTGATGCCTTGTAATGTAAAATCATTTTGCGTAGGTCACGCCTCCTCATTTCCTTCATAATCATCCTCCCCCAGGTTCTGTTCTGCCACTATTCGTCATTTGGAGCCTTCAACTACAATTCATTCTGATGAATTATGGGATCTATTCACGGTGAGCTCAGATGGAAGAAAAAGCCATTCTAGGGTGTCCATTCATTGCCCCCCCTTAAACTGAAATGAAAGCAGAAAAATTTCTGCTTTTTATTTTTTTCTTTAAAGATGAAATCATGAGTCATTTACATAAAAGGCGCTGGCAGCTTGTTATAAAAGCTAATGAAACTGGGGGAGCCAGACTGCCTGGGAGAAAACAGTGAATGTAACAAAGATGAAGCAAATGTGCCTTTTTGTACCAATATGTGGCAGCCTCAAACACTTCATAATTTTGATTTGATTAGTCATAATAGAAGTAGTAGTGTTGCTCTATGTCACAATATAGCATCAGACATATTAAACTAATACGGCTGCAAAAAATGATTATTTTAATTATTGATTCATCTTAATCAGTGACTTATTACCTAATTGTTTTTGCAATATTATGAAGACTATAAGAGGAAATTAAGCAAACCGTCACAGACAAAGAAATTGGCAAAAATTGGCAGAAAGAACAAATAAAATAAAATAAAATAAAATAAAAAAGCAGGGAGCCAACAACAACCTTCATCTCTGGCTGACAGGTAAACATCAAAGCTGGTGATATCTGCCTTTGCCCTCAAGCATGACTGGGAGAGTCGGGCAAATATAACATTTGGCTGATTTATTTTTCTGTACGCAGCATCACAGGGAAAGATTTGACCACATAACTTATAGCCTGACGCATTTGACATTCACATCACACTCTGAGCAGATACAGAGACGACGTCAGGTGGCCTTGCTTTTGTGATCGAGACTGTAAACCATCTTTTAACCGGAAGTGAGTAATGACCAGCCCCCAGACTTTGCTGTGCATATTTTTGATGGTTCCAGTTAGTGCTGGAAGTTATCATACTGGATGTAGAACCAGTAAGATCATAGACTAATATATCATAGACAAAGAATTTCCATTTTTAAGCTTTTCAAGCTTTGTAGTTTTTAATAAAAGTCTTAAATATATCTTGGTTCAACGAGTGGCAGGGCTTTATTTTCAGTCTGAAGAGATCTTAGTTTGGGGTTAGAGGAATCCTAAGAATCTTTCTTGAATGTGAGAGCTCAAAAGGGTAGAGAACAATTCACTCGTATGTGTGTGTTTCTTGTGTGGCTATACAACCTCAATTTGCTTCATGTCAGTGAATTTGTGCCCCTGCTGTGCACACAATATAATCCACAAAAACACACAATTACAAGACTGACAGGGAAGTTAATGAACAGTGCAGGTTCCATTGAAGGACTCCCAAGGGTGGATCTTTTAAGTGTTAACAGCAATCAAAGAGTTTTGTTTAATAAGTGATAATTCACTGACGTGCCTCTGATTGTCCAACATAGCAGAAAGTAGAGCATGGAGATAAAATCAGAGCTTCTATTAAACTCATACCTCCTTTTAGGCAATGTTAAGTTTGATCACTGGACAGCAGGGCGTGAAACAGTTATGGAAAGTGTTTAGCTCTGCATAACAATGGGGAGTTTTTACAGAGAAACACACAGCTTCCAACTCTAAAGTCGGGTCATAGGCAGCCAGTATCCATCCTTGAGCTTATACCATTACTGACCCTTTTTGACAAAGAAGTCTGGAGGATTAAAGTTAAAATGCATGCACACACCTTTTCAGTCACATTTTCATTCAATCCACCTGGCTTCGAAATCCTCAGCTTACAGTTGAGCGTAGCTACAACCAGCAGCTCTGCACTCTGACATCCAACAGCAGCTACCTTGTTTGTTTCAAATCACAAATCCACAGCTAAGCCTCCACCTGGCCTCTACCTTAACTAGCTTGTTTGGGGGCAGACCAAACCAGACTTAAGGTGTGTATTAACCAAATGTGTAAAGTGGTGACATAGGTGATAGGGAATATTTGCTATATTTTTGCATTTGGACTACTAACAAGGCATTTCAGATTCTTAATGAGAAGATTTTTCTGTCCCTTAGGCATATCCTTAGGCTTATCACACTTTTAGGCTTATTGCAAATTTAAGATTTTTTTAAACATGCAAAAACAACACGTACAACACTCTAAAGGATAGAAAAGCTCAAATAAGATAACATGGCCTGATTAATGTTTTAACATTAGCCAAATATAGATGACATGATATGGGGGTTTGGTAGTTTTGAAGTTGTTTTTAAAGCACTTTTCCTCACCAGTTTTCAAGACCAAAAGTATGTTTTGTATCAGGCTGTGAATGTTTATTTCTACTCTAAAGTAAAGCTTTTTGATATGGAGGTGACAAGCATTTAAAACCAGCCTCAAGTGACCATTTGAGGAACTGCTGTTTTGATACTTTGGCATTGTGAAAAAGCAAGATTAAACAATAGGTGTGATGACAGTTAAAGTAACTAATTGTTAATTGTGATTGTTAATAGTATGTTTTAAAGAATATTTTACTGTCAGTTTATAAACTCATGTTTTGAGTGATATGAAACAGGAGGAATGGAAAGCAACAGGTATAACATATTAATTAACTGTGCAAAGTTTTGTATTGATGTTCAGTTGTTTTATATTAAAGAAAATTGGATTTATCCATTTAATCTTAAGCAAATTCAAACTGTAGCAAACCAAAGGCCTATTTATATTCTTCTGTATTTTCTCATAGCCTTTTTTTAAGGTCAAACTGTACATTCCTTGTTTTTTTTTTTCACTGACATTTAACACAAAGGAGGAATCAATTGTAAAGGAAACAAATACATTCTGTTCTCTCTCTATATTACATTGTAGTTGTTAAAGGTTGTGTTTACAGGCATCACATATCTATTTCAATGCCTGGACGAGGTTCTCTATAGGGTGTCAGAGGTCATTGTGGAAAATATTGGAGGTCAATAACTGAGGGAGAGGTAGACAAGATAAAGTGGATGAATCATAAACATGTTACTTCACCTTATCACAAACGGCTTTTGAATACTCTGAGCATCACAGATTTATTATATGTACCACTCAAAGATAAGCATTGACTTTGTGTTTATGGAAAGGCCTTGGTGTAGGTTTCTGCTCTTGGTTGGGTCCACTGTGAATCACCCCGGCAGTGTCAGTGCTATATTCCACCCACCAAGCATTACCAGATTATATCAGATCCGCTTTTAATCATGAAAGTGAAAATGCAATTATGCTGGATTGCACTGAGAGTAAACCTCTACCCCTGCCTGCCTGGTTAATTAGGTGGTTCATGTGAAGGAGCTTACATTCTCTCCACACATTTAACTCCTGCCACGGCCAAAATCACTGCATATGTCTCGGATGGCATTTTTTTAATAGCTAATGGAATTTTCTCATTTAAAAATAATAAAAAGGAGACAGGAGGTGGCAGGTGCCAGGAGAACGAGCAACAGAGGTGTAGGATATATTAAATTATGCATGCCTTTGTGTGTGAAAAAAGAGAGAAGAAACTCAAGAGGACAGGACCAACTTTTTTTTTTTTTTAAGTGTATACCAACTATAAAAATATAAAATATATTATTTATATGGGGGCCTGAAGGATCGTGTAAAACTTGTTTATGTGCTTACTAGCATTTCAGATCTGTTCCATGAATAATCCAGTGTCTTACTTGGAATATTTTAATGCCAAGTGATAGTCGCACCATAACCGTGTATTTTATTCTAGTCATCTCTGCTCTGACAAGTCCTGACATAGAGGAAGCCTGACATGCGCTGCAGCTGGACTTTGCCCCACTGGTGTCCCACGACTGCTTCTCTCTCTGAGAGAATCATCATCAGCGATGAGCAAAATTGCTCCCCTGCTGCCGGCCTGCCTACTCCTGGGTGTGTCAGTCCGCGAAATTACTGCTAAGCACTGCTGAGCCTGCCAGCAAGCATGCATTATTGATTTACATTGAAAACTGTTAACAAGAGGGAGTGTGAGGCTGCGCTGCTCCATCAGTAGACCACAGCATCAAAACTGCCAGGTGCAGGATAGGATCCCTCTGCAGCTGCCGGTTATTTTTCATAAAAGTTGTCGTCTTCTTGTATTTATAAGTAGTATATAAAATCTTAATAAAGGGTTCACAGTGATACACTACAATGTAATTGGAGGAAAATATAATGGTATGACTTTAAATATTGATCAAAAATGGAAGTATCTGTAACAGATACATAAATATTGTAAAATATACTATAATATATTGATGAATCCCGGATGGCGAAGTTTGAGTTGTAGTCATTTAGTGATACAACTACACATAAACAAGTCTATCACTTTTTTAAATAAAGCATATATTTAATTATGTTTAAGCAATGTTACACTATGTCAAAAAGCATACAATAAAGTTAGATATGTCTTAAAGCAGATATAAAAGAGGAGCTAAAGTCATTGAGAAATGCATGGATAAGTTGGAAAAAAGTGCATATCACTACATCAGAGTGTGTTGTTAATAATTTATTAATGTAATAACTGTAAAATAACTGTTTATCAGTGCTACAGGAAGTTAATTAAAGTCTTCAGAATTTTTTTGCTGCTCAAGTCCTTCATCATCACCCAAAGGTTTTCTTGATCAAAAAAACGTAATTTATTTGAGACATCATCAAATGAAAAATGCCATTTCTCTTTTTTGCATGAAAATTATAATTTAATATGGCATTTTTTGTGATCTAAAGTATTTTGGTGTTGTATTGGGAAAATCCTATTTTTTGTCTAAAATGAAACCACACCTTAGTTATTAAACTGAGGAAATACAAAGGCCTTGAGTTAGTGAGTCATAATTCCCTGCGAGCCAATAAACTTTTGATATTAGTTTCATTTCTCTTAATGAGAACCTAATCTCACTTTTTCAGCGACTCTCAGCCTCTTGTCTCTGCTTTCCAAGGTGGTAGACACCAACTTGCTGACGGAGGTAATTCAGAGTGACACTACTACAGATTGTCTCTGCGAAGGAGTCCCACCAACTCATGCATTACAATGGCATGTTACTGCATCTTAAGCTCCATCACCCTCACAGACACACTGTCTGGGTTGTAGAGGATGGAACAAGAAAGCTGGCAGTGAAAGCTGGCTGATACATCTGTTTTTAGCTTTAGTGTGGACTGGACAGACTGCTAATTAGTAATTAGCAGCTCATTATTGCCTGGGCAGGAAACTAGCCAAAAACAACCAAATTACCTGTTTGAGGCTCTGTGGGTGTTGCCAGACCAGGGACTGCAGGAGAATGTGTGTAGTGGTCAACCATGTAAAACTCACTTCTGAGGGTCTGTTTTAATGCAGGCCGCTGTTTTCCTCCTGTGCTGTTTTTTAAAGCACCAACTTCACAAAAACCTGCCTGGTCTCCTATGCTGACTGAAAAGTCATGGTAAACCTCCCCCTAATTTGCTGCAATTAGATACATTATGTTACAAATGTCAAGTAAATATTTTTCATTTATTATTTAATGTGGATCTCCTGGAAAACTTGAGCCTCAGTGAGCTCAATAGTGCTGAAGTGTTGATCGATTGTCAATATTTCAAAGCCAAAAAGAAAAGAGAAATAGCATTTGTATATCTTCACATTCTAATGTTGCAGCTACCTCTAGTGGTAGGAAGAAAGAAAAGCATCAAATCATAAAATGGAGAAGGTTACACTGCCTCTGAGGAGACAAACATCTCCGGGTGTCTCCTTAATAAATAATGTGTCTGAAACTGTAATCCGAAGGGCAGCACACAAGTGCAGTGAGTGCAGGGCTGTTTTTTATGTTGAATATCTGTGTTCAAGTGAGCCCCTGTGAAAAGACTTAGGTAAGTGCCTAGCTAAGCATTCACCTTGCTTAAGTGTCAAAAAGACAGAAATCTGTTGTTCTCTGACCTCCCCTTCAAGTGGTATAACTTCATCATTGACAGGTTGAACTGCGTATATAAATAAAAGGCATTTTTCATATGTTCTTGCACGTAAAATAGACACGTTACTGCAGCCTCATAGATGTTAAGGATCTAAGTACTGTTATGCCTATGTATTAGTGGTTTGCATGTTTTCAATATTAAATTGTGTCATTTTGAGTTTTATAAGCAGACAATTGTTTAATCAGAATGTTAAACAATAATATAACTCATATAAAAAGCTGCTTATTGGAATCACATCACTTTCCTAACATTTGGTTCGATGTTTGACAAATGAATTTGATATGTCAAAGAAATAAAGGCCTGCTTTTGTACAGGAGTTTGGTCAGTGGGTAAATATTCCACTAAACATAAATAACTGTAAGGATGGATCTGCTCTCAGGATAGTTTTCGACATATGAGCTTCAAAATATGCAGCATGCATGGAGATAAGAAACAGTGCCGTGGCTTTTGTTTTAAAAATTAAATTTCTTACAAGCACTCCATGTGTCTAAGAAAACCAGCATTTCTGATGGGAAACAGAAACTCTGTGTCACTCATTTAAAAAGGCAAAGCTGCAGGTCCCTGAAGGATTAGTAGCTTATTCCTCTGCAAAATCTCTGTTAGAAGAATGATTGCATCCGTATCATTTATCAGTGTCTGCAAGCACAGACTCATTTTTACCTCTGTGGTGAGACAGAGGAAGACTTAGGCCGTGCACAGCCACAGACACTGTGGCAATTGATTATAGAAAGATGTCCACTCACAGCTGTGCATTTTAAAACTGAATTGATGTCATACTCAGACTCAAATATCTCGTGGCTTGGGCTCATTTGTAACTGTAATATTGTAACTGCAATATTAAAATTTATCTTAAATGCTTTACTGTTTAATTATGGTACCCGATGATTTATAAGCCAAGCATTAACAATAGCCAGTACTGTCATCAGTGCTTGCCAGTTTGCACACCTGAAGCCAATTCATTTTATTGGCTGCAGCTGTGTCCACCGTACTGTGATAAAGGGTCTGTCGGATGTGTAGCGATGCAGAAGCGTATGTACATTAGTTTCAGAAAGTCAGCATACAGAGAAAAAGCTCACTCTCACTTTGCATAATGGATTTTTTTTTTTCAATGCAGGTAAGCTTTTAGTGCACTATGCAAGACTCTGAGGCTGGAAAATGTCAAACTCCTTAAGCAATTTATTTCTTAACAGCAGTTCGGGCCTGTTTAAGACTGCAACAAATTATAATAAGATCTGAGGAGAGAAAAAGATGTTGTGTAGGCAGAGGTGTTTTCTATTTTACCTTGTGAAATAAATTGCCAAGAAAGTTGTTTAATGTTTCTTTGTTGAAATAGGCCCACATATGTATTTCCTAGTGTAGTGCTCTTTCACTGCAGCATTTTAAAAATCCTAACCATATCCCTTCATTCATGCATAGGCAGATTTAATTTAAAAATAGTCTTCCCTAATTGTTATCTGCATACCCATATTATTGAAGAACAACAGGTCTCTGAGCACCTAAGTGCAAAGAGGTGGGAACAACAGTATTTATGTCATTTTTGTGTTTTCAGTGAGGGGGTTACTTATGTAGTCCAGTGGAAGAGAAGTAACCACCGCTCTGCAGCTGGTCCTTTTGTTGTCTGTCCTCCATCCATCTTCATAACTTCTCTGTCATTATGAAAGTCCTGTTATCTCAGTCTTTTACACTGTTGCTTCTTGTAGGAAAACTGTTGCAGTCTGTATGAAGACAAAGGGAGCAATAGTGAGTAAAAGAGACAATCTGAATCAGCAAGAAAGAAAAGCAGGCGATTTTTCATCAAGAATTAACTTGCTTGTGCCTGGTATAAACATCTGCACCTTGTAAAGAAAAATATATACCAATATAATAGAATATTATGTATAACATTTTAAATATTAAATGAGTGAAACTGAAAATTAAACCACTTTTGTTGGTGTTGCCACTGATTATTACCTTGTGTCTGATTTGCACGTCTACAACTTAGTTTATAAGAATCAAGTAAAAGGATGGTGCACTGCTACCATCAGTTTGTGTGTGTGTGTGTTTGTGTGCAAAGGAGAAAGAAAGACATGAGAAAGTGCTTTGAATTAAAGCACCGCATGAAAGCAGTTTTCCAATCCTGCAGTGAACAGGGCTGTGAGTCCTAATCAGCGCTGCTGTCATCAACCCACGTTTTGCACTCAGAAGGACCCAACCTGCATCTCCTGTTTGTGGAGGAGGAGGAGGATCCGAGGCCTGAAGTTGAAGGAGCGGACTCAACATGGCTGTCCTCAGAGTTCTGCCTCTGACTCTTCGTAATTATCTTCCCGGTCTCAAACTCTTCTCTGCTCTTACTTGTAGAGGAGCTGAGGCCTGGGGTTAAGGGAGCAAACTCTTCTCAACTCATGAAACTGTTCTGGTGAGAACTGCTGGACAAGTGGGGAAAGAGGTCTTACGTCATCGCCTTACATCATGGCCTTCATCCTCAGACAGAGTCACTGCAAGAATCTTTACTGACCCACTCAGACATTTGTGAGAAGCTGCATTTAAGGAGAAACTGAAAAAAATCCTATGAAAATAAACCTGACACAGGAAAATGAATATACATTTTTATACCAGAGACAAAAACGTACGTTTTTTTCATTTTAAAATAAATCAACTCATCTTTATAAAAAACATGCGCGCACTGGTTATACACACATTATTTTTGTACAACTAGTTTAAGCATGACTGTTAAACATTTTAACAGCTATCTGGCAGGCTTGGGCACTGACTGAATAATAAGTTTCCACAGTCAAGAGAACAAGTACCAGCTGTCACACAGCATATAAGCCAACTTCATAAAGTGCTGTGCATATTTTTTACTTAAAATGTGTCAGTCCCTCAGTGTGCCTCATTAAAAGATATGATTGATGATTTTTATGATTCTGATCCTTTGTCACAAGATGCAGATGTCTATGGTGCTGTTTTCTGCACCTGGGCAAACTGCATCATAATTAGCAGAACACTTAAGACAGCTGACTTTGATGTTTACTACTATATAACAGTACAAATATAGCTGGCAGAGTTCCTGCAGCTCAGTTTGGCACTGGTGCATATTGTCATGTGGGAGAGGGTGAGAATTGTTTAGACTTTAAACTAAGACACTGAAGAGATTAAAATAAATAAAATGTGCTGAATATGGTTGTCAACAAATATCTTAAAGACAAAGAACCTTTGCAAAAATAAGCATGCAGCTTTTCAAGGTTCCTGATTTAATTTATTAAGCATAATATATCTATTTATTTGTCAAGGACACTTCCCAATGAACAGAAAGAATGAGAACAAGCCCAGAATCAGAAGGCAAGTTAAGCCTCAGACACATGCCTCTCTCTCTTCCTAATAAGGAAAAGCTTAAGTGTTGCTTATACCAGTGAAAACTGCCACATTCTTTTTAAAAGCCATAGCCATGACAGTTAGTATGCTTTCAGACTCCTGCTGCTACGCAGGCTGAGATTTTTCATTACTATTTGCCAGATCAGCCAAACCAAGATCATTTTGAGACATTTAACACTGAGCCAAAGGACTACATTCAGTTATGCCCTCAGGCCTGACTACAGGTAGATCGAACTACTGACCATGTATGTTTTTTCTAGCTTCAAGGCAGCCCACCTCAACCTGGCAGAGGGGAGCTCAGCTAACCGTAGACACAATGTTTAGGAAAAGCTCTAACCCACCCACAGCCACTTTTAGGGACAGCAACAGGATGCAGACTGGGCCTACACCCTTTCTTTTTCAGCAGTCCCCAGACCCTCAGACCAGACGACTACCCAAAAATTACTTTCAACTCATTCAGGCAGTACAGCACAAAAACATTATCGATTTGGCCATCTTCACCAAGACTCCACCAAAGGGTATGCTTAAACATGTTGTTAAGCTTACCACTTTGATTAAACCCTCTTCCCCCACAGACGCCACAAGACAGGCCTTGTCCCGGAACACAGACACCTGGATGAAAAATAATCTTTCTCAAGGAACATTATCTGGACATTATCATGTCATTTAGTGACTTACCTTACCAAGATCTCCCATTCCACATTGCTTGTGGGTGGGCCAGGAAACGCTATCAAGCCCACCTGGCCCACTCCACACTCCAGACAGTACAGTCGTTATTGGAGCTTGACCCAGACCCCTCACACGTCTCTGACTTCCCATTTCCTTCCTCTCAGGGGTCCCAGGTAGTGGGGGACACCCCTCCGGGGGTGGACCTGGGGGACAGATAAAAGTCCCCTCCATTACCAAAACCACAAAGAAAATGGTCTGACCCTAGATCACTCTACCTGGGGGCCAGAACACCCCTGGTAGACCAGATAAATAAAATCAAAGACAGATTGGGTCAGGGTGGCCGACCAACACCACCAGCTGAGCAGTTGGGGTCGGCTCCCCCTCCCGTTCTTCTATCACCCATCATGCACATCATAAAAAGAACAGAGGTCGGGACTCGCCCTCTCCCCCAGGTCCACCCCCACACCTCCCACACCTCCCTCCTCCTCTTCTCCACTTCCTCCATCGCCTTCTCCTCAGTCCCCTCCTCCATCGCCCTCTCTCCCCTCCTCCTCTTCTCCCTCTCTTCTGTCTGGACAGGCCAAGAAAAGACAGACCCGAACCAGGGTACAACCTCTGGATGTGCAGCCTTATACCCAGCACCCTAGAGGAGTCAAGATGGTTTAGTTGCAGACAAAACAGGCAAACAGATCATGTAATTAACATTCCCTTTATTATTTATATTTATCTATAATGATGTTCAGAGCACATTCAGCCCCAGCGGGACCTGGGTTTTCATTTTACTGATCCAGATCCTCTCCTGTCTCTTTCTTTGGCCCCCTGTCCAGGTGGTCAAATATTGGATGGGATGAGTCTGTAAGTGAGTGACTAGAGGAGTGCCCAGCCTGCCTGTCCCTGTGGTGTATAGGTGTTGTTTTAATCTGGTGATCAGTGTGTGTGCTGTTTCTCCTATGTACATGAGGTTGCAAGATTGGCAGGTGAAACAGTAAACCAGGTTTTTGCTGAGTATAATTAAAATTGTCTGTGATCAGGGCTCCCACGCCCCCGTGTGGGTTGAATAAAAATTTTATATTCCTAAAGGCCCAATGTTTTACTGTTGTCTTTTCCCTACCTGCAGAATGACGCCCGTACCAGTGCATCTTTCTGTTTTGTCTAAATGCCGACAGCACCCTGTACTCACCCAGGTGGGGGTGATCAGCCATGATGCTGCTGAAGAGGAGTTATGGTGATTGGTGATAGTTACGGAGTTTGTGTTTTGATTCAAAGTTACGGTGGACATATTGTCGAGCGAGTGAGCGTGAGAGAGAGACACCTGCGTGTTGCGTTTGATGGACCTGAGAAATCTTTTCGAGTAACCTCTGCATCTTAGGCTCCGGAAAAGAATGGAGATGGAATTATGAAAATCTATTTCTAAAGAAGAAATTCTGTGAAAACGGATGATTTGTGACTTAACTTTGGCCCTGAATGTGTGCTTCGGATGATAACTGGACTTGTGGAGGAGAGCGTGGGTGTCCGTGGGCTTAAAGAAGACCCGGGTGAGTAGTTTTTTGCTGTTATTATTAATATTAGAGAAAGAAAGAAAGAGTCTAGAAAGTCTGCCTGCGCTGGGTATAAATGATATTTTACTTTAATGGACGGGTGATGGTTATTGAGAATGTCAATGAATTGAGTGAATTCCTCCGCTCCATGTTCCCACGCTCCTATAATATCGTAAAGGAATCTGAAATAAAAAGTCGGCGTGAGCGCACACTTCTGGAGCGCCTCTCTCTACCACTCGCTCATGTAGAGATTAGCGTAGGATGGCGTATAACGATGACCCATGGTCGTGCCTGGGGAAGGCTTTGGTGGAATGTGAGTACATTTGCTGTAGTAAAGTTGTTTACTTAATTAATATCTTTTTGTGCAAATTTAGACTTGTAATCCCCAACATCTCAGAAGCAAATATTATACTTTTACACCACTACATTTACTTAACAGCTTTAGATACTATTTAGATTCCTGACTTCTTTGATAAGTGAAAACCATGTGCCATCAAAGTTAGAGAATTTGATTTTTTTTAAACTGAACTTTTAAACTGAACCCTAACCCTAATCCTAAGTGTTCAAAACGGTTTATCCCAGCTAACATTGCTAGACAGCTATAAAAAGAATAGTTGAGCATGACCTTGTATCAAGTACAGATGTGTATTTGAACTGATCTGAGAACAGTACAGTAATTTGTTTTCTATAAACAGAATCTTTTCTAATCTTAAACATGCCATGCTTGTCATGCAACCTAATGGAACACTCTTGTGTGGCAGTCAGGCTGAGGAACTTTTCCAACCTCACATAAATAAATAAATAACCTTCTTATGTAGTTGGAAAATACCGCACAAATAACAAAAGACAGGGCTCTTTCTCTCACTGAATCTCATTAAAAGTTGATCATTTAAAATTTAAATTTTAAACAAACATGGTTTTCATAGAGTAGAGGTCCTTATATTTAAGGAGGCTAAGGCATAAAGCACTATTGTTGAACCGTTCCACATACTAATGTAAAGTAATACTTCAAAAATGAACAGAAGTTAACATGCAGGTGTAAAATATCTTCAAAAACATAAAAAACTAGCAACACACTGAAAGGGACCAATTTTTCTTACACAATAAATAGGGTACTTCTTAACACAAGCTAGACTACATTGTGCTGATAGCAGGCCTACTCACAAAGCTTACTTGAGAGAGCAATTTGCAGTGAGTACAATTTTACTAAAAGCATTCATTTCATATCGTGACTATGATCATTGAAAATGGTTATACAGGTTTAAATATGATTTACAAGAAACAGGCAGGAATTCAGAGGAAAAGTGCATGCAACAATTCTGAATGCAAGAGTTTTACTTTTAAGTGAAGTGGGGCATTTTTACAACTTTTTCTTACTTAATTAAAGGATATGGCATCTATCCATCCATCCTATTAGCTTCAAAATACACTTATTTCACACAGAGGTGTGCGCTACAGTTCCGTTGTTGTACCCGCTCAGTGTGTGTTTAGCTTTAAACACTTGAGTCAGGTGGGTCAGGTGTCCTCTTTGTTTGCTCGTCATGACGGTAACGCGCCTGCATGCCCGCGCTTTTTATGATACAGGCGAGCCCAGCTCTGCCCGCGAGAGGACACGCTGCGAGTAGGAGCGCGAGCCCTATTGTTTATACCGAAAGTAACAGAAATATCGATGATGTATTGTTCTCCCTTGTTTTGATAAGACGGTGGGCATGGCAGTCGTAAGTAACTTTAGTTTATTTGTTTGCAACAGTTTGGTGTTTACTAAGTTTACGTCGTCTGAGCCAATAAAAATGACTAATGTATCCAGCTGGTGTTGTAAGGAGAGCAGCGTTTTACAGCGGGGTTTTTATTTTGAATAGTGCGCAGAAATGAAACGTCTAGCATGCGCTAACAGCGGTCAAAGGGCTAAATACTGTATGTGGAGCAACAAGTAGCGTCATTAATTCTCCCTTTTTCGCAGTCGCTCTGTGATGATAGAACAGATACACAAAAGTGCTCAGTCAACATGGAGGACTTATTTAAACTGGTAACCTTCACGCACATCTTACACCTGTTTGTGTCTTGCCAGATAAGCTAACCGATAGCCTAATGATGTCAGTCTGTGTATTTGTGTGTAGGTGGGGGAGGTGAGAAGCCACATTGAAAAAATTGGCTGTCTAGCACAGGAAGTGGAGAGGAAACATGGTGTCATTCTCTCCTCTGCAAACCAAGACAAGAGTGAGTACGGACTACCTGCATCATGGTGTATATCTGCTCTGAGATGATGCGTTGAAGTAAAGTTCACAAATGATAGGAAAGTTAAAACTTTTTGTTTTTATTATTGTATTAAAGGTTCCCACAAGTCATTGACACCCATAATCGAAGTTTTGGAAAATGGACATAAAATAAGAAATTAGAGTGGCTGAATTTATAGATATTGTGCATTAATGCGAGATTATACTCTGTTATTTATTGTACTTAATGTTTGAAAATTCTGCTCTGAGTGTGTGTTTCTGTGGTTGCATTTTTGTTTAATGAGCATACTGCATTGCTGTGCTGTGTGGAGAAAGCAAAAGACCACAGGTCTGCCATTACCGCAACATGGCACATTTAAGAACTGTTCACACATTCAGACCTTTCTTTTTAATCACCATCTTTGATTATCTGCAAGGTCTTCTAGTTCTCATTGTAAAAATTCTCAGATTTGTAACAGCTATGGACCATGTAGTGTTGCATCCTTGAATTTGATTGAATTGGTCCCGGAGAGTCCTATGGCAGTCCTTGAATATGATGTTTTTAAAGGTGTGGGAACCCTGTGTGCTGATGCTCAGAGATCTGTCTCCTCCCTCAGGGCATACAACATTGAAAAACAAACACAAGAGGTCAAACGGCCTTAGACAAACACACCTGTGTGTTTGTAGAGTGTAACAGGTTCCATGGGGTAATAAACAGAATAAATGAATCATATATAGGTAGTTTCTCAGAGTACAATTTGAATTTAACAAAAGTTTTGAGCAAGTATCAATACATGTATATAGCTACAGAATGACGTACATGCTCTGACACAGTGACAAGTACACAGTTACAGCCACAGTCCAAGTGTGTGGTTACAAATGCCCCCCATTCTTGATGTTGGTGAAACTATTGACTGTTAGGTAAATAAACTTTAATTGGCTGATTAGGGATCTCTACATGCTAAAAAGTGGCATATCAACATATTAAATTTGCCTAAATCCACTAATCAGACATAAACTAACTACATATAAGCCCTCAAAAACACATCGACAGATTCTACGCATAAATTATTATTATTTCCATCATGATATTCCCAGGAAACAAAGATGAGCTGGAACAGCTGAACAAAGAGATCAAGAAGAACGCCAGTTCTGTCCGAGCCAAATTAAAATGTAAGTGGAGGTCATTTTTGCTTAATTTTTGAAAAATGAGCTTTTGTACACAAGATTTTGTCTCGTACTGTAGTTGGGACTTAAAATAGCTAGTGCAGATAAAACAGTTTTTTCTTGCAGCAGTTTATATGTGTACAAAGTTGTTATCAATGTATGGCTATTTGAGTAGATAAGGAGGAACAGTGCAGCACATCACTCTTCCTCAAATTCTGAGGCTGCATAGTTCACGAGACAGGATTTGACTTGCAAATGGACTGAACAGGCTACTGAACTCCATTTTGAACACAGTGTCAGATTAGCAAAACCCAAAATGCAAGAAGATACAGTAGTATGAAATTTAAATAAGTTTTTCTATATGCAGTCATGATTCTTGTGTTAGATTTTTAAACTTGTTCTGTGCTTGTTTTCATAATAGATTTTTCCTCTGTGATTTTCAGCGTTGCAGATGGTCTCTCCTGTGGATGAGAACAATGTTAGTGCTTCAATGTTCCAGCGTATTCAGAAAAATCAGGTCTGACAGTACTTAGATTTCTTTTAATAAGCCAGGTGCATAAATATTGCCAACTCTTGAGTTTATTACATCCTCCAATAAAGAAAAAACAATTAAGTTATATCAAAGAGGCCTCAATCTTTGCGTACTTGACAACATCACTACTGACTGTATAAAATATAAATATATCAGTTAATTGCTTTGTTCAATAATCTGACCTGAAATTCTTTTGGCTGCCTCTCTCCAGCATTCTCACTTGACACGTTGGTTTGCTGAAGTCATGAAGGGTTACCATAAAGCGCAGATCTCCTTCAGAGAGAAATGCAAGGCAAACATTCAGAGACAGCTGGAGATTGGTGAGTTTCCCAAAACCAGAACATACACACTTGTTCATCCTCCTCTCACGCTGCAGAGTGTTGTGCTTGCAGAGCTCATATCATGCACCAGAGTGGTAACATGCCAGAAGCGTTATTGTATTTCTAGGAGTAAGGAGGTTCTGCCAGCTCTTTATTAGAAATAACACCTGTGTTGGCGTGTCTTTACTGATATCTCCTGAGATGGTTTGAGAATATGTGATGTTGGAAATATCATTCCTACCCACAGTTCAAGTTAGAAGCTCAGCAATATATTTCAATTCTCTGTCTTTCATTATTTTTTCCTATAATCTACACACACCCACACACAGGTTGTAGTTTAGATCCACAGCAAATTTAATTGATTTTGATTGAGAGAAAGTAGTTATAGAGGTAGAGAGAAGAGGTGTAATTACACCATCCTGTGGTGAACATTTAGAAACACTGTTATTTCATGCTCCTTCTGTCTTGGCAGCACACACTTGAGCCAACACAAAAAAAAGTGTTGACTGTCACTAGTAAAGTCTGTTTTCGTTTGCTTTTTATGATATTATGATTGTTTATTGATGTTTAAATTAATTTTAATTTTTAATGCAACACTTCTAATTTCTGGAGGAAGAAAGTTGATTGTGGAGTGTCATTTGGTCGTTAAATTGGAGGGAGCCATCATGCTAAAGTGTTCTTCTCCAGAGGTCACATGATTGCATTTCAACTCCTTGTTTTTTCACTTTAGCTTGCACTTCAGGGGCTTGTACAAAGTATGTCCTGCATACTTTGAAAGGGCACCTGCATACAACTTGGACAAACTACCACCAGAAGATTGCTTATTGAACTTGGACCCTCTTGCTCATACATCCTTCATAGTCTGTAGCAAAAAATTTGAGGAAAAATTGAAAAGCGGATGTAATTTTTGATGCAGCCGCAGCCTTTGTATGAAGTCCCTGTTCTCGACAGCTTGGATTTGATGAGCTTTCTGCTCTGTAGAGGATTATGGTTCAGAAAAGCCAGAAAAGGATGCTTGCTTGCATTTTGCAAAATCCAGATGAATTTAGGGCATTTTGGTATTTTTTCTGTATTTGACATGCTATGCTACTGGGACATGCTAAATCTTTTTTGGCACAGTAATTGGTGCTGGTAATGGGGAAAGAACACAACCAGCTTTATCACTTGTGTTTAACATGACATTTAAGATATGAAAGACTGTTTTAACTAATCTGTGCAATTATCCAACAGTCTTCTAAACACATCAGTTTTGTCTCTTCCCCAGTGGATAAAGAGACTACAGCTGAAGAGCTGGAGGAGATGCTGCAATGTGAAAGTCTTACCATCTTCATATCTGAGGTTAGTAGATTTTACTTCATTTCTTGGTCAACCAAATGCAATGCTACAAGGTCTAAGAGCTAACAGAGGCCTTGTTCAAAATCATGCAAAAAACTTGAAAAGGACCACTTGCATGTTTGTGGAAAATGCCTATTATTTTGCAATTGGAGTGTAATCAATCAAAAACTCTTAAGATTATGATTATCAAAAAAACTTGGGCACTTTTTCTTATTAGATCAACTCTGATGCACGGATTTCAAGCAAGGCTCTGAGTGAGATTGAATCTCGTCATCAGGACATCATCTGCCTTGAGTCCAGCATCAAAGAGCTGCATGAGATATTTACTGACACTGCCATGCTTTTGGAGACTCAGGTTTGATAGCTGCTTCATTTGGATAAAAGAAATACACTGATGTCAAAACCAGACAGGTGTTAATTAAGTTTCTCTTTTATCAGGGGGAGTTGATCAACAACATAGAGAAGAATGTGACAAGTGCTGGAGCGTATGTACGCGTGGCCAAAGAAAAAACCAATGAGGCAGTCGAATTCAAGGAAAACCGATACAAGATAGCATCTTCCCCGAGCTTCTTCAAGCTCTTCAAAAGGAAAACCACTGCTAAAACAGCTACTGATCAAAACACCTCAGACTGATACCATGACTGAGCTCCCGAGCCTGTTTGAACACTGACTGAACCAAACAGCCTGATCTACATCAAAGCCTGTGCTTGACAGAACACACTTTTCATCTGATTTATGGCACTGTGCTGGTCTGCCCCTTCAAATGCCTCTTTTTTAAGGATAATGAAGTAGGTGTTATTTTTAACCCAGTGAATTTCAATTTAAACTGCTGTAATAATGTCCTATAAAATGAGAGTAACAAGATTCTGTGGACAAACTTGTGGACCGTCAAAGGGACAAATGCTCTGACAAAAAAAATCATGATTTAAACCAGTTTGTGATTCAATGTTTTACATTGTACCAACCCTGTTACTTAAGGTTTACTTAAGACATATCAGAATTGCTCCATCCCATTACAGTAATTCAGCTGATGAATTATTTTTTTAACTCACTTGAGTAACATTTTTAAATGCTATTTGATTTGATCATTCATCAACACACTCTCAGGTAGCTGATGTTCGCCAGTAGGTGGCATGACAGCTTCTGCCAGCATGGTCAATGTCCTGCCTCTATGCAGTCTGACTGAACTCTTTTTTGTTTGATCCTGTGTGTTTTTTACTAATCAAATATAATGTGATGTTTTCTAGTATAATACCCAGAGGGAAATGTGTTTGATGTCTCTGGATAAACTAAGTCTGTGTCAATCTGTGAATAAACCTTTGTGGTTTCTGTGCATGATGTGTTGCTGGTGCTTTATTGTAACAAGTGATTTAAAGAGGAAAAGATCTCTGTGACCACATACACTTGAATCAAAAATTATTTGTAATGTACAGAACTAATGTGCCTTTCTTCATCCTAACCACTCTTGGATTGCCATGAAATTGTTTAAGACAATTCTCTCCTCAGGATGATGATCATTGAGTTTTTCATGGAGTTCCATCAGCCTGTCTAATTTTGTTAATGAACAAACACCTGCAGAATCAGAACTAATGAAATTAGCCTCAGCCTAAATGCTTAGTGCTTGCAGCTTATATTAGCATCCTGTCTTGCTAAAAAGGAGAACTAACAAAGTGAAATGTTTATTTACTTGCACCTGCTAAATATCAGTGCTTTATGGTTGTGATTGTGAGTATACTGATATCATTTAGCTCAAACTTCACAGAGCTGCTAGCATGGCTATCTTGATTTTGTTATTATATATCACCTTGTTTCTAGAAGTTGTGCTGTAACACCTAGAAACAATTATTTGTCTACTCGTGAGTACATTTCAAAGGTTTTACACATGTTGGTCAAGGAAAATCCCCCCCAGTGAGCTGTTGCAATCCTGCCACACAAAAGCCCTCACTCAGCTACAAGGAATGCAGCACTAAAAGGTCAAACATGTTTATGTACATAGAGATAGGTGCCAAATCATAGCAAAAACTAACATGTAACCAGCCAGCAACTGTTTCAGGCAAAAGAACAAATTCAGTCCTTCATAGACTTCTCTAGAAGTGTCTGGAAATTGAGAAAAAAGATGTTTCCTCATGAAGTATTTTGTGATTGGAAATTTGTAATTGCCCTTTAATATCAGTCTAATATCTTGATGGGGTTCACACTGATGATAACAAAGGTCGTAGAATATCATTTATGATTTGCATACTACTTACACCATGTAGTGATCCTTTGTCTCCTGTAGATGGAGGCATAACAATAGTGAAAGAGACCATTCTCAATAGTACATATTAGTTATGATCCTTCACTCACATATTCAGGTTTTTCATTTAATTTTTCACCTCTCTGCTATCAAGAAGAAGACTATTTGATATTTAGCAGCTTAAATGGTTCTTCCTTTGTGCATCTCTTTGTGAGATCTGACTGTAGGGGAGGGCATTCAGAAACTCTGAGACAAGCTCTCTCCTGCATCATCGGAACGCTGCCAGGATGAACCCACTGACTTGTCTGTCCGACTGTCTGTCCACATTCTCTCTCTTCCCCCTTCCTGGGTAAGGTTACACAGCACCTTTGCACTTAGCCAAACTGCTGATTTTCAAAGAGGAAAATTGATGGAGAACAGGAGCAAACTATAGATAAGGATGACAAGGTAATTTTAAGAAACAAAAGCGAAGTAGACACAAAAAATATTAAACAGACACAGGCCTAAATAAAAACATGGATTCTTTATTGGTTGTGCCAGGGTGGTGAGGCCAACATTTAGGCCTTGACCACAATTTAAAAGGGCTGAGTGAAGTGCGGCTGCATTAAAGGTGGGGCCTAGCTGTCTGCCCTGATGGACAGGTCAGCCCTCTGTCTGTAAATTTAACAAACAGAGCTAATGTGCTGAAAATGGCCCGTTTCCAAAAGACCCATTAAACATTTCCCCAGTTGGAATGCACTACAAGGATCGACAAAATGATTAGGAGGAAAAGTTGAAGGACAAAAGGGGGGAAGAGTCTCTTTCTTCTGCCTCCTTGCGGAGCCTCCAGAGTTGTGCTTACTTCTTGGCTTTACCCTGAGCGGCCACAGCCTCCATGGCCTTCTTCACGGTTTCCTCATCACCAAGGAAAGACATGGGCTTGACAGGCTTCAGGTTTGCGTCAAGCTCATACACAATTGGGATTCCTGTGGGCAGGTTCAACTCCATGATGGCTGCATCGGACATACCTGGAAAGAAGGATGGATAAGGGGGATAATCAGGGCATATAAAGTGAAATATAATAATAGCTACATTAAAAGACCAACCCATTCTCTTCAAATATCAACACTTCTGCCACACCCTTCAGCATACAGTTGCACATATTTTCAATTTGCAACATTTCTGTGTGCAACATGCAGAGTCTTTGCACTGAAACCCGAACCCCAGTCTCTCCTAAATGAAGGTCCTGTGACCCGCCCCCTTACCCCAACCTCCACCCTCCATTTTTGTCACTCTTTCTACTACATTGGGGAAGAGAAGTAGCTAAGAGCATCTAATAGTGACACATTGGAGTTTGTTGCAAGCCTGTTGTGTCTCAAACAGAAGCTAAATGGCACCATTAGCGTCTGTATCAGATGCCAAGGGGAGTGACAAGGCATTGCTATTTGACAGGCTGGGAGTGAGACCAGTCTGAACAGGCTGTCTGCAGCCCAGACAGGCAGACAGAAAGGACAATGGTCTTACATAATAAAAACAGTCAGTTTTTTTTCTTTGCGTCTGATTGTATTTGAAGTTATTTTCATAACAGTAATCTGTAATCTACTTCTTTCCTGCATCCTTCACCCTGACACCTGCCATTCTTATCTGACATTTACTATTGCCCTTGAGGCTCTCAGGTTGTATAACTCCCTTATTCATGTCTGACCCCTCCCTGAAAAAAGTACAACCTTTATACATAAAGGTCGTGACTGTAATGGGAACCAAGCTCATGACTATCTCTCCTGTCCCTGAGCTCTAGTGTGAGAGCCCCTGTGTGCTATTTTTATGCACTGTAATCCACTCTGTGTGTCTATGTGTGTGTGTGTGTGTGAAGACAAGTGACTGAGTGAGTGTATTTAAGTCTTGGCCTTGTATGCAATAAAACCCAATTTTCAAACTGAGATATTTGATTATGTGCCATTTTGTGGTCTTGGATTGTATAATGTCAACATTCACCTCTGCTTTTCACTACATAACTTTCTTCTTTCATCCTTAAACTTTGTCCACCCACGATCTGCATTGCTCACCCTCTAAGTGCTTGACGATGCCACGGAGGCTGTTGCCGTGGGCAGCGATGATAACATTCTTTCCCGCCTTGATTTCAGGGGCGATGACATCATTCCAGAAGGGCAGGGCGCGGGCGATGGTATCCTTCAGTGACTCACATGTGGGGAGCTCACCAGCCTTCAGACCCTTGTAGCGTCTTGACTGAAGGTAATGAGAAGAGTAAAATACTTTAAACGATGAACAAGTGTTAATTACTTGACAAGACTGACAACTGACAGGACTTTGTGGCAAACATTGGAGAACTTTAATTTGAACTCATGCCAATTGTCTCACCTCACTGATGATTTTGTGGTAAGAGTGGTCCTTGTCCATGGGTGGAGGTGGGATGTCAAAGGAACGGCGCCAGATCTTCACCTGCTCCTCGCCGTGCTTTTCAGCTGTCTCAGCCTTGTTGAGACCGGTGAGGCCTCCGTAGTGACGCTCATTCAGACGCCAAGTACGAATCACAGGCAACCACATCTGGTCTGTGCCCTCCATGATGGTCCACAGGGTCTTGACGGCACGCTTCAGCACGGAGGTGTAGCACACGTCAAACTTGAGGCCGGCCTCCTTGATAGCCTGGGCCCCGCGCTTGGCCTCCTCCACACCCTTCTCACTGAGGTCGGCATCGAACCAGCCACAGAAGCGGTTCTCTTGGTTCCAGGCGCTCTCGCCGTGGCGCACGATAACCAAACGATGAACAGCAGCCATGCTTACAGTGTGTCTTCTGGACCAAACACAGTACCCTCAGCCCCTCTAAGTTGTGCACACACACCCACACTGGCCGACCAACAGTGAGCACAGGCCAGCATACCACACTCTTTATATAGCAGCCTGGATGGTGACAGGACACAGAAGATAGGCCTCCTTCACTCTCCACCTGTGGGAAGCTTTCATGTTCTGATGGACATACGAACCCAGCCAATAGACCCTGACCTCCGCCTGACTGGTGGGACATATGGTGGCTTGGAAGGCCAGAGGTCAGCTAATAAGCCAAAATAGCAACATGACTTTTAAAGTGAGATCTGTGGACAAAAGTTTAAAGATCAGAGTTGGCTGCAGAGTGGTGCCTCACTCGCAGTTACGTCACTTAGAGAGAAACTGCAGCTCATTACGCTCTGAAGAATACATAAGTTTAGTAAATATCTGGGCACTTGTTGTGTTTACAATAATGACAGTGAGGCTCATACAGGTCCATTCAGTTTTAAAACAGTTGTAGGGGAGGATCCACTGACAACATGTTGCCAAAACACAGCTGAATTAACAGCTGCACACAGTCTGCATTCATGTGCTTTCTCTGACTGTACATGTAGCTGCTAATACCATTAACATGATGCAACTGGCTACCACAGCTCCCCTCAATGTGAATAATAATAATTGTTAATGTATTCTGGTAAAAAAATATAAACAGGATAAGATGCAGAAACAACAAAAGGCATTCAATGAGTGTATAATAGTTTTTAGGTATTAAAATATTTATAAAGCCAACGGAATAATGGTGGATAACTTCTTGACTCATATGGGCCTTAAAATGGTCACACCCCAGCAAAACACCATGAAGTGTCAACGTTAAAGCCCTGACAGGCTGAGGAATTTAAAGTGTCATTTCAGTCCATCACCTCTAGGAGCTGCTCTAGTACCATTAACACACATTTTTACAGGCACCATGCAACACATCCTGTATTTAGTGACAATAAGGACATCTTAGTAAGGAATTTTATCTCACTAAATATCATGTTATCCTTATCCATAGCAGCTACATGTGTAGTTCAAGCATGGGGCCGGCTGCAACCAAAGATAAAACTGCCCTCCTCTTATAGGAAATTGCCCTGTCTCAGTATCACTGCAACATACTTTTATTAAACTTAATCTAGTTATTATTGAGTGGATTTTGCTTTCCAACACCCTGGAAATATCTTATGCAAATGAGACATTTAATCAAGGACAAATATTTACCACCCCTCCATGAAAGTCATTTTGTAATTTTTGGAAGCAATTATAACTCCAACTTTCTCCAGCAGGACAGAAATAAAAGTGCTGACGAAGCTTGAAAACTAAGCCAAAGAGCCAACGCTGAGCTATAGGGTCAATATTTCCTTTCACTCTCTATTAAATTAGGATCTATATATAGAAAAAAAGAGAATTACAATAATCCAAAAAACATTATGTTAACTAAATGCCAGGCCTCCTTTGTAAACCTGCATCATATAATCATTTTAAAAGAATTGGGTTTTCTTTTTTTTTTTTTTGTTAAACAAAGTAGGAACTAAGAAGGATGAAACTGCAGCATAAAAAATACAAGATGTGCATTTTTATGGCTGGATCCCTCTGACTTAATGCTGAATTGGCATGAATAAAATTAATACGAAAGCACAGTTTACAATGTAAATAATGGAAAATGAATACCACATTTACTGATTTTGCTTAGTAATTCCACTCTCGTTAACCCCTGGAGGTCACCATATTCTGGCAAAAAAGAGCTGTTAAACTAACTGTAGCACCAATAGCTGACATGTTAAGTTTATGAGTTTCTGTTGACAATTTTTTCAAGAGGTGGCAGAACATGAGTGATAAACAGATCTGTATTCACCAGGTGTGCAGGAAGAAGTCTGAACAGAAATCTTAGCTCACTCTGTCAAAATGTTTTATCAGACTTTGGGTTTTATTCATGTTTCTCTGAGCTCTGTATTCTGTAGTCACTATAGTTATTGTGCTTTTTATACCTGTAAAACCTGTATACCTGTCAAGTTCAAGCACTGAGTATTAAAAACTATACATGGAATTAATTCTTGCTGCTTTTTAGTTGCTTATTAATAAAGTGTGATGTAACAAACAGTATAAATTTCATGTTTTGTTATATACGTGAAACAGAAGAAAAATTAAATAAGCAGTTTTTCTTCTGCTGGGTAAAAGATGAACTATGTGATTAGTGTGAGGTGAGCTGTCAGCATGTCAACTTAATTTTATGTTGTCTGCCCTCTAGTGGCCAAAGAGGGGGCTCATGTGCCTATAAAGAGTTAAGTAAATATGACCTATAAAGTAAACTATTTAACTTCAATGCTGTTATATCTTAGCATGTGCTAATCCCAGTGAATCAATTTTTCTTTACAGCACAAATTTTAGATACTATCATTATACATCAATTACACAATTAACAAGCAACACCCTAGAAATTAGCCTTAAAAGTGGGTTCATTAGTTTGGAAAGGCAAGTAAATGGCCTACTTTGTCTTTTTTTAATTCCCCAGGTCCTAAAAGCATCTGATCTGCCAAAATTGGTTGTGGTACAGCTTGTCAGACTGCTGTTAGGGTGGAAAACAGTGTCCACAGGGGAGTTTGTGTGATCACAACTGTTCGATGACTCAGCCTGCAGCAGAGTCCACGCAGCTCCCACTGAAGTCCCCCACCTCTCGCTGCCTGCCTCATTTCTGTTTGGGCATAGCACTGTAAGTACTAGGGGCCTTTGCTGCATAGGCAAATTACTGGGGGTGTTCAAACTATGGATCATGCACAATCACACACAGACATGCACACATGCACACACACACTCATACACAGTTTTGCTGCAAAGAACTGCAATACACTTTACTTTTAAGGGCTTGAGAGCCAGATGAAGAATCCATCATAAACATAAACTGAACCACTGCTTACCTGCAAAAATACACACACGCAGTCACACAAGAAAACAAAATGCATGTCAGCAGCAGGGTGTAATTGACCTGCCAGGGTGCTGCAGATAGAAGAACTGTTTGTCTTTTATAGAATTGAAAGAACAACCTGACAAAAGGCAAAATAGGGTTTTGTTTCACTGATGAAAAACCTGTCATGCAAGAGATTAGGAACATGCATTTCTTTGGGAAAGTTAAAACTGTGATGTCTGTTTTGATGAGTGATCACTATTTACCAATATCAAAACACAAGCACGTTAAACATCTTAACACAACATTAAATATGTTTTGTTATTAAATAATATGGATTTTGTATAACACTGGCACAGAAAATGCAGTGTTCGGATAAAGAGATCACCAGACCTTTTTGTTTCTACCTGTTTTGGTGAGCTCAGACTGTATGCTTTTGGTTTTTCATAATGTCCTTTTGCAGAGTCAGAAGAAGAGAAGAATAAATCAAATTTATTGTAAATATGATTTACAAAGGGGAAAAAACAGACATTACTTGTACTCGCTTCTGAAAGCTTATTACTGGACTAAGAAAACAGAAAATGTATCCATGTCTCTTCAGATTGTGACTGTTGAATCTTTAGTGACACACATTTGCTTGTTCCATATTGTGACCTCCTGCCTTATGACCTGCAGAGATTTTATCACTGCAGGTTTTTTGAGGTCACGCCTGTAATGCTGCTCTCCACCAGAAGGAGAGATGCTGTGTCACGATTGTTAAAACAGGACAGCCCGCTCCACACCCTCCCTGTCTCTCTCTCTCTCTCTCTTTCTCTCTCTCTCTCTCTCTCCCCTGCAGTGAGGATTTCACAGCAGTATACTGAATCACATACAATATTAGAAATCTTAACACAGCTTCAGGTATTTGCAGTATTGCTGTGGTAAAAGTCCAGGTTCCGGTTCCGTGTTGAATCCGATGATGTGCTCGGTTCTTGTTTTGTTTACCTTTGTGTTTTTGTTGTCCTGTGAAACACACTGTGATTCCATTATTTTTAACTCGTGATGTTACTGAGGAACTTGGTTTAGTTAAAAACAAAGTCAGGACAAGATAAACAAAAGCCTGTAATTTTGCGACCTCTTCTCTCCTGTTTTTCTTCTCTCTGTCTTTAACCCTCCTTCATTTCCCTCCCACACTCATTCCCATGGTCCCTCTCTTCCTCATTTCTTGCCATTGCAGTGTAAGCCTATCGAGCCTGCATTGTCAGAGTTGGGGAAAGCGCTTGCGTCAGAGCTCACGGTCCTGCTATAAAAGCCCAGGCTGCTGCAGCAGCAAGCAGTCGAGGCTTAAACCTGAGCCCTACGTACACCTCCACACACACACACACACACACACAAAGAGGAGAGGGAGAGCAGCCTGACCTCCCACCACTCAGCCATGAGTAGCATCGGATATGACCCCTACTACTCCACCTCGTCATACAGACGTTGGTTTGTCGAGGCTCCCCCACGTGTAGTGACCAGAGGGAGGACTCACTCGGTCTACTCGTCCCATGCTTCCCCGTTGTCCTCCTCCCGTCTGCAGTACTCCTCTCCCGGCCGGGTGCTGCTCTCCTCCTCCTCACAAGCCTCTTCCCTGGAACTGGAGCTCAGCCAGGCGGCCCAGATCAGCTCTGAGTTCCGCAACATTCGCACTCAGGAGCGCAGCCAGCTGCAGGAGCTCAACGACCGTTTTGCCGGCTTTATTGAGAGAGTGCGTGAGCTGGAGCAGCAGAACCGTGCTTTGCAGGCAGAGTTACTGCTGCTGAGGCAGAGGCACACTGAGCCGTCCCGTCTGAGAGCGCTGTATGAGCAGGAGGCCCGGGCCCTGAGAGCAGCTGTGGATGAGGCCAGAGCTGAGCAGCAGGCTGTCCTGGGACAGAGAGAGCGGCTGGAACAGACCCTGAGTGCCCTGCAGGGTCGATATGAGGAGGAGGTGCTGGCTCGTGAGGAGGCTGAGGGCAGGCTGATGGAGGCCCGTCGCGAAGCTGACCAGACTGCCTTAGCAAAGGCTGAGCTGGAGAAGAGCATCGAAAACCTGCTGGAGGAACTGGCCTTCCTCAAGAGGATCCATGAGGGCGAGGTGGCTGAGCTTCAGGCCCAGGTCCAGCTTGGTGTCCAGGTGGCGGTAGAGTCTGAGGCCGCAACTCCGGACCTCTCTGGGGCTCTAAGGGACATCAGGTCCCAGTATGAAAGGCTGGCAGCAAGAAACATGCAGGCGGCAGAGGAGTGGTTCAGAGGAAAGGTGGGCTCCATGACTGAAACTGTGGCCCAGCACACCGACGCCGTGAGAAGCTCCAAGGACGAAGCAGGAGAGTACCGACGCCAGCTCCAGACCTGCCTGCTGGAAATCGATGCATGCAGAGGCCTCAATGAATCCCTGGAGAAACAACTGCACGAGATGGAGGAGAAACAGAGTGCTGAGATAGCTGCTATGCAGGTCAGTTGTGGTTGCTGATGTATTCCACCATAATGTGTTATTAATCTAATAATCTACAAAGCTATTACACAGGCTTTCAATTCATGATTTTTATCATAGTGCTTTTGTGACTCTTGAAGTTTCTTATTTCATCTTTGATTTAGGACACCATCGGAGAACTGGAGGGTGAGCTTAGAGGCACCAAACAGGAAATGGCACGCTACCTGAAAGAGTACCAGGACCTTCTGAATGTCAAGATGGCCCTGGACATTGAAATTGCTGCATACAGGTGAGAAGCAAAAACATTTGTGCTTGATTTTAGAGAATGAAAAGAATTAAGGCCACCAAAGAGATCAAGTATCTTACTGATGTTGATTTAAGCAAAATGAAGGGAAATAAATATTTAATCATGGCGACAAACAAGGTTTAGATCCAGAGGTTATTCACAAGGACATTAATGGTGAAAATATTTGTTGAAATTTAAGAATGACCTTCAAATATCAATTTCATTTTGGTAGATACATCCTGCACTGAAACCCTAATCAAAAATTTATTAGACTAAATGAGGTGTACTTGAAGAAATGGCCACTAAATGACAAATTGCTTTTTCATCAACCTTTACAGGAAGCTGCTGGAAGGGGAGGAGTCTCGCTTCAACGTGGGAGTTGCTGGGGGCGTGTCCTCTCTGTACAGCCACAGTTTGTCAGCACCCTCCTTCGCCCGGCCCATCCTCTCCAGCCTGAGCTCCGGCACCTCCTACCTGATGACGTCCCGCCTCCTCAGCTCCAGCGTCAGCACCACCGAGGGGATCATCTCTGCCAGCCAAGCCCAGCAGGCGGAGGCCAGCCCACCTGGGGAGGAGGAGGAGGAGGAGGAGGTAAAGGAAGAGGAGACAGAGGAGAAGGAGGAGGAGGAGGAGGAGGAGAAGCAAGAGGAGGAAGGAGAGGAGGCAGAGGAGTCCAAAGAGGAAGAGGATAAGGAACAGGAAGAGGAAGGAGAAGAGGAGGAAGATAAAGAAAAGGAAGATGAAGAGGAGGCTAAGGAAGGAGATGAAGAGGCAAAGGAGGGAGAGGAGGGTTAGTAAAGTTTTGGATTACATTTTGTAAATGCACAGTGAAATTATGGTCTCAATGGCAAATAGTAAAATTCTTATCTATCAATACAGGTGGTGATGAAGAGGAGCAAAAGGAGGAGGTGACAGAGGCTGCTGAAGAGGAGGGGGACAAAGAGGAAAAAGAAGAAGGAGAGGAGGCTGAGGCCAAAGAGGAAGAAGCACAAGAGGAAACAAAAACAGAGGAGGCCGCTGACAAAGGTGAGGATGCAAAGGAAGAAGAAAAAGAGGAGAAGGAGGAAGAAAAGAAAAGCGAAGAGAAGGAAGATCAAGTCGATGCCAAGAAAGATGAGAAGAGTGACGACAAAGATGTCAAAGCTGCCCCGAAAACAGATGACAAATCTGACGCCAAAAAGGAGAAGGAGGAAGAAAAAGCAGCCAAACCCGAAGCTGTCGAAGAAAAAAGCGCCAAGGATAAAAAGTAAGCCAGTAGCCTCGAACAAACTCAAGTCAAGACTGTCCATTAGCTTGATAGCCAGTAGAGGCAGCTACGCTATCCTCTCGAATGCGCTTGTTGACATGGTGCTCAATAAAACAGTCCAATAGCCATTTACAGCAACAAATCAAGGCCAACTGCTTGCCAATGTCCAAAGTAGTCCATAAATGTCCTGTTGCACACTTCCTGATGAGTGTAACATGTGTAATTGCTGAATGCAAATGTGAGTGTGTGAGTTTTGGTGGTTAAATAAACACCTCTTAAATTCATGAGTGTCATTTGTTTCAACCCTTATAAAGAATAAACAGATTTTGATGGAACTTTGAACATCTCCCAGATAGATAAAGGAAACAGATTTACATTATATGTCCCTTTAAATACTGTTGTCTGAAATCAGTTTAGGAGTGGTAATAAGTGAGTAAGCTGGTATAAATATCTAATTCTGGTGTAATTATCTAGTTCCATGTTCCTCAGTAAATTAAGCTATAGAAACAGTAACTTTTCTATTGGAAAAATGCTTCTTTATGCCAGTATCTAAAGTCTACTTAATGGGTTTCAAAATAAAAGTGTGGACCTCCCTCAGACAACATGGTGACAACTGTGATATAAAATAAACCCTCCCTGACCATTCTGTGACACATTCCAAGACTTAGTTATGTCATATAAATGACAGATTAAAACAATTATTATGATAGTAGTAATAATAGGAGAATTATAATGATAAGGGTGCATCACAAAATGTTCGATAAAAAGTCAAAATCACCTGCTGACATTTCTACTATTTTAAGGAGTAATCATGCTTACGTTTTAGAGCTCCCATAATGCTTAGGTTGATGTAAACAGGAAGTATAATATTGCCATTTTTTTAGTGAGCTGAGGTTAAAGGTTAAATCCTGAACCTCTTTTTAAGCTTATAGTTGTTTTCTTTTTTATAATTGGCACCATTTGAGTGACAAATTAGCTATTGACAGATGCTTTTTATAATTTAGAATAGTTATTACTAGTTTAGGCTACTTTTATACAACACAAATATTAAGAATATGAGGAATTTTTGGGGGCAAATTTATCATTTTCAGGCAGAATTATGGATTTTATTTCCAGTTGGCATTAGAGACATGCATGTATATATTTTACAGAGCTACGATTCAGAGAGGAAGGGATGCCATGTATGAAACAAACTTAAATAATACATAAGATACATAAGTTTTAACGCTGTTAAAACGTAATCTTTATTTATCTTCATGAGCCTGGTAGCAGCTGCTGCTGCTAAAGCTGCTAACCGAGTTGCTAAGGGGGCCAAGCTACAATAACTAAATTCCTGTTGTTTTTAGAACAAGAGCCCATCCTTTTCACTAAATGAAACTCATTGACACTTACTTTATAGTCCCAGGAGTTTTGCTGCTTTTCATCTTTTTTTCTGGTATGACTTGCAGGTCTAATAGCTTATGGCGGCTAACATGATCTAACATTAGCAAATGCCTTTAAAACTCATATCTGTGCTACTCTTAAATTACATTGAAGAGAACTCATAAAATAACATTTAACTATTTTTATAACAAAAATAGATGAGCACAATTGACCTCCTGAAGTTTTTTTTTGCTGATTGTGACCAAATTCTCAGTCTAGGTCACTAAATGGTGAATCTGACTCAATATGTTCATGTCAGTGATATCTTGTGATGACCACAGTGGCCACTTTGCATACATTACATCGTCTCACTTAAACTTTATTAGCTTCAAAGTGAGCATTTTTTACCTGGACTGAACAACGGTCACTGTGGCCACAATTGGTAATTACAGGATAACAGTACATGCTATTACAAAGTCTAAAGTTTTGAGAACAGTCATGAAATCAATGAACTGACCCAGTAACTCTAACAATAATTCTACAAGCTTTATTTAAAGTTTGCAAATATTAGCTTACATTAGTCACTTTAAGATACAGATCATACCAGATCAAGTATGGCAAGTAAAATCACTCAGAGTATTGAATTAAGAAAAGTGCTTTACTGGCCTAGTCCACTTATCGTTTAAAAGAGAAGGAATGGAATTTTGTTATTTCAAGAGTTAATTCAGAGTAACATGAAAAATGTTCCTCCACCATCTTCCATGTGTATTATTTTCCACTGAGTACCAGACAGCCAGGCTCCCAGATTGTTTAAACTGAGATAAAGTAACACACATACACACTTTTCTGGGTTTATGCTGCTTCCAACAGGACACAAAACAAACAGACTTGTCAAAATAGTCCAGCAGCTGATCAATTAAATCTAAAGCTGAAGAAATATTCTCTACCAACACATCAACTAATGAGATGGGAAGGAAAACATTCTCATTCTTTTAGCATGATCAAACCTTATCAGAACCCTTTCTGTCATTAATATCTGATAAATTTATATCAGCTAAGTTGTGGTGGATAACATAATAAGACTGAGCAAAATTTAAATTTGTCCTTTATATTATATGTAGGGATATTATATGTAGGCCTTATAAGTTTCTCAGGTCATTCAGTTCATAGGTAAACCTTTCATATGAAGCTCTTTAATGCTACATTGTAATACTTTTAATTTCACACTGTCTACTCGAATGTATCTTTCATATTTATAGACCTTTATGCAATTTTAAAACATACAACCATTCACACAAAATGACAAGACAATCTGCTTTTTTTCTTCATATGACATTTATTGAGCAAATGCTGCTGGGAAATCGTTCATGATGAGTAAAGTCATGGGATTGCAAACAGTAGCACCTCATTTATTTCTGTATTGAAATTCAAGTCCATCCTATGCATACAAGAATGCACGTATCTGCGCATATGCAGTAGATTTTTTTTTTTTCAGTTGCACTCAGGTAAACGTAACAGACACTGATAAAAAGCATGTTTAAGGCTAGTAGTTTCTTCAGGTTTGTTAAGCTTTAACTGCTTCAGTTACTGGATGTATATGGTCATGTGTCTATCATATCCTTGCCCCAATCTCTTTCTTCACTGTATGTTGTGTATTCGTTAATAGTTTCTTTTTGGCTCAGTTGGTATCTTCACATGTCAAGTAAGGCTTCTTCAGTACAGCACGTGTCTGTGTGGGGGACCCTATCACCTTCCTGTCCCCCCTCCTTAACTTAAAATTCAAAAATACCTCTTAACTTTAATAACATTTCCTCTCACTCTCCCACCCGCATTACAAATAATCACTCTTTTTACAGTGTATTTCTACCATACATACAGATTAGAGAGGAACGTACTCCCCTCTCCTGAGCTAGCATGCAGAGACCCCCCCTCCCTCCCCTAAGCTCACCCGTGAACTGCAGAAAGAAATAAAAAGAGGATAAAGTGTCTCAGTCATTGCTCCTGACCGCATCTGCAGCGAAGCCCAGTAAAGCTGTCACTCAACATGCATTTTTGAAATTTGTAGCTTTTTAACTTTTGGCTTTTCTCTATGATTTGTTTTTGTAATGTTTGACAGTGGTTATCTTTATTACATCGCTCTAGCTGTATGATTTTTCTTGGTTATGTTAGTTCAGGGTTGATTGCTTGTCTTAGTGATCCTCTCCTGGTCCCCCCATCTCCTCCGCCGGTTTAACCGTCTGGACTCAGTTGCCCTCCGTCACCTGCTTGATGGACTGGGTGGAGTGCTTCTCAGTCTTCTTTGAGGTCACCAGCTTCTCCTCCATGACCTCTTCCATCTGCTCGATCTCCTTCACTGTCTCGGTCACAGTGATGGATTTGGTGACGTGCTTGGATCCGTCCTCTCCGGTGGTGATTGTCTCCACGGTTTTCGTGATGACCACCTTTTGGCTGCCATCTTCCTTGACGGGGCTCTCGTCCACGCCGTTTGCCATCACATCGGCTTCTTTACCCTCGTCCTTCTTCTCCTTCTCTTCAGGGCTGCCCTTGTCTATGTCGCCGTTCATGGCAACATCCTTCTTTTCTACCTTCTTGTCTTCTGTCGAGTCACTCTTTTTGTCTGATTTCTCTTCAGCAGCCTTAGGAGCTTCAGGCTTGGCGGCATCTGTCTTTGGGGATTCAGCTTTTGGTGATTCAGGTTTAGGAGATTCAGGTTTTGGGGATTCTGACTTGGGAGATTCAGCTTTTGGGGAACTTGGTTTGGGGGATCCAGCCTTTGGTGAGCCTTCCTTAGGGGACTCAGCCTTTGGAGATGCAGGTTTAGGAGATGCAGACTTAGGAGACTCAGGTTTAGGTGATTCAGACTTGGGGGATCCAGGCTTTGGGGACTCAGACTTTGCAGGTTCCTCCTTCTTGGCCTCAGGCTTTGCAGCTTCTGTTTTTGGAGCTTCTGTCTTGGCTACAGCTTCTTCTGATTTTTCATCTGCTTTCTCATCTTTCACCTTCTTCTCATCTTTTTTGCTGTCTTCCTTTTTGTCTGCATCCTCTTTTTCCTCTTTTTCATCTCCACTCTTGGATGCTTTGTCGCTGCCTGCGTCTTCACCCTGATCTCCACCCTCCTCTTCAGCAGCAGCCTCTTCCTCTCCTCCACTGCCCTCTTTCTCTTCAGCCTTCTCTTTGTCAGGAGAGGCCTTTGAATCTGGAGCTTTGGTGCACAATACAGTCTCCTCAACTTCCTCCTCTCCTCCTTCTTCTCCCTCATCACCTCCCTCTGCGTCATCCCCCTTTTCTCCCTCATCCCCTCCCTCTTCTTCTTCTTCCTTCTCTCCCTCCTCACCCTCTTCTCCCTCCCCCTCTTCTCCCTCATCACCACCTTTTCCCTCGTCTTCCTCCTCTTCCTCTTTACTGGGAGCACTAGCGCTAACTTTGGCTTCAGTGGCGGCTACAACTTCCTCCTCCTCAGCCTCGCCCTCTGCCTCTTCCCCCTCTCCCTCTGCCTCCTCTCCTTCACCTTCCTCTCCTCCCTCCTCTTCCTCTCCCTCCTCTCCTCCCTCTCCGATTGTAGCAGACAGCTCTTGTGCTATCTCTGCCAGGGCCTCATCCATGTCAGACTTGTCATCCTCCACCCTTGTCTCCTCGATGATTTCCTCCACAAACTTGTGCTGGACCTTGAGTTTGGAAGTTTCTGATTTGGGCTTAGAGATTTTAGTGGAAGTGACCGCCTGGCGATAAGGGAAAGTGCTAAAGTGGGTCTCCTCACCCTCAAGGAGTTTCCTGTGGATTACAAATATATACATTATGCATTTAATAACCACTTCAGATGCATAGAAAATGTGTCAAAATAACTAAATGTTATTTTTAAAAACTTGTCAAATGTCTGCGTATACCTGTATGCAGCAATCTCAATGTCCAAGGCCATCTTGACATTGAGTAGGTCCTGGTATTCGCGCAGGTGACGAGCCATCTCCCATTTGGTGCTCTTGAGCTCATTATCCAGCTGGTGAATCGTCTCCTGAGAAAAAAAAACAAGAAGAAGACGCAACACAAAGTCAGTGAAGTGCAGTCAAACTTTGCTCAGTCTAAAACTATATTCTTTTTCTGCAGTTTTCAAAAGTGTATTTAGGTTAAAAAGACTAGAAACCTTTTTTATTTGACCTTCTCGCAGCTAATTAAACTCTGTTTTATTCTCCATTCACACTTTCAGACTCTGTGCGCCAAAGGCTGTTGCTTTAATATATTCTGACGCAATACAGTATTCTAGATGTTGAATTCTTCTTCTTCAAGGGCAGCCTCCAATGTTCCACTCTCAATGCACTCCCACCCCCACCCCAAAATCTCAGTGGTGTGATGCAAGGACAGAGCCAATAAAGAAATCGACCCATGCCTCTGACTCAGCAGGAGAGAGAGAGAGAGAGAGAGAGAGAGAGAAAGAGAGAGAGATGCTGCAGTGTCCCCCCTAAACAATGTCGTGACACTTGGAAAGCTCGTAAAGCTGCAATTGTAAACGCAGTGATGTAATCATTACGCAGCAAAAAGTATCCTCAACTATGACTGAGCAAAAAAGATAAAAATTGTTTCACTGTTACTGAGGATTAAGCCGGTTTTATAGGTCCTGAAATAGAAACTACGTCACTGAGATATGACAATGAAAACTAATTAGGATATTAACTTCTGTTCTTCATTATAAAAGCAAATCAAAGCGCAATTATCAAGTTTCAACACAGACAAAACACAAAATACAGTTAAATCACAGAACGTCATTTCTTATAATGATTAAACAATAAAAAGTCAAACATAGTCTTTCTTTATACGTGGCTCTGCGCTGTTTCCTCACCTGCAGGCTGGCCAGGTCGCTGTTGTGGCGGTCCTCGATGTCATTCAGCTGCCTCTCCAGCGAGTCTCTCGTCCCGCGGACGGACTCCAACTCCACCGTCTTGGACTGCAGCTGGCGGCGGTAGTCGGCTATCTCATCACGGGCAGACTTGATTGCGTCTTTGTTCTGCTCCGCAGCCTCGGTGAGTTTGGCGTAGCGGCACATGAACCAGTTCTCCACCTGCTGCAGGTTCTGGTTGGAGTGGCCCTCCAGCTCGCAGCGGATCTCCCGCAGCGCCTCGGTGATGTTTGCCTTCTGGAGGTCTTTCCTCTCCACGGTCACCTGAGACGCTTGAATCTGGGCGATGAGTTCGCTCACCTCTTCCTCGTGGTTGTTGCGGATGAAGGCGATCTCATCCTGCAGCGACTGAACTTTCTTCTCCAACTCGGACTTCACCAACTCCGAGTCGCTCGTGTCCTTCTTCAGGACGCGGATTATTGCCTCTGTTTCTTCCCGGATGCGAGCCTCTTCATCAAAGCGGTCCCTGAGCCGCTGGATGTCCTCCTCGATGTGTTCGGTTTCGATCTGAATTTGCGCCTTGTCATGGTGGACCTGCTCCAGCATGGAGCGCAGCTCCTGCAGCTCCTGGTCGTAGAGGTCTCCCAGCTGGGAGCGCGACACCTGCTTCTGCCGCAGTGCCTGGATCTCCGCCTCGATCTGCTTGTTCTGCTGCTCCAGGTAGTGCACCTTGTCGATGTAAACAACAAACCTGTCGTTTAGCCCTTGAAGTTGCTCTTTCTCATTAGATCGCTTGTAGTCTCCGTTCAGGATGGAGGTTTGACTATAATCAACGCTGTCGGCGGAGCTGAGCACCGTTGAGCTGTAAGCTCGGGACACCGGCAAATTTACGCTCCTTTTGTAAGACGTGGTCAAGGTGGAGCCGGGGCTTGCCCGGGACCAAGACTGGGAGCGATAACCGCTGGAGGGGGTGCCGACGGAGCGGCTGTAGCCGTAGCTGGTCGTCCTAGTATCCATACTTCTCCTGAAGGGGCTCCCTATCGTGTCCACCGGGTAACTCATCCGGTCAGACTACCGTAGGGGAAGTGCGCAGGAATGAAGGGGGACGGTGCAGGAGGTGGAGGCGTGTGGCGAGTGTGTATATGTGGGTGTATGTGTGTTATGTGTGTGTGTGCAGGTGAGGGGTGTATGGCTCTCACAGCGACTAAGAACCTCTCTGTCTGCTCTTTATATAGCCTATCCGAGGCTGTGCCGCTGATAAGGCAAGGCCAAGCAGTTTTGTTTGGACCACTGATGGAAGGGAAGGGAGGGCCCCTCCCCCTCAGGCCGTCTGCTAATGGTCGCGAGCCCCGTTAGTCTCAACCACGTGGGCATGAGGCGCTGCATGGGTGTCCGATTTAAATGTACAGATACAGAAGATAGATAGATGGGTAGATAAATGGATATAATCTTCAAGTTTGGATTGAAAGATGAAATTAATAAAAAAGTGTGAAATCTCTTCAAAGCCGAACTCAACTTCACCATGAATCAATTCATGAAGATTCTGGCGTGACTGCACTTGGAAAACAATCATAACTGTCCTGAGTCTGTCATTTCAGCACCACAGACAGCAACCAATCACACATGCAGCTTCCTAAGCTAAGAAACTTAATGGAATAACAGATTTTACCTGACAAATTTTATAGCAAATTTAAACAATGAACGACCACATGATGATTACAGCTGATACAAAGTCTAGAGATGTAAAGACTTCCATGTTTTCCATGTCACATAAAAATGTATGCACTATGCATTTATATGCCTGATCATTTGTGCTGTAACATACTGCCTAACAAAACAAGTTACAGACATTTATTCACAAATTGATCAATTCATATTTAGAAACTGACTTTACTTGGTCATTTATTTATTTATTTAGGATAACATCAATAAAATATAGAATGTCACATTATCAAAACCTTGCGAAATGTCAAGATTTAGCAGATCTTTTGATTAATTTACATTATCCCAAATACTAAACCATGAAGAGAGAGAATTACATCTCTTTAATATGGGGGATCGTGTGCATATGCACACATGTACATGTCCTATGGCTATCTGTAAATTCCTGCCTGATGGTTGTGCAAAGCCTCATGGGATTTGTGGCTTTTTCATCCCATTTGCCAAGACATTTTTCACCCCCAAATGGTAAAGCGTCAGTGTGGGCTCTCCGTCTGATGTTTCGTCCTCTCCGACAGGCTATTGATCTCGTATCAATCTCAACGCTTCACCCTAAACTCAGTTCACTCCGGTCGATGTAAAACGATTTCTAGTTGTTGGAGGTAAATGCACCAAAAACAGCTGCATTAGTGCTTCTCGAGAATCCATTACTTAATGCATGCTGTTAAAATTACCACCACACTCCTCTGCAGTTGCAACTGTGTTGTAAGTGCTGCAACCTGAGTGCCAACAGGGACTGACCAACACAAAAACTTGCATTATATTGCAGTAAATTACATCTCTGGTGCTTATTCATAAGCTGCAATTCCTGCAGCACCGGTATTAGCTTTACAAGTCTGCATGTTATGGGCCTAGCATTTGAGTAGAGAACTCCTACTTTTCAACTCTGAATTAGACATTTGCCATTAATCACCTGTCTACATTTTCTTTCCCCCCTCATTGCCTTTCCACTGCAAGCTTAAGTCAAGCAGGGCCAATGCATCAAGCATAGCCAATTTTAGATTGCTTCAGAGGCAGAAAAGCAGACAGATAGAGACTAGAGAGAGAGCTGAGAGAGAGAGAGAGAGAGAGAGAGAGAGAGAGAGAGAGAGAGAGAGAGAGAGAGACGGACACAATGACTTTCTCCTCCTGTGTGTACCTGTGTCTGTCTATTTTCAGCACTAATATGTGTTTTAAATGATAATATACTACAGTGGCCACACCCACAATCACATCACTTGCTGACGTTACAATGTCCTTGACTGCTCCACAAGTTAAGGCCCGCACAGGCCCTTCCTGATGGCTGCAGGAATTTAGATGCACATATTTCATTGTTAAGGCTGTTCGCTTGGAGCCTTTGAGGTGCTTTCGGATGCCCGTACGAGGGTGGCGATGGTAGGGTGTGTGGGTTGGGCAAAGAAAAAAAAAACAAAAAAAAAAAACAGGGGAGTCATTCAACATCAGTGCTGGGCTCCAGCGCACTGCAGAAGGGTTGGAGTGTTTTCAAAATGGCACTGCAGCAGAAACAGGCTATTGCAAGCAGACGAGCCTATTCCAGTCTGGTCCAGCCTCCGACATGCAGGCACCGGGCCGCTGAGGCCACAGAGACAGAGTGTATAGAGAGTTCATCACCAGGTGAATGAGGTCAAGAAACAGGCATCCTTAGACGATATAGTGAGGTGATATGCATGCTAATAAAGAGAATACAAGGACAGCATAACTTTTTTTTAGCTGATAGATTGTTGTATGGCACATATAAGAAAGAGCATTGCTATGTTTGTGAGTTGATAGTCATAAATTGGTAAATAGCATCAGAGTCTTGATCAGAATTGCAGAAATACTGAGGTCAAGAGTCAAGTCCTATTAAAATGTTTCTAATATTAGAGGATTTATCTGATTTTTTTTTATCAAATATGGTAGAAAAAATATTCTTCTTATTATCATTTTTAATATTTTTTGATGTATATATACTGAGCACAAGAATGATCAAAATGAATCATTTAATTAAAAAAAAACCTGTTACTTTTGCAGTCACTGTGGCCACACATTACAACTAAAGAATAACACTTGATGCTTAAAAATACTGTTACTTTTGCACAAGTGGAATAGACTCACAGGCAGAAAACTGACCTAGTAATCTGATTTACACAGTGACTAAACAGTAGCATTAGCATTAGATTACATTAGCTCACATAAAATATTGCCTTTATAAGACGAAAACATGAGATGAACAAATAAATAGCTCACACACTACAGGGTTCAAAAGCACACTGTTAAATGCATTACATTCACTTTGATTTTGTTACTTTGCCTGTGAATAGTTTGTTTTGTAACTGCACAACTTTTACTTATACAGCAGTATTGTGGTACTTCAACTTCAGTTATTGATCTGAATAGTTTCTCCACAGCTGTTGTGATGTGCCATGCAACTGACATGGCTGCCAGCTGCACTTCTGTCCCTAATTTATTCATGAGGAGAAACAGAGAATGTCACGAGTCACTGACGAGGAAGAATGACAATGAGATGGAGAGAGAAGCAAATTAGGGACCTTTAATTAAGATTTACATTGATGATGTTCAGCCCAATGCTGCAGCGGGACCTCACAGGTTTCCAGCTTGTGTTTGTGTGTGTGTGTGTGTGTGTGTGTGTGTGTGTGTGAGGCCAGAAGACAAATGATCCATGTCATTGGGAGTGCCAATATTTTGATTGTTACAAATCTAACATGGTTTTCACTTGCTGTTCATGCAGCCAATTTTGCTGTAAGTATTGAGAACACAACTGTTTTAGTGTAGAGGCAGCATATCAATGCATGTAAACAAAAGTTTGAATTTTCATTAAATAAAATGGTATTTTCTGTGACAACCAAAGAGAAAGTTTCGGCCTTTACTTCACTTATCAGCATGCACTGCATAGAAAAAAAGTATGTGGGGACTCAAACACATCATCCATGTTTGAATTGTTGATTATCATAATTAGCTGCAGGGATTTGCTTGATTCAGTCTTGGAGCTTGAGTGAAGTTGGGCAATGATGTTAAGCGGTGGGGTCTGGCTAGCGGTTTGTGTTCAAGTTCATCTCAGTGGTCTTGGACAGAAATTAGGTCAGGACTCTATGCAGGCCAGTAAAGTTTCTCCACTCCAAACTGGGAATACCACTTCCTTATGGACTTCGGCTTCGGGCCCTTGGGGGCATTTTTATGTTGAAACAAAAATAAGGTTTTCCCTAAACTATCATCATAAAGCACACTTTTCTCTAAAATATCCTTGATTGGGTTTCTGTCAACCTGTTTTTATGCGCTTGTTTAAATTTCTTATGAATAAAACTCAAGTGAAATTGTCAAAATTTAAAAAGAATTACTTGTTTGAGTTGTAAGTTATTTTGATAAAATGGAGTATATATGTTATTGTTTCATGTCTGGGTATGTTAGCAACTGAAAATGTCACAATTTTTAGTTTGGACTTTAGTTACTTCCTGTGTTACTTTGTTAAAACGTGTGGCTCCTCTATTTCCCCATGATCTGTCAGCTTCCCCTCCTTATGTGATTATGCTTCACCCTAATGTGCTTCAGCTGTGTTGATTACCCCCACCTGTGTCTCATTACTCCTAGTGTGTATAGTCTCTGTGTTTCCCTTTTTCTCAGTTTGTCTGTTTGTCTGTTATTAGTTATTTCTTCCCTGGGTTGGTGTTTCTTTTGGGTCCTCTTTTTTTAATCCGTGACAGGAATTTGAATCAGTAACTGTAAAGTTGACCCTTTTTTTCAACATCAAGCCACAGGATCACAACATTTTGTTTTTTGATTGTTTTTCCCAGAACATCTTGTGGTCCACACCACTGCAGCCCAGGAAGACTGTCATTGTTATAATGGATGAGAGAACCTGCAGTTTCTCTGCAACACCTGATATGATTTGAATGGAGCCTATTAGTGCAAAGGATACTAACATCATTACTCAAGTGATAGTAAATTTACTCCCATAAAAAGGACCCAAGTCGAAATTAAAACTACCATTTTAAGACATCACTCAAAAGTAATTTATTAACTAATTTCTGGTTGTTAAATAGTCAGAGTACAGGTTGCTTTTTAATGTAACATGTTTTAGGGATCACTGCTAAATACTTAAAAAAAGAGCACTTGTCAATTTTTTTAATGAAGCAGAGCAGGCAGGTCAGTTATTACATCACAAATTAACATTATTTATGCAAAATGAGCCAACATTAGCTAGTGAACCACATTTACCAGTAACTTCTGTGGAACTTTAGTGTGCTTGCAGAAAAGGAGAGGTTTTTAAAAGAAAAGATCTCAGTGTCTTTTGGGAGGCAACGAGCAGTTTTTCATTCAACTGTTGTCTCTTTTATGTTATGGTAGAAAAAGTGCGGTCAGATGTGGATAGGGACTGTCACCAAAAGTTGCTTCTTGTTCTTGGTTTGGCTCTGTCATCACTGCATCCTATTCAAAAGTGGTGCTTCTTTTCCTTTCAGGAAGTTAGTGACTTGGCATCTGCAGGTCTGCAGTAGAGGTGCTCTCCAACAGGAACACACACACACACACACACACACACACACACACACACACACACACAATCAATCCCTGCATTTAGAGCTGACCATTTCTAATAAGGTACAAATGGCAAATATCAAAAGCTGAGCTATGTCAGAAGTACTTATTCAAAATTGTTATTAGGTTAAAAGAAAAGAACAATTCCTTATTTACCATCCCTGAAGGAAGGGTAGCTTGAGGACAGTTCTGGGCGAATGAAAATGGCCAGACAGAATGACTCGACATACAGACAGCCATAAATACTGAGCTGCTTAGAACACCAGTCTGAACAGTGTCGACTTCATCTCTGCCCCACTGGACTTCTGTTGGATTGTCTTTTTCTTTATCTCCTTTTCTTTTTCTGCATCCTCTGTTTCATATTTATATTTCTTTATTTCTACGACGTTGTCCTTTTTTTTTTGCAGACACATTCTTTTCTTTCCATCTGTTCACAGCCCCCCTCTGACTTCCTTCCTCCCTCCCTGTGTCTCCCTCCTGCCTCTTCTCTGTCTCTCCTTTCGTCACTGTCTGGCTCGAGCCCTCCCAGTATGCCATAATGGCTTTTTCCTCTTGTTCACTGGGAAAACATTAATACTTTTCAGCCCTCTGCAACAGAAGCATCCATCTGTTACATCTGGCATTGTTTACTGTCTGCTAACCAGCAGCTGTCATGGAGGTGTCCTTCACAGGATGCAGTGCATCAACATGCTGGGCATCAAGGTCACAACTATGAACTGATGCACCATTACACATGAAGCATTCTATGCTTTTATTTTGACATGTAACATGTTGAATGGCAGAATAGTAGCATAAGGCTGACTTAAAGGGTGCTACTGTTAAAGGTATAATAAATAATTTAAGGTGCAACTTGTAACATTTTTGCCTTAAAATGTCCAAAGACAACTGGACCTATGTTGTATATTTTAAGTTGTGTACTCCCATTATCCCAACTGTTTTCGACAATGTTCAAACCCAGAGAAATATATAATGTTATTGAAGCTGAAAGAGCCTTTTCTTTGGTCTCTTGTCAATGGAATCTTATTACTTTTATCCCCTCGAGTTGGTATAAGTTCTGGAGAAACACAACAAACAACAAGAGTGAGGAAGTAAGTTGGCAAACAAACTAAGTAGTTTGCTATTGTTTGTATTACTACTTGTGATGTAGCATAATACTTTATTTGTATGAAATGGTGGTTGTGGTTAACAATGGAGACAACAATTCCCATGATCACATGCTAAGTTTTGGTGCCAATTATAAGACTTCTAAGGGCACCAACCAAATTAGATAGTAGTTGATTGAATAGTCAATTGTGTTAACCTAGCATTTTTACTAGCATTACCCAATGCTTAGCTGGTTAAAATTCCTGGCCAATATGCTATTGAGCTCTCCAAACCAGCATGGAAAATGTATTTGCATAGTTGAAACCTCAGTATGTAACCGACAGTATCTACATTGCATAGTATTATAAACAGAAATATTCCTGTATGCAAGCTTTAGCATATTGGCAACAGTTCTTTCTATTTGAAAATGGGCAGATTACAGACTGCAGTGGTGTATTGCTGCCTTCTACTGTTTGTTGTTTCTGTTGTTTTCAACAGTTACATATAGTTGAGTAAAATATGCAGACTTAAGAAAGTTTCTCCTGTTGCTTTAAGGATTTTAAAAATCTTTCTCCTTTGAAGCAGTGGTGTTGGTTCAAATGTGAATGTTTCTCAACCCAATCCTTACCTACTTCATGACAACACTGAAATATGTCTTTTGTTGTTGAAAGACCCTTAGCAGCGGAAACTGCATACTGCACGTGAGTCCTCGCTTATTGAAATTCATTAATATATTACTTAAATTTACACAATATTTTATTGAAATGTATGTGGAACTTTTTACTACATCACAATCTCGCTATTTGCATCACGTGGGTCATGCATGTGTCTGTTCATGTGTGTGCATGTAGGAGCTTTGACAGTGGAGGATTTAGATTATTGCACATTCAGCTCCTGACTGAGGTTCATTGCATATTGATTAACAATTTTTCCCAGTGGTTTTCACAGCTCTGCTGATGCACATGTCAGCCAAGACAATCCATCTTATGTGAAAAATATTAAGTGAAACACATTACACTGAACCTGCAGAAAACTAAAAGCCCTGTGAATAAAGTGTCAATGTGTAAATATATTTAAAGTATAATAGCTACATAGATGACTTTATTAATCTCCAAGGGGAAATTCAGCCGTCATGGAAGCAGAAAACATTAAAATGACAAAGGCACATAAAAACCACACACAAATATTGTAAAACTAGCAGCCTTGAAAACTACGCATACTCGACTGGTTAGATTATGATTCACGTCTTACACAGAGTAAACCTCATAAGTGCTGGTAGATCATTTCAAACTTTGTCAAAATTCACAGAACCTTATTTAGGTTTTGTTCACTTTATGTTGACTCACATTTGGCAACACTGGAAGTTAGCATGAAACTCACTGTTACCTAGAATAAAATTACAATTTTCTCGTTGGAAACATTTGGATTAATGTTGGTACACAACAAAATATATTACAAAGTTGTAGTAGTTTTCAGACACTTTAATGTAAAAATATTACATATTATACATTCAAGCAAGCATTGCAAATACTTGTACAGTATAATAATAAGGTAGACATAATTTATTGTTTTTCGTTTGTTTTATTGATTTCTTTACCAAAAAAAATGTTTAAAAAAATGTTATAACTTAACGTCAGAAAAATTCCCAAATCGATTTTTTGCTAAATAATCCTCAAGACAAAAAGATATTTTGCAGATTTGTGAAACAATGACTTCAGACTGCAGTGATCTGCAAAGGTCAAAGCTCTGCTGGCCTGTGAGATTGATGGGTGAAAGGTGCGAGGTGAAGAGCATCAGATGGTGAGCTAAGCAGGGTGTGACAGGCTGTAGATAGCCGTATGGGGTGATGTTAGTGGGAGGTCCAGAGACACTGATGATGTCATATATAATGGGGGTGCATAAAAGAGCAACAAGAGCGGAGGTAGGGGGGTGTTGCATAGGAGAAGAGGAAGGGAGGGGTTACAGTTCTGCAGTTTATCTGCAATGCATCAGTAGCTCTCTCTCCCTCTCTCTCTCTCTCTCTCTCTCTCTCTCTCTCTCTTTGTGTCTTCTTCACTTTCTCAGGAAGATGTAGCATCTTTTCCTCATAGGTAACTCTCTGTGGACGGATAAGTAGCCACAGAAATAAAACTGTTCCACATTCTCCTCTCACAGGGAAAGTGGCTGGCAAAATCCCAAGAAGCAGTTATAATACACCCACACATCCATGATGACATATAAAACACACACACACACACGCACACACGAAAAAGCTATCAGACAAGACAGAATTAAGAGTTTAATTTCTCATCATTCATCTTAAGTAACTAGTAATTTGTACACTCAAAAAAAATTATGTGCAAGATTAAAGATGCACAATAACAACAAATACTTTGCTCCTCTGTTTTAGAACTGTAAAATACAGCCTGAAAAATAGGAAGTTCTTTCATATCTACCTTCTCAACGGAGGAGACGTCAATGAATTGTCAACACTGGTATGACTCTCTCAGCTTCTCATGATGTCCTGCAATAAAATACCCGGCAAACAAAGTAGGGAGTGAGGTATAAATCTGTCATGCTGAGTAAGTGCATGGCCAATTTTAAAACACTCACACTTTTTTTACACTAAACTTGTTTCTTTATGTCCCACATGAAAGGAGTAACTCATTTCTTTCTTATCGAAACACCCGTGATTTACTTTCTTGTTTGCACTTTATGCAGCATTTGGCGCTACAGAAAATGATTTAGAGTCCAGCCTGTTGATCAGACTGCTTATTCATGCTATGTTTTATGACAATATTTCCTTTGACCCAGACTCACACTGCCATTAGTTACCCTGAGAGCTTTGTATGCATTCGACATTTGCACCCTCTTTGCACAGCAATTTATCAAAATTCTGTACCTAAGTGCAAATATATGGTACTTGTGCTCTTATTAAGTGTTCCCCTTTAATGGGATTAATGAAATTTTTACTTCCTTCTGTGCTGATTCAAATTATTGATACAAAATATAAATTAACTAATAAATCACAATGTATTATAATGGATTAACCTACTGATGTAATTAGCCCATTTGTTTTTTTGCTGTTTATACATTTATGCACTACTAATTAAAATACAGTGGTAATTTGTGTTTGTGTTTACATACATTCTACCTCTGACTTAAATGATTAAGTAGTTAACAAAAATTAATGTGACATATTTATTATTTACTTTGAAAAACGTTGCAAATTACCTGTAATTCTCATGTGGACTATCAGTGACTATACCATCAATACAGAATGTGTAAACTTTATGGACCATGACTTTAAGGGACCCTTATGATTCTCCTTAAATATTTAGTCAAAGGATTTAAGTTCATGTTTATTCATTTCATTTGGTGTGTAAGCTGACCTTTGGGGTTGAGTAAAGATATTCAGCAGGGCAACAATCCAATAATATGAACTTAAATAATTGCAAAAGCAGAGAAAAGAAGAAATATACACATTTTTTCACTCTGTATGGTCATGGACTTTGGTAGCCATATGGACTGTTAATTCTATGCATGTAAATCACTTTCTACTGATTTACATACATACAGTGAGATTGTCTCTCAGCATGTTTGTGGCATCCTCTTCCTCCCCATATGAGCCCTTGTTGTCCCTGAGCCATGCCTGTCAGCATGTACAGTCTAAGTTGTCGATATGTCCCCTCACCAATGTCATCGAGACAAATTCGTTTACACATGTTGTACTTTGCAAATAAAGTGACCTGATGTCCATGGGCAGAGATTCTGCATTGTGCTGCTGCTGCAGGAAGCTTTTGTGAAGGTTGTTCTTCAGGGTCATTCAGTGCAAAAAAGAGGGATGACAAAGTGTTTTGGACATGCCAACACTGTCACACACACACAATGAGAATCATGTTTGCGTCACCTTGGAAAAGACTGCATTGATTTACATTATTTTCTGGAGATTTACTCTAATCCGAGCCTAGCCGTAGCCCTAACGTTACCGTGACCTTAAACCGAGTCTTGTCACAGCTCAGTCACCAGAAAGTTGCCATTTAACATTTCTACAAACCATGGATTTGTTTAATCTCTACATTTTATATGTATTATATCAACATTTTTACAGCAACTATCAAAGTGACGTAGTTAACTCTGAGCTGATCGCCTCATGAGGAGGAGGAGGAGGAAGGGATGGTGCTTGCCTGACAGGAAGGCAACAGCAGAACCTCATTTGAGACCATTTCAAACCAACTTCAACACAAAACTGAGTGTTTTAAACAAGATATCTTATCATTTTTGGTGACAAAATTGGGGAAATTAAGGTAAAACATGGTCATTTTCCAAACCCTTACCTAATGATTTCCATACCTTTACCAAACCCAACTTTAAAAACCTCAATGTGACAAGAAAAAAAATTAATAATGAAAATCAAAGAAGCAAAAATTAAAAAAAAAAAAAACCTCTGTTTAGCAGAAACTAATCATGTATGTGCTGGGTTTGTGCTTTGCTTCGCTCTAATATTCAGGGTTTTACAGTGAGAGGACTCACATCTTGTCTCCAAAAGTAAGGCAAATCCCCACATCGTGACTGTGGAGAGATTCATGTCCGCACAACATGAATAATACATGTACACACAGACAGACACACACATGGTGCATAGCATATCTCTGTCATACTGTTTTTCTGTCTCTCTCACACATGCTGACAAGGTCATCCTTCACTCTTAAAGTATTCAAAGCTGAAGTCAGCTTGTTTAGCAAAGAAAGTGAGCGATCAGCTAAGCCAGGCGGCTTTAACTGAATTACCCCACTGAGTGTAACCAGTGACTACAATGAGACCTCTATTTAATGATCTCCTCAGGGTCTGTTTTTTTTTCCTCCTGTTACAAAAAAACAGAATATGTTTATCATGTAAATAAGCTCAACAAAATCCATAAGCTGACAGTTTTTAGCTATTTCATGCAAACACAGACTCATCAGAGACGATTCTAGTCACTGGCTTGGTTGGCTCTGAGGTCCTTTAGGTCCTAGTGCCTCGGGGAGCCAACTACCTGAGTCATGCATATGATCTGCTCATCAGAGAGAGCTTATTTACAAGGAAAATCAACTGATTAGGCAATTGCTCACTCTGCGATGAGCTTCTGTACGTGAGAATGCTTAAAATTGTTATTTTTATACCTCTAATTTTTGCTTTGCACCTGTTGTAGTAAATTATTTTGCCATCTATGCATCCATCCTCAGTATTCTCACTCTCAAAGGCACTCAGCAAAATAAATATTTGTCGGTTTATACAAATATTGAACATTTGAGTCGTTGCTGTAATGGAAAATTGCAACCTCGTTTCCAGAGGTCCTCTTATCTATTTATCTCCAATATCCTGGGCTGTCTTCAGTGTCTGACTTTGTGTTTTTAATCTGCAGAGTCTCTCATCACCCTCCTTCTCTGCAACCCTCCTCCCTCTTCTTCTGTCTCCACCTACACAGACGCAGATTCACCGTCTCTCATTTAATGTCTCCATCCTCCATCATTTTTTAGACATTTTAATGCCCTCTGTGGATTGTCTAGTCAGTGTTCGTGCTTCAGAAAAGTACCTCAATGCGTATTTTCTGACGCACCAGGTAAAATGCCTCACTGACTCTTATTCAGCCACATATCCAAATGACTACATGACATGGGGGAGGGGCAAGTGTAGTCAAATGGGCCAAACACTCCAATGGGATGACCAATGAAAACAATCTAACAATCTGCATCCAACACTTATTTGACTTGTTCTGAATCCTGTCTTCATAAGCACCTCTTTTATCACATTTATATACCAAATAGAGTAAATAATAGTGTTGTTGTTAAGAATACTGTCAGCACAAAGTAAAATAAAAAACGTAAGTGTAAACAGGTGATTATGAGATTGATCTGTGAGGGCGAAAGAAGCTGTTTTATCTGTGTGACTTGTATGACTCACCTGCACATAACTGACTTCAATATGAGTCATCTTGTATTGTACAGTTCCTGCTGTGTGTGTGAGTGTGTGCATGTGCCTATGTGTGTGTCTGTCTGTTCCTATGGGGGGGGTGGGTGTAGCTCATTTCAGATCTTTATTGTCCCACGAGAGGGAATTCTGTTTGCAGATATAACATAAATATAAACATGTGCATGTGTGTTTGCTGAAATTTAAATATTAGTTTGATATAAAGAAAGAAAAGGATTCTATTCAAATGTGAGCATGAGATTTCAAAGAGTTATTAAACAATGACTTTTCTACTCAGACCTACATAGAAATTATGACACAGCTCAAGTAAAGGCAATGCCAGCTAGTCGTTCCATCAGTTTAATATGAATTCCAGATTAAAATATTTTACCAACTCACTGATGGACTGCCATGAAATATTGTTGGATCCAAGTGGATGAAACCAAATGAGTATGGTTGTCACCTTTCATCAAGCTGAACAAACAAGTCTAATTTATAAGACCTTCAGTTTTTCTATACATCAATGAGATTGATTGTCACTTGCTTTGGTACAAACATTTAATATTCCAAGGCCATTAAATTTAATGACTTGGTGACTGGGTGACATTGGAATTTGTGGTCTTGAGAAAAGTATTCCTGACAACTAATGGATGAACTGTAATAACTTTTGTGAGCTAATGTCTGCAGAGCTAATGACTTTCCTGTCCGCCTCAGCTGCATTCTGTGCTTATTAGCAAATATTAGCATGCAACGACACCAAGGCATTCATGACTGCTGCATTTTAATGGTCATTGACAAATCCCAAAAAGAAATTGACTCAATTTATCTTGGTTAATATATCCTATTTTCCCAGCCAATAATGAATATTACTTCTTGTCAAAAAATGTCTCAAATAAAACCAATAAAAGGTTAGCTAAATCAGGTCCTGGATTGGCCCTGAGAAGCTGCAAATTGTGCCACAATTTGATTGGTCTTCACGCCCACCAAGCTTGCCTGAGCTGAAGATACCATTCATCTGCAAGATCACTTCTTTATATAGAGATAGCAAAAGTCTCTCTTTCTCAAAATACGTGGCCTAAGTTTAGTTTTGTTTAGTTGAGCTTAGCATTGAGACTGACCTCCATGTTTCACTTTGCCTCTTGCTTATTCTCTTTTATTTCTATATCCAGTCTGCAGTGTTAAAATCTGTGTTAAATGATAACTGAATTGTCAGCAACAACTACTGACAGCTCCCCAAACTTCATAGTTTATGTAGCCTGAATGCATTTCCACTCTTTGATTACTGCAGTTTGTTAAACACACATAAAAGATTATTAAACAACAACGCACAGTGTCTACTCTTACCTAAGATGGTAAAAATTCTACTGCTAAATATCAGCATGTTAGAACTACCGTAGTTAACGTGTTAGCATACTGCAGTAAGCTTACATCATAATGCAATGTTGTGTCTAGCCTAACAGAGCTGCTAGCATGGCTGACTAGGCCTAACCAGTCTTGTTTCTCCTAACAGAGCAAAATATGTTGTTTAAACAACATAACTGTGATATCACAGTAAGTTGTAGTTCTATCAAAAGCTTTGGTAAAATGTTTTATGAATATGTTGTCAAAAAATGAAAGGTTACACGCTGAGGTACAGATGAAAAAGAACCTTGCAACATGAGAATTAGAAAATTGCATGAGATAAAAAATTTCTGTGTCCTTGGAGAAATCTAATCATGGACTAAAAACATTGCTCAGCTGGTGACTTATAATCCATGAGAAAGGAATGTTTTATCCTGGCAGTGTTCTTAGTCAGTGCAGCATGGAGATCTCCTATTAAGATGCTAAACAACAATCTCAAGGTCACACTGGTTGTTCATCAGTGACATTATAGAAATATCCTCTGAAAGAGCTGCTACAGGACTGGTCTCTGCATGCAAAACAGAGTCGGTGTCTTTCTCCTTCTTCTTGGCTGTTATAAACTCATTTGTGAATGCTTTTTTATAAATCATGTCATGCAGTTTTTACTGTGTCCGTTGGGTCATGACAGGGGTAGCTCCATATAAAGCTTTTATCGACAAATGCAGACTCTGTTAAAGCATTGTTAATGTGGTGCTATAACATATTACTTTGTCTTAGTTTTCTGAATCTCTCCAGCGGGACATCTGTATGTTCTTTATTTCATGCTATTCCCTCTGATTTATGTGCATGGGCGTCTTTACAAGCTTTAATAGCTGCATTAAGACAGACTTAAACTGACTATGATCATAAAAGAAACACTTAGCGTAAAAATGTGATGTGCTGCTTGTAAAACCACGGTGGTATATGAGAGCATGTGTGTGTGTGTGTGTGTGTGACAGAGAGAGAACCTGTGAAAGTGTGTGTATGTGTACTATAAGTCTGTCTGCAGTTATTTTAAGCCATTTTCAGTATTTCTCCTACACTTGTCAAGGAGCTGTTGGAGAGGCAGAACGAGGCACAGAGAGGAAAGTGGAGTCATGCTGCAGAGGCTGAGCTGCAGAATCATGATACAGCTGAATGAGGGAGGGGGGGAGGAGGAGGGAGGGGAAGGGAGGGGAGGAAAAAGAGAGACAGAGGGAGAGAGAAAGGAAAAAAGAGCAGATGCATGGAGGTTTTAAAAAAGATGGGTGTTGGTTTGTCTGTTTTGGGGATGCTTACTATTCATTTGAAATGCGTTACATAACAGTATCTGTTGCTGCAGCATGATTGGAACATTAATGCAGTGAAAGGGGACGGTCTCTGTCTATACTGTGAAACTGCCGCACTCAACAAGTCCTCATTCCTAAACATCAAAATGTAGTGTGACCTTCATAAACAACTTGTTTCTTGATATGCCAACATTTTGGGTAACGCCTGGTTATTAGTTGGCATTAAGATAAAGAGATAAATCATGTCTATGATTAAAAGAAATTAGTGATTGCTGTCAGTATGAGAAGCCTTCATAGGTTCACTGAAGTACCCAACACAAGATCTAATCAATTTGGGTCCATGATTTAAACAGTTGAGTCCCAGATCAGGTCCAGTTCTATAACTGCAGGTCCCAAGTCTGTCTGCCATTTGGTGCTAAAATTCCTATTTGTTCAAATAAGACTCTAAAGAACTAGATCCTTGTTTGTGTGTACTAGTCACATGTTGACTGAAATTTAGTTAAAGTCTGTTTTTCATAGTCTAGTAGTCTAGTCTGGCCTTACACCGAGGCTTTGCTGTGTGTCTGAGGTCCTTGTATCTGTTTGAGAGACCCCATGACCATCGTTTCAAGGACATTTTTCAGACTTTGGGATTAAATTGGTGATTAAATTCAGAGAATGGCTGGAGATGAATGAGGGTACATTTATTTACAGACAGTAATAGGTTCAGTAGCGCTGCACCCATGTAGCCAATCCCACTAAGTACCACTCAGTATTCTGAGAAGGCATGTAATCCCTCAATCAGTGTGGCTGCCTCTAGAAAGATATATGTGTGTGTGTGTGTGGTTGTTTGTCTGCTCCACCGCTTCTTGTGAGACATACTGGAGACCATAAGAGCATGAATCAAATGTATGTGTGTGGAAAATTCTTTCATTAATATTCCCACCATATTTGCCAGGACAAAAGCAAAATAAAAGGAAAAGCATCACATTTTCTCCGGTTTTTAATATTCGAAATGTTCTGAAGATGGAGTTAGACATGCTTTATAGTTTTAATTGTCAAAGTTGGGGCTAAGATGCTTTTTTTCAATATGTACATACAAGCATGTGTGTTTGCATGCATGTACATAAGAAAGCTTGGTACTTAGTTATGTGACATTTTTGCTACATTTCTTCGACTGCACCACAGCAAAGTGGAACCAGCCAAATGTGAAAAGTCTGTCCCTAACATACTGAGTGATTAAGTTCCCCCATTGGTCGGTTAAGGGTTGGAGATTCCCTGTCGGATGTCGTTCTGTTCAAATGAAAAGCCCCTCATTCTAAAAACATCCCAGGGGGCTTTCACAGTGACTCCACTCACTGCTGAGTGCTGCTGCATCATCACGCAAAGAATAGACCAATTTGTTGGTTTTGGATATGGCCATCTGAAGACGTAAGACTTCTGCTTCTGCTTCATTTAAAAGTTTTCTCTAAAATCAGACATCTTTAGATCTGAGTGAAAAGTGTTGCTCTTGAAAATGCATTTCTAACAGCATAATTTGTCATTTCAGTTCACTTCAAGAAAAACATTGCTGGGACCACTGAGAATAAGTGACAATAAATGTTTAATATGCAGAATAGATACAGATACAACTGCTGACTAATTATGTAATAATCTAGGGACAATTTAGCATCATTGACCATCCATGGTCCAACTATACAATACACTAGGTTTTGACCTAGTCATGTTAGCTATTCAAAGGGCTTTTTTAAAGGGCTAAAACCTGACTTTAGCATTTGGGTTAATGGTGGATGGGGAATGTATAATGACACTGAGTACCCTTACAAAGACTGGTGTTCAAAGGTGCCTCTGTGCTTCATGTTCAGTGTTTTTTTTTTAACATCAGTGACTGACAGCTTTTCCCATGGTGCTGATGCTAAGCCAGAGATGAAGTACAAAAGTTCCTCTCAGCGTGTCTTCCTTTTGATTTCATCACTTTCATTCTGTGTGTGCTCTTTATCCTGCTCTACTTTACTTTTTGCCATTTTTATTTTTCTATACTTCTCTCTGAGAACACTCTCTGCATATCTTGGCTATAGATTCATAGTCTCAGCCCAGTTGTGAAAACTGTATGTGGGTTAAAAATAGCAGCTAATTCACACTTTGCATTAAACATACAACATTTTGCATAGAAAGCATTCCTGAGCAACTTCCAAGGATCTGCTCTTGAATATGCAACAGTATATAATACATGAACATATTTGAACATGTCTGCTTTGCTGTTGCAGAACTTACAATTGATAGTCAGCCGGCTCACTTCTCAGTCAAGAAAAACTATCATGAGATGCAGAGAAGAGATGCATTAAGGAAAAGGCAAGATTGAGGAAGGAGAGGATGGAGGGAGGAGGCTTCCCTAATGGGGATGACTCATGGTTGTTGGAACCTTACATCAGCTTTGAGCCTCAGCTTCGCTCCTCCATGAAAACACTTGAAGTTAGTGCCTCCCTTTCTAATGCAAAAATGAACCCCCGCAGTGCTATGCTGTGATTTGCACATTTAAATTTTATATAAACCACAATTTTTTATGATAATTTATATTGCTCTGTGGTTTATTGACAGCTTAGTTTCCCATCAGTGACAACAAAGTTTAAACATGATTAGAAACACTGCATTTCTTAATAGGCCAGGCTTCTTAATCATAACTGCAACTGAAAACTTGACACAAAGCTGATTAGTATCACTTGACTGGAGGAAAACAATGGGAAATAAAGTTTATTTGCACTAATCTCACCTCAAAGGCAGATTGTTGTCACTTGTTTTCACAAAATAAGATGATGAGATCGAGACACGATTCTCTATTTGCATGTCTTGTTAATGACTTGTGGCCATATTTAATCTTTGGCACATCAAGAGGCAGAAATATAGCACTGATATTGCAATACTATCTCTTATTATGATGCACACTGTAGCAAACCTAAGCATATAATTGCAGTCATGTATTGTCAGTTAATTAGTATTGTTGAACTTGACACTGCCAACATTAGGGATGATTTGTTCAAACCCATGCAGAAAAGTCTGAACTCTCACACACTGCCACATCAGCATAGTAATATAATCTGAAAATGCACAATGCTGTTGTTCTTTATTGTCTCTGTAATCCACTAACCTTCCTTATCATACCACGAACTGCGTTGTGAGGCAGTCAGGCTGAACAGAGGAAGTGTAGTATCGCGGTTGAGTAAGCCGTCTCTTTGGTTTGGGTCATGGAACTCAAAGTCACGCAAAACCCCGGACCACAGACCAGCAATGTCTGCTTAAAAATGCATATTTCATGAGACTGAGACACAAGCTGCAGAAAACTGCTGCACACCGGCAAAATGTGCGTGGGCAGAGCGAGTGCACATCCAGGAAACACTTTCACAGTCCTCCATCCTGCTAGTGAGACGACTGGACCTGCCTGGGCTGAAAAGGCTGTTTTAATAGAAATTTTACAACACACAATAGTTGTGCTAAAAAGGCCTATTAAATCTAAAAATATATGCATTTGATTCAGAAATAAAAGTCATTCAAGGAATATTTTTTATGGAGCAGCAAGCTTAAAAATAGTTTGACCCATGCTCATTTATTTATCTGTAATTATTTATTCTCTATTCTTCTATTCTTTACTTATCAATTTTATTTAATTATATCCTAAATTTTATCAAGTTTTTACTTGAGGTTACAACAGTGTAGTGAGTGGCTTGAAATTAAAAATATAGCAGCATATTATGCAGTCAGGAGTGCAGATATGACTATTTCAATATGCAAGAGACTGAAAATAGTCAGACAGCAGCTTGTTTGCAAAGAGTTTTGCTCATTACATTTCTAGTAATTTCATCAAAACCTCTTCAAAACAACAATTCTAGATGCACAAGTTCTCACAAACACAAAAAGAGCCCGACGTTGGCCCTCTCAGCTAAAAGAGTGGGATTCAATACAAAAGATTTGGACAACCCTATAGCGGGGAAACATCACACATTTTTGAGAACAACATCTATGTGGAGGAGAGAAGAAGAGAAGCACAGTTAAAACACCAAAAGACTGACAGAGATGAAATATCAGAGGCTTTCCCCCCTCGGGTTGCCTGACTCACTCTGATGTCTCAGAAGTGCCAAAATGCTTCGTCTTCATCCATGAGAGACCTGCCAGCTTCATCAGCATATCTCATTTCCTCTGAAGAGTGAGAGTGGGGCAAGGG
>JAPZDV010000011.1:8752658-8771643 GCA_029814665.1 Acanthurus lineatus | reverse complement strand
TGTCTACAAAAGTGGGATGAAATATATAGGACATCCACCAAACCTGTCTATATGTGTTTGTGTACTAACTAAAGCCACAAATATAGCCCCCATCAGCTGTGTTGCACTGACCTGCTGCAACTGAGCTGACTGAAATGCAGATATGATTTCATGCCCAAACTCACACCAAATTTGCACTGCATAAGCATATCTTCACAGACATACCTCTTGTTATGTCATTCCAATCATCTCTGCACAGCCAGGTTCACATTGAGCAAGGACATTAGCAACCCGACACAACGAAGAAAGAAGCTCAATGCACAGCGCCAAATAAGCTAAGATCTGCACTTCGATCAGTTTTGTAACGTCACAAAACTGGGGCCCTTTAACTTTATCTGCAAAAATGTTGCTTTAATCTGCTCTGATTTATGAATTTATAAAAACATTTGGTCAGATGACTATGCATGATGTAAGTTTTCATTTATGTGAGCAACTTCAGTGTTTCTGGTTCACTCTCATCACTCTCATAAGTCACACACAGAAATCCTGCTATGGGGCTGCAGTGAAATTCCTCCTTTTCACAACCTCTTTTTTTTGCACTGAACCAAATTATTTAGGCTTAACCTGCAGTGTGTGATTATAAAGCAGAACTACAAAGACCTCCCACCCTGTCTTCATAAATGTTACACGGAACAGTAAGGCCCAGTAACAGCACAGTACTCCAGTCTTGAACAGGCTGCATAAGGTGTAGCAGATCCCTGTTGTTCACTAAAAAAGGCTCTGATAAATCAATTGGATACTACCTGCTCTGTACCTGATGCAGATTGGCAAACTCAGTTGTCAAGTTGTCAAACATTTCATAGCATTTGGCAGCAAAAGAGTCAGCTATTTTCGTCAGAGGCTGGTGGAGACCAAAACAGTAATAAAATTCAAGTTAAAAGTGACATTTATCTGAAATAAAATTCCAATGAATGCTGCTTTAGGTCTCCTGGATGTGTAAATCGACAGCGGTTTGCTAACATTTAGAGTGAGGGGTCCTATTGCTTTTGTAGTTTAACATGCATGGTGATGGGGTCATGTCTTGTGACTTCAATTATATCATGACATTCCCTGTCCTATCCCATCATATACATCATGTCCCATCATACCCCCTCACATGCACCATGCCTTGACCCTTTCCATCACAAGAAAGTCATATCTCATGGCTTCATGTCATGTCGTGCCACACTGCAGTGTGACAAACTGAGGATTAAAGCTGAAATGATGAAATGCACTTGCTTTGTCATAGTTCAGGCAGCCATTTTTGACGAGGATCTGACCTCTACATCTCAGCTTTCCTAATCTATGGAACAAGGTATTTGCCGTTGCAGTTTGCAGAACCACTGCAAAGCAAACACATTTACTGTAATGTAACTCTTGTTAAAAAAACAACAGTCGATGAGGATTGATCAGGAGCAGCACGAGTCTTGTCCTCAAGTGCTCTTGATCCGGTCCCTCAGGCCGTGCCAGGTAATCCAAGCCTCAGAGGTCAGCAAATTTCCCGGCAGGATGAGGCAGGAGAGGCTGCAGAGTAAAAAGCATATGTGCTGCTGAATTCAGTGGTGATTTTTGAGAGTTAATCAACACCTTTATTGTGATTCATTTTTCCCCCCAGAAACTAGCAACAGAAAATTGGATTCTGCTGGGAGGAGCAAGTATAAGGGACGAGGAGCAATCCAATAACTATGTAAAGCTGATAAATATGCAAGCTGCACTATCATCAGCTGCTCACTAAAAGGGCTTTGACAATGAAAAAGGAGACTGTATTACATGCGATGCAGAATCGCCGTGTGCGCTAGTCTCCTCATCAGCATTTCAGACAGAAAGAGAGAAAGTTTGCATTGCTGCTCTCCTTGACAGGAAGCTGGTCTGCAGTATTTTGGCATCTTGGCTTCCACAGGGGTGACTCTGAGATAATTTTTGGGCGCTTACCAAGTGCTTTTCACCCCCTGGCACTTTGATTCTCACAGAGTGGATCTGGCATGCCTAGCTCTAATGATCAATGGTTACTAATGGAGGAGCAGTCACGGACAGAAATTTAAAAAGGGCAGAGAGATTCTGTACATTTTTTCAAAAATCAATTGAGCCAATCTAATTTTTATGATCCGTTGAAATGTCAGAGCAAGAATATGTTAGGCAAGCCATTTAGTTTTTAAAGGAATAGTCTCACATTTAGACAAAATGCCTGCTTGCTTGTTGAGTTATATAAGGAGATCATGTCTATGTGCTTAAGAAGCTATAGGCTAGAAAAGTTTACCTTGGCATGGAATAAAGGATAAGAGAGAGAAGGAAATAAATAACCTGAAAAAAAGTCTCAGATAAAATATAGATCAAATAAAAATCTGCCTGCCAGCACTGCCAAAGCAAACTAATTAACACGCTATATGTTTTAATCTGTACCAAACTAAAGTGAAAAATACAGTTTGTGGTTTTACAGGAGTCGGTTCGCTGGACTTCCTGCAGTTTCTGCTGGTTGTCTGACAAGTACACAAGGAGGTCGTCCTGTGCCAAGACATTGTCCTCACCATAATCCTCCATAAAATCACAAAATGTCTTTTTTTCACTTACAGATGCTAAGCTACAATAACCATGTCCTGGTATTAATTTTATGTTTAAATTTGTGTTCACACTCATGAAGGGAAACTATTCCTTTTAAGTTCTTCCCACTAATAAATGTGTTTTTCTTATGTAAATTTTCCCAAAAATGTTAAACCTTGACTACAGTTATTGTAACTGTGCAATGTTTACCATTAGAGAGACATTCTAACATTCCTACACAGGATGGGGAGATGTCTGTGCACTTCCCTAAAATGAAGTGAAATAGTTGACAAGGAAACCTGAAACCTTCGGCACGGGGCACATATGTTGGTACAAAGTGTGAGTGTTAGCATTAGCGCAGCCACTAATGCTGTGTCAGCCATTGTCAGTCAAAAGATGCTAACCACAATTTCTGCTCTGATACATCTGCTTATTGTCAGTTTTGGTGCATGAAGACTTTTTTTTGAGTGCCATATATGTTTCAGCCTCAGACATTTATGACTGAATCTCTGCGATTCGTCCTCTGACTGGTCATCTTGATGTATGTTGCTCTTTCCATGGCCAACCCAGCACAAGCAGCAGTGGTCCATCATGTCTGTAAGTGATAGATCCAGAATGTCTGAATAAAGGAGAAAGTAAATGTGTCAGAGAGTATTTTACTTGCTTGGAGAGGAGCTTTAAATTTATTTTTCAAAAGTACTTTTTATTTGTGTTGAAAAAAATCAGTCAGTACTGTCAACATTTAAAAATGCAATAGAGCTACATTCAAAGGAGTGCAGATAATACTGTGTTTAAAAAAAAATGGTTAATATTTTAACATGAGGTCAACATCATGTCACACATTGTATTAAAAAGTTTTTTATGGTTTTGTGTTTTGATTGTCCCTTCTTTCCTTTTGCCAGTAGTAGTTAGTATGTTCTTGTAGTGAAAAACCCACTTTTGTCCTGTTGTTGCAGTAGTTCCACTGCTGAGCAAACTCAAAGTCTTCTTTGAACCTCTTTAATTGCACTGGTGTCCTAATATAGAGATTTGTGATTTCTACTCTGCTGAACAGCGGAGCAGTTTTTAAATGGTTATACAGAGGCATACTGTCATAGTGAGGATGCTTAAGTTATGTTGCACAATTGACAAAATTATTTAATTAAGTCAGACAAGATAACACCACTATAGTAGAGAAAACTAGGGATGATAGAGACAGAAATTAGAAGAGCATTAAAAAACCCAAATCAGGGGGATTTTCCTGGTTAGCTTACACTTCTGTACTTATATAGAAATATATGCCTCTAAATCCATTAAATGCCTTCAGTCTGTGTGGCCTGTGTGCCAGATGAAGATGTTGAACCTTTGCTGACACCTACAGTTTCAAGTGTGTAAGTGTATAAAGTTGTGAAACAATACTGGTAATAGCAGAATGAGTAATGAGCAGAATAGTTTTTGTTATAGTAAAACTTGTTCAGATAACAACAGAGAGCTTCTCATTTGATACAGAAAATATCAATTTCATATAAATACTCTCAATAAGCTGTAGTGAATATGTCATTCCTCTCCAATCTTCTCTCTAAAACTGCAATTCTAAGAAGTAACTCTGACCCTATCACAAACAATTTATAAAACACCTAATCAATCATTTATTTGATATGTTGGGATGCAGCTGATGCATTCTGATAATAACATTTAGGGAAACATTGCATCAAGGTGAGGAGAAAGGCGTGTCCTTTGTTCCAACACTCACAACCTTATTTCAGAGATGGGACTATAGATTGGACACAGCAGCTCTGGCTGAGCCCCAGGTTTTTTTTTTCTTTTTGTTTGTTTTTTTTTTATGGCCAGGGAAGTGCAAGTCATCTTCAAGGGCAAAGATACTGACTCTGCTTTGGAGGTGGTCCAGATGGCATGTGACACAACTGGAAAGACACAGCAAAACAGTAGGGCATTCAGGGCAATGAACAAACATACATTTATACTACATATATATATATTGCATATATATTTCAGAAACAACAGTATATATGATAATTATTGAGTGCACATCAAAATTTAATTTTTTAATTTAATATATAAATGACGTAGCATGTAGCCTCTCCTGCCTCAGCATTTGAATACCTTGACTCATGACTTTGTTCAAAAACTGGTTTGAAGAGGTGGTGAAATTAGCTGAAAAATAATTTGAGTTTATCACTGATAATGACTCATAAGATCAAGGGGTGTGATTACAACTCCTCCATAGTTTAGCAGTTAGGATATGATTTTCACCAACCTGGCTCAAGTTCATCATCTGATATGGTATCAGTTTTAAGTTTTGAGGTTAACAATCAAGGTCATTTTCACAGCCAATTTGAATGTAATCAATGTAATTTGCACCTGTACATTGTTCTGACTTTTATAATCACATAAAAACATTGTAAGTTGATAAAGAACTTGTCTATTATCACAATAAATAAAATGTAATTGCTAAAAATCCCGTGTCTATTGCCCCATCTATTTCATGGACCCCTAATGAGACAAAAAAAATTACTTTTAAAAAGCAGAAGTATTGGTACCCAAGCCCACATATATTTCTCTGGCACATTTTTTCAAGCACATCAAGAAAAGAAACTCTATTAGTAGCAATAACAACCAGCCACCACCTGATGGTGCTATAACACAGTGAACATGACATGGCCAAAGATGTTGCAGTGCAGTCTGATTCTTTAAATAGCATTGATGTACTTGTAAATCTTAGCAGGCCTTGTGTAGAAACATGAATCACCATCACACGGGAAACAGTTTAATCTACTCAGGAATGTAGACTGTGACATGCTGGCCATAAATATTACACTTTCGAGGTACATACATTATATGGTGATGGATGAATCATGACTTCAGTGTTGCAACTCAAAATAGAGATTTCACATAATTCACTCATGTAGCCGCTGCACTACTGCTCTGTTTCTTTTAGATTTAATTTTTACTAAGTGTTCAGTTGTTGAGTTACAGTCATGCAGCAACCTAGGGATTTTTTTTATACAACAAGCTAAATATTCCCAAAAGCCCTTTGGGGAAAAGTGAAGGTACTGTTGTCTGTTTTCTTTTTTAAATAACATAACACTCTGCCTTGAGATATTAGAGTGGCTGACACAGCAAACAATAATACATATATGCATATGTTAATGTCTGATTTTAGGCAGATCTCTCAGTTAACAACAGTGTACAGATCTTGTCTGCAGTGCTAATACAAAAAATCACCGTAAATTCTCAAAAAATAGACTTGCATTTAAATTTTAAAGGTCATTCACAAGGTTCATCTTGTGTCCCAAGACCTCATCAAACTGTTTGGAGGTTGATCTAGTTTACTGTGGCTTTGTTCAACTTTCTCTGCCAACACTTAGTGTGATTATCAAGACACTGAGCTCATGTCACAACATAACTTCTTCAGGTAACAGGAAATGAACATTTCTGCTGCATCATCATTTTCCATATTTAGTACACCACAGTTTGGCAGCAGGGCTGGTGGAATCGGACCTGACCCAGCTACAGTATTGTCATTCTGTTCATCAATGATAGATCCTAGCACCATCTGCTCCATCTCATCGTTTATATCCTGTTTTTTTTAGCTGTTTATGACGTCACTATTAAACTGCTCTTCATCAGTACTATCAGCAGTTTTATGGTGCGTTGTATGCCTAAGTTATAAACAAACACGAGCCCTGCGTACATATTAACACATTTAAATAATAAATAATTATTTATCATTTCAAATGTGAGGAATTATTTTAACTTTGTGCTACCCAATTAAGCGCGAGCATTGAGCGCGAGGCCCACTCATAATAATAATGCTGGCCATGATGCTAAACTGTACTATCGTTTAGTAATAGCGTTCAGGTGTGTGCCTCGAGCCACAGCCTGAAGAGTAACGTGACCACACCCTCAAAGATCGATGGGTTTCTGTTGAAAATAAAGATTATTTAGGCCCGCAATGAACCTAAAATACTACATTACATACTTACACCTTCACAAGTATGCGCCAAGATCACGGTAAGAAAGTTAATATAACGTAATTTATTTGCATTCCCCATTCTTTTTGAGATAATAGGATATGTAATTTAGGTTTTGAAGGTTCGCTTCAAAACTTTGGCTTAACCATTTTTTTCCTACGCCTTTTACATTCAAAACGTATTATTAGCTACTTTTTATTGGCCACTTATTTCATTAGCTACCAAGCAAAACATTAATGAACTGTTATGACCCATTGATAGCTAACGTTATAACAGCGTCGGGCTGTTTTTTAGCTTAATTTTAGCTAGCCTACGCCCCTGCTTCTCTTGTTTGCTGTAATGTAATGACGCTTAATATTTATGTTGCTTTCTAAGTGTAGCTCACATTGTTAGCTGGCTGCTTGTACATTTGCAAGTGTAATGATAGTTAGCAAAGTCAGTATAGAGGAATTTCCTTAAAACTAGCGGCAGGTGCCCTTGCTCATTCAACCGGCTGGGCAACAAGTATGTATTGGTTAACTTCGCAGGATAACTTAGCTGTTACCTTTGGTGCACATGCTGACTGCCTGCTACCTAGAATTTTTGGCTGCATTATTTTATGATTTTCATGCAGCCCCAGTCAAGCACTTAACTTATGTGTTAATAAGATTTTCATGTTAGCATTTCTCTTATTACATTCGAGACAGATACTGTGGTAAAAGGCCACAGGCATTACATAATACACATTTGAAAGAAACAGTGAGTAACTAAAAAATACTTAACAAAAACATGGCTTCAATACAAAAGTAAGTTGGCAAGAAAAGCAGTAATGTTTTCAATTTTCTTTAATAAGAAGAAGAAGAAAAAGAAGAAGAATTCTTTTTAAAGCCAGCTAGGTAACTGCCATGTTTTATAAAAATTTAACAGCATGCAAAGCAAATAACAGAGGTACATGACTCCAGGTCATGCAAAAGAGGGATTTATATTTGGCAGCCCAGAAAAAATCTGGAAGGATTCTCCTATTAAGTTTTAGTCATTTAAGTGTCAGATTGACTGGTCAGCTTAAAGATTTGTGGCTGCTTAAGACCATTTGACACATTTCTGAAAGGACCCTATTTAGAATATAAATCTTGTGAACAGAAAACCTGTGGTGATTTAGGATTTATGATGTGCACATAACCTTGGCAGTACACATGTGTCCACTTGAGGGTCATTTCTCTTTGAATTTAGAATAATTAGCCTGGTTACACTGAAAGCAATTCCACGTGACCCTCCTCCTCAGGCAACACTGTTGCACTGTGTCTCTTATTGCCTTCAGCTCAATAAATCCATGAGCGTCAAGTGCAAGAAAACACAAAGCTGTAACTCAGATAAACACAAAGTGAAACATTTAGCCCACACAAAATGTATAGAGGCACAGAAACTCTAAAAGTTAGGGGTTACATTATTCAGCAAAAGTAAGAGGTTACTGAATTGTAATTTTCCCAAGATTTGAATATTCACCTATAGCCACAGTATTGATTTCATGTCCTGCCTTTTGGCTTTAAATGATGAAATGGATCTGATGTTAATTTGTTGACGGATGGTGTCTATGAATGTAAAATTTATGTATTCCTAGTGGTGTCATGTGGTCTGTTTGTTGAAGGCTATGCTGCACATTACATTGCACATCCTTCTGCAGAAAAATGATGTTGCAGGTGCTGGAGGAGGGAATTTATGAGAGAGAGTTTGATGTCATTGTGTTTTCTCAGTAATGTTGAAGTGAGCTACAGAGAGGAAATACATTGTTTGACAGTTTACTGTGAAACTGTGAAATGTAATTGTTACGATGATAAAAAAAAGAGATGAGTCATACACTGTTTTCACACTAAATGCCAGATTGTGTTATTTTTCAGTTGCATACAAGAAAAATAACATTGTTGCTTATATTAAAATAAAAAAACATGCAAGTCTAAAGTGCTACATCAAAAAGGAAACTATCAAGAAAAGCCTTTGTCTTAACGCAGCAAAAAGTATTATAAAATTAGATATGTTTTTTTTTTAATTTAGTTAGTTACACAGTGGTCTTTTGTGTGAGACAAGATTTATTTCAGAAAATAATTAAAATTATCATTAAAAATAAAGATTTTACAAATACCTCGTAAGGACCAAACATAGACCTGTCACCATAATTCTGCCAGGATCATTTTTAAATTATATTATCTGTTCATGCTCTTGTTTACTCATCTGCTACTGAATAGCAGCATCAAACAGCCATGCAGGCCCTCCTGATGTGATGGAAAGAGGGAAAGTGGTTGAATGGAAGGGGAGGGAGAGGACATGCAGTTTTTATGAAGCATTCATGTTGTTGATGTTTTTCTCCCTGTTTGCTTCTGACACTAAAACATGAGGAAAGTGGGCTGGTGTAGATGTTGATGTGTATCACCTCGTTGTCTTGTCACCTTAAGATCAGCCCTTGATAGTCAAAAAGTGACCAAGCATTGAAGCATAGAATCATGCCGTTGAAGGACAAATGCTCGTACACTAGATATTAGATAAAAGATTGTTTCCATTTCTGTTTTACAAGCCTTGATCTCTCTCACTAGTCTTCTTTTTTCCCATCTGTTTCCAGGAGGGAGGTGCCATTGAAAAACCATGGTCAAAAGGAAGAAAAACATAATCTGAAGGCATTCCACAGCTTCAGCGCCTCATCTTTTATTCCTTCCTCATGCAAGACAAAAAAAGCCAGCTACTGTGAAAGAAAAGCATTTTGCAGAAAGGAAAATTGTGGCAAAAGAGACAGAGCTGTAGAAAGAGGAGGACATTTGACAGATAAAAAGAGGGAGCTCTGCAGTAGGATCCCCACTGTGCTGAACACAGGACTGCGTGACTGGTCTGTGCAAGCAGAGGGAGAGAGGGAGGAGAGAGGAATGAAGGGAGGAAGGTAGGAAAGAAAGTAGGGGGAGGGGAGGAAATTCAGCGCAGTGCAAGCTGACTGGATGAGTAGCAGCCGCGGCACAGGCAAGCAGCATCAGCACCACTAGCTGTAGCATCTTTCTTTGTGGCTGCTGAAGGCTGTCTTGTGGCTGCTGTAGCATCAACATCATTCACATACACACAGATTCCTGGACGCAGACGTACCCACTGCTCACCACTCACACACACATGTCGTGGTGGCCACCAGAGAAGAGGTAGTAAGTGACGGGGCTCGGGGGACAGAGGGACACAGGAAGAGGAAACAGGGACGACTGGTGGTAGTGCACAGGAGAGGAGGGCTGGAGCAACGGTGACTGGAGCAGCAGCAGCAACAGTAGCAGCGGCACCATGGCGCAAGCCGCCAAGCAGCTCCGCAAGACCAAGGACCTTGCGGAGGCCGCCGCCCAGGAGCAGAGGGAGAAGGAGGAGGAAAAGATAAAAAAGAGGAATCGATCCAGGGACCGCCGGCGCAAGGTATGGCTGTGCTGTCTTAAGAGAAAGGAGAGATGATGGCGTTTCTTTCATCCATCTTTCCCCTTCCACCTGCCTTTCTTAATCTCTCTAGCATTTTCTCTTTCAATGCATCTATTGTGTTTGATTGGTGGGGATGCAATTACACATGTACAATTACACAGTTGGTCCTGTGGCCTCAGCTTGTACGTGCGTGTAGGCTGTCCAGTCAAGCACATACGCTCTGGTACAGGTTTTATTTGCTCAGTCAGATATCTAACCATGGGGGAAGGAAAACTGCTAATGCTGTTTGATGCCATTAGAGGTGTGACCAATATAGGCTGTTGGTTAAATAACAGGCAATGTCCATTTGTTCTTTCACATGACGAGCATTTCAGTCTCATATGGGTGCAGCTCATTTATATTAATGCAATGCAAGTTCAGTGTACTGCACGAACATGTATAATTATGCATAAAATCACATCACTTTAAAACATGCTCTTTTCTTTCTCACAAAGCTGTGTTGGTCTCAGATTTGGTGTCTTCCCCCATATTACAGATTTTTTCATAGGGGGAGATGTAAAATGGAGGGGGAAGATGGAGGTACACTCTAATAATAGATGCAATTTTAACCCATCTGTTTATTTTTTGGTTGGCATGTTTGTAGTACACGTTTTTCAGTGTTGGTGTTTAGCCTCTTTTATTTCTATATTTGCTGCTGTTATAGTTGCTGCTTAAAATATTGGTATTTAAATATGGTTAAAACTAAACATGCAGGGTAACATACTGTAGGCATGAGAGCTCTCTCTCACTTCTCCCCTGCACTCTCCTACTCTGGCTGTGCCTTTAGGTGCAGATTTATTGGTTGTGTCGCCTTGCACTCAGGCTTGCCAGCACTGTAATGATTTATGGAAGCACAAATTCTATTGTGAAGGATACTTTTTGAATAGATTAAAAAGAAAAAAACTTTTATGAATTTTATCCCTTAGTGGAATTTACAACGTTAATACATAATATGGAGGGCTTGGTGTTCAAATCAAAAGCCATCTCTCAGTTGTTTTCCATTCCTTCTGTAATATTTCTGTGTGCACACATAGATGTGGAGTTGGTGGCAACAGAGGATAGAAATATCTTTTCACTCTGAAAGATGTTTGTGTGTGCATGCGCAACAAAGAGAATAAGCGTTTGATGGACAGATGTGAAGGAAAAGAGCTAGTCCCAGAAATTGAATCTCATGGAAGCTGGGGTACTCAAGGAGTGTAATTTCTTTTCTTCAGAGAAGTTATATAATGCCCTGTCAACATAAAACACATTGTTTGACCTGACTGCAAAGCAGTAGGATTTGCTAAGGCCTTCAGAGGCTATGCAATAGGCTCTCAGCATCATGTTCAGATTGTTACTGGTTTCCTTTTTTTCAAAGACCCTGGAAAACTGGAGTTAGCTAGACACTTCATGATATCCTGAAATATAATAATTTCACAATCCATAAGTATTCTGATATTTTTCATCTCAATATTTTAGGTAAAATTATGGTTTTAATTGTTTGTCTGTGATAAACAGTGTGCAGAATCTGAACTTCTTGTATTATTGTTGATTTGCAAAAGCAGAGTATTTAAAAAAGTAAGTCCACTAAAGCAGTCAAGTGATTAAAACATTAAAAAAACATGATTTTGATGCAAATTAATATGAGAATTACATAACATTGGACAGAGTCTTCCTGCTTAAATTCTTCCAAACCTGAAATGAAATATAGTATATTCTGTGTGTGATTAATTTTAATGATCCTCAATGATGTTATTTTTTTCCCAAAGAGTGTTCTACCTGCCTTTCTGGACTATGATATGTGGCCGTTATTCATGTACTGAGGAGCTTATGGTGGTAGAATGGACCTAACACAGGACTTTCACCCAGGACACCAAGGTTAATTTCCCATGTGAAACCAGAAGTCAACGTTAACTTAATATTTTAAGACTTATTTGACTTAATTTTTCTGTTTTCAAATTATTTTCAGTTTCCAATATAGTTGTTTAGTTTTGACACCACAACTACTTGGTAAGGACAAAAAACAAAGAGTTAATTTTTTGACAAAAATAACAAGTCAACAATTCCATCTCCCAGGTGAGAGTTTTCCAGAAGAGAGGCTTTTGGATTTCTGAATACTAGCCAGTTACAGCCCAGTAGACAGGACGTGAGAAAAAAGTAACTTGCTTTATTTCAGAAGCAGAGATGCTACTGAAAGATCATAGAAATAGAATAGGAAATGTACCAGAATACAAAAGGTGGCAGTCTGTCTCTATGATTTACTTGCTCTTCAGGAGCTAAACATTCCTTCTTGTCACTCTAATCATGAAAGTGACACTACTTTATAGAGCATATGTGCTACATTCTTTGTATCATATATTAAGACCATTTTAAATCCTAGACAAAGCTTACAGAAGGTTGCAATTGAGAGAAAGAGGTGCAGTTCTCTGTCTGCTACTCCACCATTGATCTATCTTCAGTTTCAGAGCCTTAGTCGGGGTCAAAGATTTTAACTTGCAAAACCACAGCCAGATAAAGTATCAATGAGTTAGGCTAGACTAACATATTCAATTAAACAGTCACTCTGCCCCTGCACTCTCTCTGCTGCCAAGGAATGGAGATGAGGAATAGCAAATTAACAGGGCCCTCCCCATTTGGTCATTTTGCTAAGAAGAGGGATGATACCTCCCTTCATGTGGCTGCCTGAGTATAAATAACTTAACTTAAATTGAGTACATTATATGACATTTTAGTCATTATCACTGATCAAAATGATAAAGTAGGTCACAGAGCCCACAGTCACAGAAAGCCATAGAAAAATAAGAATATGAATGCTATTGTACCCTACAGCACATATCATTTAAGATGTAAAAGGCATTTTGACTGCTTATTTAGTGTTCCTTCACTTTGTTGGCCTTCCACTGATCTTGATGATGCTATCATTCACTTTCAACTTGATATTTTAAATATTTAAGTGTTATCAAGTATCAGCATGAGCTCTCATCTGTTTGTGTAAAGATAATTCTAAATAAGAAAGGGATAAAAGCAATGCACAACAGTACTATATTTTTCTCCACAGTCTTTCACAGCTTAAGGCACATTGCGTGCTGCAATAAGGAGAGTTTGTAGCAAATAAAAATCAGTCCCTGCTTTACTGCCTCTGTCTGAGTGGCCTCTCTCCCTCACTCTCACCTCAATCATCAACCATGCCTCTCTGTTCACTGTGTATCTCTCTAAATCTGTCTTTCTTCCTCAAGTAGATTGTTGCCATGCAGCCAGAAGGAGTAAGAGAGCAAGTCAAAGAGAGCAAAAGAGAAAGAGAGGGAAAGAGGAGGCACGGGCAGTTCTTAATGTTCTGGGGATGTTAATTAGCTCTATTCGATGTAAATCAAACTCGGCAGCATGGCATCTCTCTTCCCCACTCCTCCCCTTGCTCAAAGGTCATCCACTGCAGTGCCAACAAAGATCCTATCCTAACTCTGGATGGGCTGGACAGTAATGTAGTTAGTGAACCTGAAAAGAAAGTACAGGGCCGTTCTGCTAGCTCTGCTGGCTGAGGTGCACGCCATACAACTGCAGAGTCCTTTGTTTGGAATAAATCTACAACCATTGTCATATAGTTTCGTCTCTCCTTATATTTCCTGTTATTTTCTTACTCATATCTTAAAAATGAAAAAAAAAAAACAAGAACAACATTTTTTATTGAGAAGAACAGAACAGGAGCAGAAATTTGACTGGTGTAAACTGAAATATCATATATTAATGTACTTTCGTGTGGAGGTTTGGGTATAGAGCGACATAAAAAGGTGCATCGGGAAAACAGTATGAACACACTTGGTGGGAAGAAAAAGATGTACTTGTGTGTGCATGCACTGGGGGTATTTTGTTTATTATTGTTTTCAGTTCAAAAAATGGTATGTATGTTACCCATCACAGAAGAATAAATTGAGAAAAAAATGGAGTTTAGTGCTCAGCAGCATTAAAAGTATGTATTCTGCCTCACTGATCATATGAAATAGTATCTGACTATACTGTTACCATTATGTCTTGCATCATTGATCACTGCTGTGTTCACTAGTCACTAGTCACAACAGTCTAGTGACTGTCATTGATTTATGCTACAATGAATTAGGGATATTCCAAAGAAGAATTTCTGTCCCTGCTTCTGATTAGACCCAATATCATTGCCTATCCTCTGATAGTGCATGGGATCAGATAGTCAAATTTACCTTAATAGTGATGAAAATCTATCCCATTAAATATATATGGGTTGACCTCACTGGTAACAGCGCAGCAAGCACTTTGAGGGGAACAAAAGCAGGTATTTCTATTTGGCCAATACATATCCATTAGAAACATGTGAGGATCTTTACGGTGAAAAGCAGTGAAAGTATATTTCCAGCCTCCACATATTTAAATTCTTGTTGCAAATTTGAATCCTGCTTAGTGCACCACTAAATAAGTTTGAAATAAACAGTTACTTGGACCATAGTCAGCAGGGGTGTGGTGCACACCAATAATCAGTTTATTTATTGAGGTGCACAATAACATGGCCTCGTTCAAATAAAAAGTGGTCAGTCATCTCTAAATTGCACATAGTTGTTCAAAGGTTCATTTTCTGTCCTATTCTGTCTATCCAATGGAATAGACCAGTCTGGGTCATGAAAACCTTTTATTGTGGTACCTCAGCATGAAGCTCTTTTGGCCTTTGCATTATCTTGTTTCCTCCAGCGTGCACTTATTACAATGGATCTGCTGTAACGAAGATCTGCTAATGGATAGGGAATGCTCCTTGTGCATATGTGTGTGTGTGTGTGCTGTGTGTGATTGCTCATGTTTTAAAAAAAAGCTGTTATGTGCTCTCACATGCACACACAGTTTGTTTGAGTGTGAGTGTGAGTGGAAAAGAGGGGCCTCAGGGTATCTCATTCCACTTTTATGTAACCTTATGGATACCCAGCCCTAACCAGCCAAAACTCTCTTCTGTCTCTCTTTTTCTTTGCCGCTGTGCCCACTTTTGTCCTCAGACAAAACAAAATAGAAAACCAGTGACAGTGACTTCTAAGCAATGCCTAATGGTGGTATTTAAATGTTTATCATCTCCATAAAAATATGTTTTGGACAGAGAGAAATGTATTCCATTTTTGGCTGTTTTTATATTTCAGAGCCTTGGATGCAATTGGATAGAACATTTAGATAATTCATGCCATCGCAGTGCACAGTGGCAAGACTGTCATCCAATCTTTTTGAAAAACAGTCTAATCATTCAGTGTAACACTCAGTACTGCCTGAGCCATTACTCCTCTGACCGCTGTGAACTGCATGAACATTTTGATTTGGATTGATTTTCTTCAGGCCAGACAATTGAAAACTATAAGAAGCTGAGAGGATAACTCACATGAACGCTCTGAGTATTTTCTATGTGGTGCCTTTTCAGGTACCTCCTTCTAAACGGCTGCCTTTGACAGATTAAGTTTCTTTTCTCTGTTGATATCATCAATTCATTGATAATGATGTGTCACAGGGATGCAATTCTAGTGTATTCAAGCCCAGCATTGTGGGTTTTTTTAGATTTGATAAAAGGAGAGATATGAACAGGAAATATCATATAGATTTACTGTGCAGGACATAAAGTATGTTTCTGTGTGCTTCAAGAGTAGATTGATACATCACGAATTGTCAAAAGATCAACATTAATAACTGCACAAGAACACAACAGGCCACAATGTGTTTATTTATTTATGCAGCTGAAGTTTGTCACAGCAGTGCTCAGATATCTGGGGGGGGTACTGCACAATTAATGATTCCGAGCTGAACAAACCAGTGTTAAATAGTAGTTACTGTGTGTAAAATCAGTTTAGTGTTTGCATGCATAGCCCTTTCTCCCACAATTTCAATTAGGGTTAATGAATATGCACATCAGCATGTTATACATTTTACTCTGCCAATAAGCCAATGAAAACAGGTCTATGACATGTTTTGTGTCAGGATCCCAAGTTTGGGAAAGACTGGATTAAGGCATAAAGACTCTGCTGGAAGCTTATGCAAAATTACCTAAAAGTGAAACTATAAAAGAAAAAAGTTTGAAAAGCTTTGTTGAGCCATATAACTTTAAAATTGAATATTCTGTGGTCTTCTTTGTAACAGGAAACATATATTTAATTCACTATTACAGGTTAAATTAGTAATGTAATGCAAGAAATGTTGTCTGTGATGCTGTCATGAGACCGCACACTTACAACTTAAGGCCTATACTTGATATACAGTTTTAATTGTTAAATTACAGAATACAGTTTTGGGTGACACAGGGTGGGCAGAAAGATTTTACATTTGAACATTTCTTTAACATTTTTGGAGACATAGTATGCAATTTTTTTGTAAGGCAACAGTAATAGGTACAGTAATAATGTAGGCTGGTGCCTTTCCATCCCCTTTGAGAAAACGAAGGGCAGGATGAGCCAAGGTCGAACAGAGCAAAAGCAGCACTCAGCCCAGCCCGAAGCAGCCACAGGCTATATTTACCTGCCAGCCTAGGATTACAGTGCATCTGAGACCAGAGACACCCATCTATCTACACACCACTACTGTGTGCTGGCAGAGCACCTGCTCTGATACTGTATCTGATGTTGCCTCGGATCCGTACTTGCTCAGACAACATAGGAAGATTCCAGAATAGAAGCATGATGGTCGATATTTATCAAACTTCTCTAAGGCGCTATCTAGGACTTGACTCTGTCACACATTTTGATCTAGAGATCAGAGTGATTTCCGATTGGTTTGCCTTGTCAGACACCTTTGATGAATACCAGGAAAGTAATTTTTGCTTCATTAATCATAAACTCTGGTACTAATTGTTTCTGGGTGGTTGTCATATAATGATGTAATAAGTATGATGATACAATTATGTAGAAATATATTCCATATATTAAAAAAAATATATACTCAGGATGAAGAAGTAATGAAATATAAAGTAATTTAAACTTAGTCATTCCTTAAATCATTGCACAGTAGTCTATCTAAAAAGAGTTTAACATATGCCAGTTTACTTCGTAATCGTAACAAGCGTTAAATGTATCAAGGTATCTTGGAAACATCTTAGAAATAAATCTGTGCATGAAATAGCCCATGTGATGTTATTTAGCCTCAACTGTATAATCTTACAGTTTCTGCATAAGTTTGGTATTTGGATAAATAATTGGCTAACAATAATTGAGGTTTCAATATTTAACAATAATTAAAATTGTGGTTTAAGGTAAATATTTAGGTTACAATAACAATTTTGGTTTATTGTCATTTTAAAGTTCAGCCCTATAGCCCAAACCAAGCCTTCCACTATATGTATTTGTATCATCTCTCGATTTTGCAAGTATGTAATCTTAATTTTCCATATTTTGAAGATATGTGACTAAAATCTTTTCATTTTTTTTGTCCTGAAATATTTGCGGCCTCTGCATTAAATTTCCAAATATTTATTTCTGTTTTTCAGCACAAGTGGCCAAGGAGTCACTGTGCTAATGACCAGTGATGTTCAGTCATTGAATTCTGCAAGAGTCACAGCTCATCTGCTAGCCTGTACCTGTTAATCAGAATATCTATCACCATTGTTAGCAAGGCCAACCAATGTGACAAAGTTTTTTGTGACCCATTGGTCTGCCGGAAAGTAATTCTGAAATGACTAATGTTATCATGGTGATTATGGTGCGACAATTGCACATGCTGGGGTGATAAAGGGGCAAAGAGATGGACAAGGGCAGCAGCCTTGGTAGGTGATGAAATATCTAACTTGCTACGGAGATCGCCAGCTAGACAAGAAATGCCGGAGAGATAAAAGCTTGTTGCTTTAGCCAAGCTCTCAATGCACTCTGCATAGTTTCAGGTTTATATGGGTGCTGTTTTTCACATCATTTCACACTGCCTCTGATGAGAGTACATCAATAAGAAAACATGAGTCAGACAGCATTTGTATTCCAGAATTGTCTGAGATTTGTTCAGCATCGCAAACATGCATACGTTGACATCAAAAGAGTTGTCTATAATATACCACAGTTACAAAACACATCAAATTTACATCACTGATCTACATCCGGTACTTACATACCTAATACTAATGAGGCAGTTGACTCATCACAGGTCATTAGCAAAATCAGTCTGTTAGGGCTGCTAATTCCAAAGAATCATTAGAGGAAAAGTGAAAGTGATGCAGACTGGCACAATACCACACACACTGATATGCCCACAAAGAGCACACACACCCACGTACACACACACTCAGAGCTGGAGATGGGCATTATGTAATGGAATTAATGCTCCTCAAGGTCTACATGGATCATGTGGCCTGCAGGAGCCCACTAATGCACTGAAGCAGCCGCTCTCAGGCACACCCTGACTCCATCACTTTCCTCTGCTGGCCTAGACACATTTTGCAGTACGTGTGCTGGCTAATGGACACAATACGTGATTAAGGATTTCATATAGTGATGGTGCTGTGAGATACTTCCCTGTCATTGGCTACAGTTATGATGGATTTTGAAGTGCTTAAAATAGTAGTGTAACTGTGTAATTGTCTCATACAATACAGACCTGATTGAGGATAATCTTAGGCCTTGAACAAAGCTTGGTTTTTCTGACTTTGAGTGCAGTGGTAAAAAATAAGATGCAGTTTTTTTTATGTGCACTGCAATTAATATAAGCTTTAAAGTCCAGTGAGATGTGGATTGAGTTAGCTTGCTGTATTTTATGTCTTACCAACTTTAAAGAAAAATCTTGTATTAACTGATCAGAATTTAAGTGTGCATATTTTAAGTAGACAAAGCTTTAGCCCAGTGTTAAGACCTGAATGTGTCTTTGAAGGCTTAATGTTCATTGGAAACAGTTCTTGCTTACTTCCTTGGAGGCTACATGAGGAAAGTTTTAAAAAAATAAAATAATCTTTGACATAACAACTGAAGCATTATCTGTCTTTCTGTCTATCTATCTTTCTATCTATCTATCTATCTATCTATCTATCTATCTATCTATCTATCTATCTATCTATCTATCTATCTATCTAT
>JAPZDV010000011.1:8732556-8748429 GCA_029814665.1 Acanthurus lineatus | reverse complement strand
TTCAAGTTATTTCAGTGACCATTGTGGGTTTTTCTTTCTTTAACGGAAGGGTACCAACAATTTTGTCCACGAGTGTACATCACATTGCAGCAGTGTTTTCTTCAGTCTCTTACGCCTCATGATTATTACATGGCCTAAGTGGCTTTTTCACTCTGACATAAAATATTAGTTATAATGAGAGCACCCAATGCATGGATTGTCCTTAAAACCAGGTGCATTTGTGATATGAAATGTCTGTTAAAAGTTGTGGTAATGTTTGGTCTTGTAGCACAGCAAAAAAAGGAAAAAAAAAAAAAAAAAATGATTCCTAGGATGATGACATTTTATTACTAAATTGAATTTTAAAATGTTCCTTTTGCCTGTGTAAGCCTAACATTTAAGGTTTTATATGTAGACATTTTAGGCATGCCAGTATAGAATAGTGTGTGATAATCACAAATTTCATATGCAAAAAAAGGCAACAATGAACAATGGCAACTGATGAATGATGAGAATGATCGATGGTATTCTGAACAGAGTGCAGCTTTCTGCAAAAGCAGCTTGTCTAGCCTATATTTTATCACTCCCTGGTGCATAAGTTTTATTATAGCATGAGCTTTGAAAGGGCTGAGTGACTTCTTATTGCAACATCATGAGACGTATCACAGTCATGCCACTACCCACTTTTGTGCTTGTTCACCAGTTTGTGCTTTGAGTAAAGCATGATGATGTGTTTTAGTAGATATATTTTGCCTTTAACTGAGAGCCCAGTATTTTCTACATTGTTTAAATAAAGACTCTGGCACCAGTGAAAAAATTAAAAGCTGTTGTTCTGGAGATGGAGAGTTTTTAATTCAACAAACAGCTCTATGCATGCGCTGCCATTTTACTGTCTTGCTTAGATGAGATTTATCTAAATATTTTAGTTGATTCAGTAGTCTCTGATTTTGTTTGTATCTATGTTAATGTCACTGTGATCATCTCACTGACTGCTTTGGCCCACGGCCGCTTTTTAATGTGTTTACAAATTTACATTAGGATTCATTGAGGATTACAGTTTCTCTGCATCCTTCTGAGACTCTGTCCCTCAAATGCAGAAAAATGGAAAACTGTATTCAGCTGCCTTTGGGGACGAGCCACTTGGCTGAAGCAATAAATTGACAGGCTGTGTGTTAACCCCTCCTGGACCTTGTGCCTCAGCTCCTGACCCTGGCATCAGGACTTTGTCCCTTTGATGAATGGCCCCTAATGGGCAAAAACACCCCTTGTGAACCTGCGCAGAATGCTGAATCATAAGGAGCTGGCTTCATATTGATCGGCCTCAGGGAGTGGTCACCCTCCAGTGAAATCCATCAGATCAGTAATGGCAAATCGTGGCTAAGGATAATGCCATTATTCTCTTATGGTGGCATGTGAAGAAGATTTTGTGGTTCTGGTTTGATAATCACCGATTATGTTCGTTAAAGTCATATTTACTTTAATTAGTCGGCATCTTCATTGCATTTAATTTTAAGTTTAACCATTAAAGCACTTTACAAGAATAAATATTTCTAAAAAACAAAATTTATTGAATATAAAAATTGCACAAACAAGAATGATTCTGTAGGCAGAGCGTGATAATGTGGCAATGCTCTTGTTGACATTATTGCTTTATCATTGTTTATTTTTAGAAGCAGTAGTCATGGTGGTTGTTGTGAACTCAAAATAACAGCTGGGTGCAGCATTGCCCTCCTGTGATCTTGTCTCTCAGTTCATCTTGTGTTCGTCCTTTTTGCCTTCTCCTCCTTCATCCTCCGTAACCCCCTCTGAGATCCCATCCCTCTCTCAGCATTCCACTCACTGCTGTGACTCTTCACCCACTGGGTGATTAGTGATGACCTGCTGTCACTAACACCGATATGCACAGTGGAGGCTACACTTGGTGCACACTGAACCACATACAGCTGCTACATGTATGCACTGACACACACAGATATTCTCAGTGTCAGTTGAAAACCGCTCATCTCCACATTTTCATTTTCATTTTTTTCATAGATCACTTCTTGTGGCCAGCTTTTGGGTCTGTCTTTGGATTCCAGACACATGAATCAAGTAGTAAACCATATAAAAAAACATGACAATTTTGATAAAGCAGTGTTATTATTTTAAAAATATTGTTTTGTGTTTCATTCGCTGAAACTGTCTTTTTCTCACCTGCTTGCCATTATCTTTCTCTTCTGTACACCAGTGATATTGTCTTGTTGATAATTAATTGATATATCATTCCAGATCAGTTTATCATTACATCCCTACTATTGCATCTCTGTTCTCTCTTTCAGTCCTCAGTTTGTTTTCCAGTGTTGTGAAGATAGTATGGCAATGGCAGTGGTTTTTACCTGTGTTTGTAAATAAACTCGGTGTGCTTTACATTGAAAGACAAAGTATAAGAAGTATAGGCATAATTATAAGAACACAGAAAATAAAATGAATATGAAAATATAAACATGAGTTGAATGCAGAAACTGAATCAAGTAGGCTTACACCAAAATACATTTAAAAAAAGCACATAGCAATCAAAAGTCAGAAACATCAAACACATTGTATGAGAAACAGGGTCTACTATGCAAGTATGCAAACACATGAATACCCCCTTTTAGGCACAATTTTTATGGACATTAAACATGGCCAAATGTCTTTATTTGACAATGGAGCCAATGTTAATGAATGAGGTTATATATTAAACTTGTAAGTGCCAACTCCCATCCTCACCACCTTGAATAAAATTATGTAATTCTCTGTGTTTGAATGTTGCAGTGAAAATTTGTAATAATATAAGCAAAAACTTAAAGCAAAAATACAATATTATTTTTTGTAAAAATTTTAATGAAGAAATGCGACATATTGTAAGTTTAATTCAGCAGAAAGCTTGGTCTGGAAGAGGACAACAGTAACTAAAGACACCCTCACCAGACCTGGATTTAATTCACGATACAACTAGCAGACCTCCCTGATGACCTAAGAGCCTGAGTTATAATCAATTAGCAAGTCAGAAATGTACTGAGGAGTCAGACCATTAAGTGCTTTATAGACTATTAGCAGGGTTTTGCAGGTAAGTAGGTAAGTATTGTACTGAGAGCCAGTGAAATGATTTTAGTAGTGGAGTTATATCTTCATATTTCTAAGCATGTGTAAAAGGACACTGGCTGCTGCATCTTGAATGATTGTTCCTCATTGTCATTGTTTATTCTTCAAAGAGCTGTTTCTTAGCCATGATTGGTGCTGTGTTATCATCTATATTGTGAGTGTAAAGACATTCATCTAGTTGTTCGTGTACAACTTTTTCAAGTATTTTTCTTTCTTTCATTTACTGTAATTATTAATCACAAATTGATTAATAAAAGAGAAGCATGGGAAATGTCAGTCTGCATGGAACTATTATTAAAGTTGTCTAAAGTTGTAAATAAAGATATCTTTGAACAGTTTGGTAGGACTGCACTTAAGAGAACAGGTGCAAGATTTTAGCTTCTGAATTCTTTAATCCAGATCTCTGGAGTTAAAAGGTGAGGATAAAAAAATGAACTCTTGACAGTTAATTGGTGTTAGGGCAAGGAAAGATTAGATGTACTTCTGCAGATATTGTCTCTAATATGAGAGACCTAATCCTTAAAGAAAACATCAAATTCATAACCATTCGTGGTGGAGAGGAACTCACAATGGTAGATTTTCTCATTATTTTCAGTATTCTGAAAGATGACAGAGAAATTGAATGTAGTTACAGCAAAAGCTGTTTGTATATTAATATTAAATTACATGTTATGAGATGTGGAGAAAAACACAAATTGGCATATGATCAGAAAGAAAAACTCATTCATGTCTGTTTTAAATGGTTAAGTAATGCACATTTAAAAGTATATTTTAAATGTGCAGTAGAGTTCAAATGAACTTTCAAGAGTGAAACCTGTTCTGTTTTGAGGTTCATCAATCTCTCCTTGCTGTGTTTCTTGATTTGTCAGTGAGGAAGGAAATGATGATGATGGGATTTCCATCACTAGCTGTGCTGCTGGGCCACGTTTATTGCTGGGCGCAGTTTATATTTCAGATAACATAAGTTTTTATCTGTGTTGGAAGGATCATATTTGTGAGCAAGAATGGAACATTTAGCAAAATAAACACACAAACACAAACTGTGTAGGTGGGTGGGGGATAGGGGGTGGGTTGATTACTCATGAGTTGAGCACCAACATTTATGTGAAGGCCCTGTGACCGGGTTTGTGTCAGTTGTATGCACAGCATACTGTGAGAAGTGAGCTGGCGTGTGTTTGTATGTGTATGTGTGTTGGAGTTTTACATCCTGCAGTGAGGAGCATATGTCAGCTTCTGTGACCGCCTGTTGACAGTCAGGCTGAAAATTATGTAGCATGTCACAGTTTTTGTCCACACTGACATGTTAGCACATGAATTGACTGAACAGGTCTGGGTCCTTGAATTAAAAAGCTTGGGTTTAAATCAGGATGTTTTAGGGGGGTGCATGTACTTTTGCTTACAGGTTAAGACTATGTGATGGTGTGTTTTTTTAATCTTAAGCCTGTCAGTGTGCTTGTGTGAGCTAGTATCTGTCAGCTCCAGAGCCCTCTACAGTCCTGATTCATGACACGGGTGATTTGGTAGTCAGTCCGTCAACGTCGCAATAGGGCAGCGGCTCCAGCCCCCCACTTCAAGCCCCCCACATCTTTTAGACCATCCATTTCTTCCCTCCAGGCCACAATCTGAGAAACACTGACATCTAACATCCAACTTTGCCTCACTACTGAGTCATACTGCGGTGACCTTATAGTGACTTCCTGTTTGAGTTTTCTTTTAATATACTTGAAGATATCTCATCCAGTTGTGGGTTTGATGCTTTCATGCTTAATGTGTGTGTATATATACTCTAGTTCATGTGAAATCTTTTTAGTTTGCAAAATGTCCTTCCTGCTGCTAGATGTCTCTCTATGAAAAAATATAAAACAAAAGATGTAGTTTGATAAGGTCGTGAAGTAGAGTGGGATCATTACGTTTCATTGTTAAGCAGCTACCATTGGAGATGAAAACCTTTGTCTGATTCAGGCAAAAATGATCACTGACAAGGTTATTTAATTAGACTTCATGTAGCACACAGCACATATATTAAAGATATAGTCAATTTAAGACATTTTAATGTGTTTAAAAGTGACTTGTGAGTGCTATTTGCAAGGCTCTAGTATTTTATAAGTCATTAATTGTTTTCACATATCATTCGTGCACTTGTCTATTTAACCATACCATTGAAGTCAAAAGTGAAGTGGTGGGGACATGTCTAGGTGTTCCTATAGAAAACAAGGGTAAATAATTGTACTTTGAATAGCATTGTTTGTTTCTTTACACATGTGTGTGTATGTGTTTTACATATATAGTACAGATATTTATGTATCAGTTAGGCTAAGTGTACATAGAGCAATGTGGCACTGAGACAGAGAAGCTTCATAGTGCTCTTTTATGTCTCAAGAGTTTCACATAGTAATATTTACAGGTGTACCTTTCAGTCAAACTTTTTATTACATTTTATTATATAAATAAGGTTAACCCAGTTCAAGCTGTAATTGCAGAACATAAATAATCAACATAGTATCAAAAATTTAACACTGAACTCTTAGTTCCCTGATCTGTACAATAGCTTGAATATACGTTTACACAATACATCTCTGTTATTGTTTTATAAAAAATTTTTGGTCTTGAATCTATCAAAACAAAGAAAATTTAATGCTCTAAGATGATAACAAAAATGCTGTGCATGTGTGTAACAAGCACTTCTGAAAGGCCCTACAAAATTGAATAAAATAAAATGAAAATGAATAAGACATTTTATATTAAGTGAAAATATGATTTTGTGAATCCATAGTGACGTAACCTCAAGACTTAATGTACTAAAGCCAAAAGGTAATGGTAATAGCCTCAGTCTTGGCCTGAGATCACCTCAAAATAAACAGATGACAGATGGATGGGGGAGGATGGAGTGATAAACTGACATTGCTGTAACGAGAAGTGTTACAACAGTGTGTTATCTACTGGGATGGCTGCACAGAGACTCTTCTTTCCCGTATGTGTGTGAAACTCAGATGTGTTTGTGTCTGAAAAGGAGAAGACAAAATGGTACAAAATTAATCATTACGAGAATTTCAATATTGATTCTGTGGTTCCTTAATCTCTGTCTAATAGCCAAATAGCGACTAATAAAGAGAATGATTGGATGGATGGACCGCAGACTGCACATAAAAATCCATGTACAGTCAGAAGGATGGACAAGGCGGATGGAAATGCACTGAGTTTAAGTCGTGGTAGCAGGTGTCTCCCCTCCTTCAACTCTGCTTATCAGGGATCAAACATTGCAACAAAGACATCACTCTTTGTGTCTGTGACTAAGACACCAACCTCAGAGATGCCGCTCTGTGTCGGACCACAACCTCTAACCTCTTCCTGTGGACAGGAACAACTCTTGCAGCTGCCCATTACTCCTTTCTTTTTTCCATCTCTCCCCTCACTCCTGACTTCAACTTCTCTGTGTCCCATCCACACTGATGCATTTTATATCTGCTTTGACCTTTCAACCACACTAACACCAGCACTTTCAACCACCAAAATGTCATCTTTGTGGGCATTCTGAAGGTAAAAAAGCTTAGACAGTCTAAGGCTGTCTTCTAACATACCATGTTATTCTATGTGATCTCAGGTGTCTGCTTTGTTATTCAAGATTCTCCTCTCAGCTCCTCCATGTTCCTCCCTCTGCCCCTTTTCTCACCACTCGTTCATCCTCTCATTAACCTTTTATGTCCTTTATGCCTTCCTTTATTTAGTTTTACAATATGAGAACCCCCACCCTCATTTTTCTATGTCCTTCCCGTCTCCCTCCTACTTCATATCCATCACTCTTTCTCCTCCCTCTGCTGACTGCTCCCTACTGCCTTAGTGATTGTATATTGGCCTTAAGGGAGGTAGTGCAGTCATTGACCATGTACAGCTGAGTCCTTTGTATTAGTTATGCACATATGACTTTCAGACACAGTGGCTCCCTAGCTAGCCACAACACTCCACCCTTCTGTTCTCCTTTTGCTGCATCCCTTTTTTTGTCTTTGCAGTTTTTGTGTGTCTTCATGCAGCGTTTCACTCAGCTTGACAGCTTTCGGGTGGCAGATGGGATTTCAAGTTTCTTTGCTCATCTGCCAAAGTAGACTGGCCAAAAAAACCTGCCTAAACCCCTCTCCACGAAGGTATAATTAAGGTAAACCGCAAAGCACATTTTTAAAAGACAGAATTAAAGTTTTAAAGCTGGGTCACCTGTTACTCCTGTTTTTTAGGGGGAAAAACATGAAAACAAATGCCAGGAGCTAAATTCTCATTAAAACAATATAATGACTAGTTTGTTGGCTAAATGCTAAATTAATCAAAGCAGACATGGCCAAATTATTTTCAGCTACCATACAATCAGTTGCTGACATGCATTGTAACGTTGACATTTAAAATGCAGTATTTGAAGACTGAGTTTGGTGCAAGGCTTACTCTACATAAAATACTGCGTTTGTACATCATATCCAGCAAATTTTACAGAGAACGCCATTACTGATTAGTTTAACTGAGCGCTCTCTGGTCTGTCTAGCTCAGCTTTAATCACAAAAACAGAATCCATCAGCACTTTAACATGTTGCTTGTGAGAGAAACTGTTTGGAAGATGTACGGATGTTGTTGGCCCCTTATCTTGAAGATAATGTTGTAGGAGCAGAGGCAAAGCAGCCCCCAATCTGTCTCTCCTCTGATACTGCTTGTCTGTGTCTGGGAGGGGTAAGACCTCAGTGAAATATGAGGGCAGAGGATATTAATGATTTTAGCAGTCACGCTTATAATTTTTCTGCAGGTTGAATATAGTGAAAACACTGATTTATTAGTTTCTTGGTTTGCCCCTCTCTTCTCTGTTCATAGAATAGTTTAATGCATTCGAGTTTCAAGTTTCAAGGTGATCTCTTTACCATTTATAGTGTTCAGTCAGCTATAGAAAAGCTGATAAGTGGATTTGTTTCCTTCAAACAGAACCAGACTAGTTGTTCCCCAAAGTTTTCAGAGAACACCTAGCTGGTTACAGGCTTTAGCTTCATTTTTAACAGACATATGTGAGAAATTTAGGCATAAAGTGTGACAATATACTGTATAACTGTTGCTCTGGCAAATATAATTCAGTATAGCAGCAAAGACCATAACATTTATGTTTACAGCCTTCCCTCTCAACCCTCTGGTGTTACAAGTGAGAATTTTAAAGCTATTCAAAGTGAGAGGCACTCTGTTTTCTTTTCACAGCGCATATTTAAGCCCAGCCACATCAAGTCCTGGGAAATCAGATATAGCTGAAATCAACTTTTATATTATGTGGTGCTTATTTAATAGCATCTACCTCTTAAAGCTGATTGGGCAATCACAGCCAGCTTTGCTCTAAGAAAAGTTAATGCTCTGGCCAATCAGCCTCAAGCCTCTTAGCACATTGCTGTAGAGAAAATTTAGGAGAAGGACCACACAAGTACCTTGTATATATAATCCCTGTCTAAAAATGTTCCAACAACCTGCTGTGTATCAGTAAATGTGCTTCTTCGCCAAAAATGGATGTGTTGTGGTGTGTTTTTAAGAAAGAAGTCATCTAAATATCTTAAACTGCACTGGACTGTTTTTTATTTATGGTTTATTGTTTAATGATATGATTAAAAATGTTATGAGAATGTAGACTTTTTCACCGATCTTTTCAGTGTGATTGCAGAAAAATCACAGGTGTAATTTTGAACAGTAACAACCTTCAGGGTCTGGTGCATGCTGGATCACAGGGATTGAGAGCCAGACCAGGAACTAATATTAAAAGATTCAGGTCCAGATTGAGGCAAAAGTAACTTGATTGTGACATCCCTAAGGATTTGACAACTCTTTGCCATGATTTTCTGATGAAAACTAAAATGTTCAAAAGCAGTTTTGATTGTTAGATTTTTAAATACAACTACTAAGTCCTCACACTTGTCCACCAACTGTTGTAATTGAGACATCTTGTGCTCTCAAAACGCTGTTTTTACTGGAGTTAGGGACCCAATTACAAAATGGCACTTCCTGTGTGTTGTTAATATGTGTTCCCAGATAGCAGGTTGGCAGGGAACTTGACTTTTTTTTTTTTTGGACTGGTACAGGGCAGGAAGCCCAGAATGTCATTTTTTTAGATTCTTGTTTATTTTGGATATGTAAAAGACAAAATATTTAAGAAGGAAAATAAACAGAAGGCAGCAAGGAGTCATGACGTCAGGAACAGACTCTTGAGGGACAGCTCTTCCCAGCATGCTTTGCCAGTAGTATTTCTGCAGTGCTCATAAATATTGAAAGGTTATGAAAAGAGTGAGAGGAGGCGGATTGAGGGAGGGAGAGAGAGAAAGAGAGAGAGGTTGCACAAAGCTGCAAGATAAGCGGTGAGTGAAGGACAGAGAGAGAGAGAGAGAGGGTGAGGAGTAATAACGAGAAATGAGTGGATATGATGTGAAGCTGAGCAAATGAAGAAGTGCTTGTGAATTCAGGAGTTCAGGGCTGCCTCACTCTGTCACATTTCTTTATTGTCTCTTGCTTCTCTGTCTCTTTCTTGTGACTCCTTTTCTGTGCTATGGACAGAAATATCTTGGACACAAACTGAGTAATAAAGAAAAAAGGAACATGCCTCTGTCAACTGGTCGGATATAAGAAAGACAATGAAAATGTAAACCAGAAATGAGCATTTCTTTCCCTTTGCATGTGTGTGTGGCACATCTGCTATCTGGAGGATTATATTCAAGAGGGAGTGAATTATAAAGTGAGGCTTTAGACTGAGGAAGTTAAATGGAGGAATAATAAATTATGTATCTTAGATGAGGATGTAACAGTATTTCTTTTAGGCTACTTCACACTAAAACCAAGAGTTTTAGTACCTACCTCCTTTTCCATACTGACCATGTTAACATGGTTATCTTGGTAACAAGTCTCTAAGTATCTTGAAGCTTTCTGATGCATGAAATTATTTTAAATTATCTCTAATACTTGAAATTATATCAAAAGTTACAATGTTTTTTAGTATCACATTTTATCCCCTAATGCCTATTTCAAGACAGAAAGTAATTCATGTAATATTAATAATCAATAATGTGCTGTGTGTGCTGAGGTTGTGTAAGTGCCTCAGTTCTCACCTGCTCTCACTAATTGATTGTGTGTGTTCTTCTATGTAACTGTATGTACTTGTGCATTTGTTGCAACAGAATTGTCTTCATATTTGTTCATACAGATCATATACTAGTTGTCCAAATATAAAGGTGTGTCTGTGTGTGTGTGTGTGTGTGTATGTAGGATACTCATGCAACTAGACATCAGCTGTATGTGCATATAAAACTAAGAAAAAGCATGCTCTGATTGTAATGGGTTGCAAAAGCAGTGGCCTGACAGAGGCTATAAATATTTCAGATGCTCTGTTTTAGCATCGGGATAGAGAAGACAACAGGAAGATCCTCGTTTTGATGTGTCTCATCATTGTTTCACAAGGAAAGAGGACTTTTGGTGCACTGCAAAATATATTCTTCTTAACAAATCATTGAAGTTTTATTTGGGCCTCAACGCTTGTTTGTAGTTTTAATATAAAGCACAGCTAAGCTTCTGATGAGCTGTCTTTTATAGATGTGGAGCCAGTTGTGCAAACGTATGTTGAATTGGTCTCCTGAGTTAGACAAGTGTTTGTTTTACCCTGCACTGCACTGCTCCCAACACACATTAATTTATTACAGAATTATATGCTGAGACTTGGACTTGAAATCTGCAAGAGAGGAGAGACAAGGTGCTGAAATATAAATAACTTGCTCACAGATGTATTATCCACTGTATACAGGCATTTGTTAGTGCTCGATTGTAATTGGTATTCAGTGGTGGAATGTACTCAAGTACCTGTACTTAATTACTATTTACTTTTCAGATTGTTATTTTTCATTCCCTTCCTGTTCATTGAAAACCACGTATCTCTGAACTAGAGGAACAGTGTCTTTTTTAAACTTAGTAAAGTTTTCCTACTTCTTAAGACTACAGAAGCTTATTCAAGAAAAACCTTTGAATTTGTGGGGAAATACATTGTCATATATATACATTATCATTTTTTCCAGAGCTTATTAAAAAAATAGATTTCAAGAGGTATGTAGTAGGGATGAGAATCTTTGGACACCTTATGATTTATAAACTGCATAGTTACAATTGCATGAACCAAAGGTAGCAGCATCTTTGGCTTATAACATGTCTTGAATCACAAACATGAAAAAATGTCCTTATTTGCAGATAATCAAAAAATGAACTAACACACTGACACACTTCTACCAAAGTTAGTTTTTGAATGCGAAACTTACACAGTATTGTATTAGTATTTTTTTATGCGAAGGACCTTAATCGCTCACCACTGTTGGTTCTGAGTTGACATGAGTGTATGTTTGGGCAGTCTGTACTGCACAAATACTGCTCTTCAGGATTACTGTGAGGATCCAAATCAAACATCACTCAAACTACACTCAAGGACTCCAGACATCTTTGTGAACATCTCTCTTTAGAAAACTCTGTGTGCAGTTGATTAACTTGCATAGAAGCTCATCTGATGTCTCACTGTCTGTTAGACCTAAGTCATAGTCGAGCAGTGTCTCTTTACACACTTCTTTGTGTACAATCTGGATAGCTTTAAAAAGACACACTGCAAGAAAAAGTCTCTCCTACAAGAAATTCAGCTTGTTTTCCCCATAAAAATGTTTACAGTTTCAGCTGCAGTTCTTCCATCCTCTCATGTTTTAATGAGAGGATGGAGAAACTTCTAAGCATGTTTCTGGCAACCAGAACAAGTGTTTAATAACGAGGAGATGGAAGAATTCCCAGCCGCCTTTCTTGCATCGACACTGATAAGCCAAAACATGATCTCCTGATCTTAATCCTAACCAAAAGGTTTTGCACTAAAGACTAACAGATCTTAAGTGTTTTATTGTAGAGCACATAAAGAAACATCAAATTACAACATATGTTTGGTTTGCAAAAATGTACAATATCAACATAATTCAATTTGGTGAAGTATTTTTTTTTTATATTTATTTAAATTTTTTTATAATAATAAATTGAAAAATAACCACATACGGAAATGGTCAGTGACCATTTGATATCAAATGCTGTCTTCCAACTTCATTTTTTAAATTCATAATATTTCCTGCATATGTGGCTGTGCATGTTACCATCTGTATTTTAATGCTCCAAAGCAATGTGTCTGTGAAGCACCACCTTGCACTCACATTCTGACCATCCATCCATTCAACCATCCATAAATATTGAATCAAGTCCCACTTTGTAGAGTCTGCTGGACTCTATTGATTTTTCATTCTCAAGGCTATGACTCCATCTTGCCAGTCATGGACATGTTTTGAAATGATCTCCATTTCCCCTTAAAATGATCTCCACTTCTGATTTTGACAGTGCATGTATTAACTGAGCCCAGTATCATTTGAATGTTACATTTCCATAACACAGTTAAATATTTTAAACGCATATTTTTTCGATATTTATATTGATAATTTTCTAAAACTCTCAAATTATTATCATGGCAATGTCCAACTTACAAGACACAGAAAAGAACCCCACAAAGTATTTATCAATTATTAACATTGTGATTTCAAGATGGCAATTTGCAATAAAAAGAGGATTTATTAACTAAATTAAGCTGTCAAATGCTCAAGTGGTCTTCTGCCTGTCTTTCAATTATATACCTGACACATCTTATCTTAAAGATGTTGAAAGCGTTGAAAATGACATGACTGAGCTTTTAAAGATGGCAGTATTCACAGCAACATCAGGGGTTACACTAGTTCATATTGTTTATTTGTGATATATCATGCATGATGACTTAGACATCAGTGATCAGTGTCCTATTAAAGCTTCAAAGTTCACAGGTCAGAACTTGCTCCAATATTTTTCTGACTTAATTGGGATTAATTAGTGGAGCATGACATCCTTCAAGTTCCTTTCAACCGATGGTCAGAATATGAAAATGAAATAATGCAAAAATAGCTGCAAAGAGCTTCACTGCTGGACTGGATCAGTTGTTTAATTGTGATTATACTGATCGGTGTTTTTTTATTAACTCTCATTAACTCTAAGTTGAGGGAATTGGGAAATAGCTTGAAGAGCTGTTGAACCAAGTGGGAAAGAAAAAAAAACGGTGCCAGTTATATTAGAAATGATTAATTAGGTGACATGTTTTAATGTGTCCCTGTGTTGCACTGTGCAGGTTTCAGCAGGCAGGTATAGAGGATCCTCTGCCAGTGTATCTGCAGTGTAAAACATCAATAACACCTCCAGAATTTTGAGTAGATGTCCCACTAGAACAACCTAGGATTTGAATATGAACCTCCTGGTGCTTGATGATGCTTTGGACAAAAGACCAAAATGGCATGCAGTTGTAGCCTTTTTTAAAATCAAAAGATTGTTTCATATGTACATATTGATAGACCCACACACACACATGCATCCATTATTGCTTCCTCTCTGTACTCTGTACTGCCTGTGAGACAGACTTGACAGGAGAGGCTTGCAAGGCTTGCTCTTGTTTGCTTCCTGCTGTCAGAGCCTGAAAGTCATGTATACTGTAGCTTTGTGCGATAAACTACCCTCCACTGTGGGACTGTGCATTGTTACATTTTGTGTCCGGCCCTATTTTATGCGTGTGTGAACTCACTTGAGAATCTGTCTTTTGTGGTAGACATGGGTCTTTGTTTGAACCCATGAGGGTTCATTACTATGATCCATCTTCCTCCCTGTTGGTGCCAACACTAACATACTGTGGCATCTATGCAGCTATTTTTAGTTTGGGTTTGTGTGCATGCCTGTGTGTCTGTAGGTTTTTTGTCTTCCTATGTATTGTTTTTAGCAGCATGTGAATGAGTTTCTTGTTGATACCTGCGATAAAAACAGCCTTCATTTTACCATCTTCACTTCAGTTACACTTGGGACTGTCCCACAGTTTTTATCATAATACACCCAAACTATTCTGTGTCAGTTCATTTAATAAGACAAAAAACAAGCATTTATGCACAATGAATGGAGAGGGGCGTGCACACTGCCTCCTGTCTGAAAAAGGGCTCAACAAGACAAACTTTGGTTGAAATTAGCAGTCAGTGCCCTGGCTGTGAAATTCTTCCTTCCTCCACTACAGTGTACTGATAACAGTCATGAAAAGGCAGATTCAGACAAGAAAGGTCTCATATGTCAAAAACCTGAACAAAATGAAAAGAAGAAGTCCCTTTAATGGGTTATGCCGGGGCACATGCATGCAATAGCTTGCTATGGTGGCACAAACAATGATCAGTCAGAAGGCTGCGTTAAGGCTACGTTACATTATTAGCTAACAGTTAGTGTAGTAAGGTCAGAGAGTCAAAAAGTCTTTAGCTGTTTAGTTCTAAGTTATAAGGAGTAAAACATTAAACACATCATCGTTCAGATTTGTCCCCTGGCAAAAGAGTGTGTACGGTTTGGTCCTCCTCTTCTTCAGAAGCTTTGTCTGATTCAAACATGCTTCCATTGTTTATGTTACATAGCAAGCAAAATGATGGAGAGAGAAAAAGTGAGGGAGTGGTGGAAGGGAGTGGTCACTGACTTTGGGCATGGTCATGCCAGAGATCTCATGAATATTAATATAATGGCTCATACTTAATAAGGCCAAAGGTGTAGTGCGACATTTAAACAATTTTAAGATGCACCTTACCTTCTATGTTTTTTTAAAATGTCTAAATATACATTGTTTTGACTAACATAGAGGGTATTTTAGGGCTTAAATCAAACAAAGAAGGGGGTCTTTAAGGGTTAGACTCCTGGGCAACAAGGCCTGTACCAAATAGTTTGAAGCTTTAAGCTTTGTTCATAATGTTAAAATATCTGATTTGGTATTATCAGCCTGTTGCAACAGCAGTTGTGGATATAGTGTAGTAGTAGAGCTTGGCTATTTCTGCCTAAGTTACAATGCACAGGAGATGAGATGCATGTTGAACTGTGAGAAGAACTCTCAACTTGAAGTGACACAAGGACTCTTTTCAAAATCAGAAGTGACAGGAGCTGTCACTATAATAAGTCCACATATCCAATGTTATGCCAATGACTTCAGTCGGAGAAAGCCCACAGCACAGAAAACTGTAGCTTAAAACAGCAGCTTTAAAAGTTTCAAGAAGCAGTAGATGTGATTCACTGTATGCAATCTGTATCAACCATTTGTCCTGAGGCTATGTGTTTATAAGATTTTATAGTCACAAGAGTTCTTATACTTTTAAGTCTTGATTTCTAACCTATCAGTCACAGTGAGGGTATATCTAAGTATCCAGGTACTGGCAAATTCTGATTTGGTGACCCCTTAACACATATTGCTTCATTTTAATCCGGTTTACATATTGTTTGTCTACCATCAACTGTGCTGTCTTGGTTGGTATGTGTTGTTTTTTAGGCTCATGCAGTTAGTGTAAAGCTGAAAATTGAAATGTACTTTAGGACAATAAGGTTTTCTGAGGTAAATAGTGTCTAGCAAGAAAGTGTAAAATTGAAACTGCAGAGCAGTAAACCATATGGGCTTAGAGGCTTTGAACTGGCTTGACAAACAATCAGTGTATCTCTTGTCTTACACAGAGGAGAAAAGAAATTCTTAATTACAACAGGAGACTATGGAATATTGTGTGACATATCATTTATGTCTACATTTAATCAAATCAAATCAAATCAAACTTTATTTATATAGCACTTTTCATACAAAAGAAAATGCAACTCAAAGTGCTTCACAAGTTAAAACAGGATAAAATGACGAAACATACAGCA
>JAPZDV010000011.1:8671557-8731944 GCA_029814665.1 Acanthurus lineatus | reverse complement strand
GATGAAACATACAGCAATAAAAAAAAATGAAAGCCCGTCCCTCCCACCCCCACATGTAGACCCGACCCCCCACACACATGCACAGACAAACACGCCCGCACTAACAACCACACACACCGGCACGCACGCCCACACTCACACACACAGTAAATAAAAATTTAGGTTGTGTTGGCCAAGGGATCACATCACAAGGCAATAATGGTACAACACATTTCAACACAGCTTCCAAACTTTTTAATCAGGTTAATTTGATCCAGTTTAATTTGAGCCATCTGTGAAATACAGGCAACAAGCAAACCCATTTGTTACAAATTAAGTGATAAGTGATATTATATTATGAAAATATCAAAAAAAAAGGAAAAAAGGTGAAGGTTTTATTAAAAGTTGGAAAATAAAGTAGATTATGTTTGCCAGGGAATGAAGGGAGATGGCCAGAATTAGAGCAGCAGTAGGAAAAGGAATATCAGATTTAAATACAGGCAGAATCATTTGAACAGCATTGAGTAATACATCTTAAGAGGTTTCAGTAATCTGATTATTTAGTGTAACTGGCACCATGATAACAAAAATGGAGCTGTAAACTGCCAGGATAGGATATACAGTTCTAGTCTCTGTAATAGAGAGAAATATGAAGGCAGAGATGGAGGGAGAAGGAAAGCTTGATGGAAAATTAATTTCTGCCTGACAGCGACATAAACCCAAACCGGTGTAAAATGAGCTGCTAGAAGGTGCTGCAAGATTTTTCATTTTCTCCAAATCTGGTCTGCCCACTTCTCAGGCTGTTTGTGCCTCAACACACAAACACAAACAATGACCAGCATTCATCAACTAACACATGTTGCAGATGATACATGCGAATCGCAAACTGGCTGATAAGGCAAATTGAAGTAATGGGGAAGAGGAGAAGGGCTTCAGATGGAGACCGTTTTTAGTAATACAGTATAAAATCATACACTCGCAACATACTGCAGAAGAGAATAAACATAAATGTAGTTCAATGTGAAATCTGAAAATTGCTTTATGCAGTAAAGTGAAATTCATAACATACAGTAATAAATGCAGAGGGAACCATAATGTGTTAGACACCTACACCAACAAGAATTGGGTTGTCAAGGTGGAGAAACTCTTGTCAATGACTGTTTGAAGTCCAGTCAGTCAGTGCTCCCCGTCTCAGTATGTCAATCTTTCACATCTAAAGCGAAAAGATGAGTAAGAGGTATTATGTTGCTACCCAGACACTTAGTGGTATGCTTCAAAAAGGCTGCAAAAAGAGAGAAAACAGAAGCACAGAAAAGAGAATACTATTAGATATCGGCTAAATTTGTGTAAATTTGCAATTAATTCAATGGTCTGGATAAAAACTTGCATCTGATTGTCTGTAGGGTATCAATTAAATCCAGACAAAAGAAACCTATAAGATGGTTCCAATAAATTGTCTGTTGACTGTTCTAAATTACTGCCCTTGCTCAGCCTGTGTCTGTATCAAGTCACATTAACATTAGAAATAAATTGAGCAATAAAAAAAGATTGTATCATTTACAACAGTGTTGTCATTTAGTGCCTAATCCTCTGAACACTGGATGGTGATCATAAAACAAGCCGCAATTAGTGCACTGCATCTCTGGACTTAATAATATTTTTCATCATGTAAGTGCTCATCTCATGTTTCAGTTAGGTTTTGGCTGACAGTGATATGGCCTGTCTTTGTTGAAAATCTTGATGTTGATTTGGGGCCGATGACATGGCTGCATTGATAGATTGTCCTGTTGTTAAACATGCTGTCAAATTATATATAATTTATATAGTTTTCAACTGTGTGAGTTTTATTGACTCTGAATGACTTTGAACATTAGCTTTCTGACTCAAAGCCAAGCTAAACAGTTAAAATGACCCAAGCAGACCAGAAATGTCATAGCCAAGTCATATCAAAGGTTCTTCCCATGAACTGGAGTAGTTATCAAAACTGTATTCAAACTTAATGGGATGGCAGTGATTGCTCCAAGTATTGGTCAAACCCTCAGCAGTCACCAGGGTAACCAAGCTATAGCTTGCAAAAAACTTTAGATTTTGAATCCTATATATATAAAATAATGATTATAATTCTTTTATCTTTGACACGTGACCATAATATAAGTTTACAACCCTTTGTTATGTCCGTAGTCAGGAATTTTTGACTTTGCAAAGGCAAAAGTTTGCTCTGCTGCCCCTCAGATGGTTTTGACCCTTATGTTGTCAATTCATTTCAAATAATTACATCTCCTCTGGCATCACCTTTCACATATACAATTCTGTTAGTCAGTTTTTAACAAATATTAGTTGCATAGCTTTATAATTGATTTCTTCACTGCTTCAGTAAAGGGAAAATGGCTTAGTGGTAGGACCACAGGCTTTTTTTAATAAAAGCTCTTAAATGGTTGCATATTTCTTAGATTGTTGATTTAAAGTATGGTGAATCAAAATAGTTTTGCTTTGTTTTTGTTTTTACAAGACAAACAGAAAATGTGGGCAGTCAGCTGATACTCCAGACACTGACAATTAATTTACTAGACTGTCAGCTGGACTTGACAGTGGAGGAAACCCTGAGATGATAATAAGAATAATAAAATTGTGAATAAATTGAAAGGAACAGTGTGCTGAAGGAAAATGAGACCGGTAAGTGGATAGGCAGGAGGCTGTCGAATGACCAAATAACCTTATTTGTTTGTCAGATAAAATCTAATGCAGTACATGAATCACAGAAGCACAAGAACATTGGCTCCTTATGCATCAGCACAGATAAATGATGTGAGGAAAGGAGGAAAAAAATAGATCTCAGTCATTTGAAAAAGGGCAGGCATATCTTTCAGCAATTCAGTATAATTAAACCACTTGAGAATAACAGCTCAAATAGATACATCATTTTGCTGGTGACGGGGGCAGAGAGAGGGTGAAAGAGTGCAGTGCACTATGCAGTATTTCCTCTTCAGGCTATTGGAAACATCTCATTGTGCAGGTCAGCCGTATTACTCTGCTGGCTGATGAATGAATTCAGAGGTAGGCGTACAAACACCGACACACGCTGAGAGACAAACTGCAGGAGCCTTTCCTCTGAGATCAGACAGGCAGACACTGGAGCTCGTGGCCGAGTGTGCTCGGCTATGAATGCCTGCCAAACTCAGAGTGTGGGCGAAGCTTGACTGTAAGGAGTCTGACATTTTGAGCCTCTTATACAGGGGCAGGAGAGCTAATGAATGTAGTAATGCTTTTCCTGTATAAAGCCTTGTTTCTTGCCTTAGAGTGATTGTTATATCTTTAGTGGAGGGATGTGTAACCTGAATGGAATATTAGTGTAGCCATATTCCCATATTGCATTAGAGATGCAGTTTGAGCACTCTTGTCATTAGCATGTAACCCATGCCGGTGGATCTTTGTTTTTTTCTAAAAAGCATCTCTTACTTACTCGTTTTACAGGTTCTGATGTAGCTAGAAATACAGTGTTTATCTAGATTTTCACTCTCTTTCTCCTTTTTCAACGGTCTCCCTCTTTGTTCTTTGCAGGCTGATGCAGCCACCAGCTTCCTGCGTGCAGCTCGTTCAGGGAACCTGGACAAGGCTCTGGATCACATCAAAAATGGAATTGACATCAATACATCTAATCAAGTAAGATAGTTTAATCAACTAGCTTGAACAAGTAACAGAAAAAACTGTGTATGTGGAAATTAAAGAAGTGATGCCACCCACAGATTTCCATTAACAAAGCAGTAAATTCAATTGAAGCTCATCAATATCGTTTACAACATTTACTCAAAAATAATAGCAGCTTTCACATAAGTACCTACTGAAACAACTAATCCAGAAGTATTTGTTTGTTTTCTTAAAAGAAAGTTTAAGTGATTTTACAGAACTCATTGTATAATCTTGTTTTTTTTTAAATTATTGTTACTAGTTATATTTTTTTGTTTTTTATTTTACATGGACAGCCTGTGGTTTAATTCAACAAACCACTGACTAAGTCTGTGTATGTTCTCTGAAGAAGTCAAAATCCATTCTAAAAAATGTCACAATAGTGAAAGCAAAAATATTTGAATACAGTCATCTTTTTTAAAGGAGATAAGTTTTTTCTGCATTAATAATAAAATGTAAGCTTCACAATTAAAGTGGCGATTTCAGTTAGCCAAGTTAGCCACTGAGGTAGTTACATTGTCAGTGCATTGTAAAAAATGAAAGAATTGCTGGACAAATCCACCCAGTAGCAGCAAGTCAAGTAAGAAAATTTTATTGCTTGAGTTGTTAATGTTCCTCTGGAGAAATTTTCCAAAGATGCAGGTCTAGATGATATTTTTCATACACTATAGGAGGGCAGGTGTTGAGGGCATTATATTTTATAGGTTCTAACCACGCTCCAGTTCATGCCCTAGGGAAGTTCATTGGAAAAAAGTACACTGGGAAATATTCCTTCACTCAGTACCTTCAGGCCATCTTTGGTTCTGTGCATAAAATATCATACTCTGAGAAACAGCACTGTCTTTGCAAAGACATTGTAGGGGCCAGTAAGACATACCTGTTGTTCTCATTGTGGTAATGTAAAAAGCTTAATTTTTATAAAAAGCATACTCAAAATTATCTGAAAGAAAGTATTTGTTCAACAGTATTTCTGCAGGAGAATTTCACATCAGTTCAAACTGTAATGTGATAAAATGCACCTGCACCTTTAACTGTGGGACATTGTGTTTTGTACGTCACTGTAAATAACCATTTTCATAACTTAAACTCATGCACTTTGCGTTAAAATGAATTTTTTTATTCACTCAGTAATTGTCCTGGTACTATCTGCATTGGATAGTCGCTAGTATAAAATGAAGAATTTAAAAGTAAATAAAAATAAATATAATCAAAAGGTTTGGTCTAAGAGAGTATGGCACCCCTCGTAACCCCTCTCTGGAAGAGTAAAAGGCTTTTCCTCAGTAAGAAGCTCATGGTTTATGAAACAGACTGCATGCAGGAGAGTACTTAGGAATTTCATTTTATTCCTCAGAGAAAGAACAAACCATACAGCATTTGGTGTTAGTCATTAAAGGAACCTGAAGCACAAATTGAAGGTTTCACATAGTAAAGTCACTATATTCTCAATGGAGTGCCATTCTGCAGTATCAGCAAATGGTGTAAAATAAAAGACCAAAAAGAAAATTAAAAATTAACGACCCCTAGACCTCTTGATTCTATTATCTTTTTGTAAAGTGGTGTGCCTAAATAATTCAGCACATTAGATTATAGTCCCCTCAATCTTCAACCCTACTGTCTGCTCTCTTACACCTTGTTGCATCATGACTAAAATACAACAAATTCAGGCATTTATTAATGTCATGAGACCTATAATGTATACATGTCAGTGTGCATGTGTGTGGTTAGGACACATGCACTAGCTTGCCAGCAGGATCTCTTGTCAAAAAAAGCTGTGGTTTGGTGAAGTGATGTGCAGTGAAAGAAAGGACAAGTGCTTTTGAGCACAGACAAAACAGTGATAAAACACTTGTCAGTGAGATGAGCATTAAGTATCCTTCAGTCTGTGTCGATGGACCGCAGAGAGGGAGAGGGAGATAGAGAGGGAGAGAGGGAAATAGAAGATAGATGGGTATTGGAAAACAAGCAAACGTACATTTTGTACAATATCTGTTGTAAGTAGCTGAATAATTAATCTTAGTATCATCTCCAATACTATCATCTCCAATACTCATTCTTACTATATTTCTAACAGCCCCTAATGTTATAACCTAATATGAAGCATTTCCTTTATTTTCCTCATCTTTGTTTCTTTCAAAGGTTTTTTTGTTTACCATTATTGATGGTTCTTTACTGAGGACCGTGGCAAGGGCAGAGATGGTATTTTTAAATGTGATTTATGTGATTCTGCAGCAACAACCTGTCCTTGCCATAGCTTACAACCCTGCAGCCTGTCTCTCTCCCACTGTCCCCCTCTCTTTATCGAGGTCTAAATACCCACCATTGTGTGCATAAACGCACATTATTCACAGATGTAGGTGTCTGCAGATGGGTTGTTAACAGGTATTGAAGGTGTTATTTTTTTGTTTTTAAAAACAAAACTAAATTTCACTGTTTCTTTGACAAAGTCTCACAGCGTGCACAGCAGACATTTACACACCACATTTAACAGTGTGTGTAAGTGCTACTGATACACAGTTGGTTTCCAAGCACTCTGCGCATGTTCACAGTGAGACTGTGTTATCCATTTGAATTGAGTGACACCGCAGTATGATGTGAAGCCTGAGAGCAGGGTGGATAATGGAGACTCCTGGTGGTTTGGTTGGTTACAGCAGGCAGGGTGCAGCTTAGACTCACAGAGAATATGAAATCAGCCAGCCAGTGACAAAGACAGACAGACAGACGGACAGACAGACAGAGTTTCCTCCTTATCAGTCGGTCTCATCAGGTTGTACATTTTGTCAGAACTCAGCCTCCTACTGTCACTGTCAGTTTATCAGTTATTATTAGAAGTAGAGTAACAAGGCAAGAGGTGCTCTTCTTTTCACAGCTGAAGAAAGTCGGCATGTTAGTGGTGCTTACAGTAGCAAAATATGTATATTTTTCTTATCCTTCCTTAATAACTGTTAATAAAGTGCTATGGTTTCTGAAACTTCTGGACTATATCAATGATTATGTCCAAGAAAAGAGGCCAAAGAAATTGAAGGCCTCAGTGGGATGAATGTATAGAGATTTCTGAAGATCTTGTCACTAATCTGTACTGTGAACTGATTTAAAGGGATAAAATGTTTAGCTTCATGTATGTATGATATATTATTACACTAACTCATAGGACCAAAACTCCACTGTCCACCACTGACCTCAGATTTATGTCACTTTTCTGTTACTTTTCTACAATAATTATCTCAGTTATTAGCAGTAATTACTAAAGCTCCAAGATATAGTTAATCCTATATCTAATCAGCAGTGGCCTTTTGGTATGGGGGCCTTCAACAGCATTCTACAGTGCTGTACTAGGAAGGAACATTTGATGTGGTATGACATCAGTTTGCACAGTTCAGCTTAGATAGAGGATTAATAATTTAGTCAAATCTGCAATAACTGTTAACGACTATAACTTTAATCAGTAGGAAAACAGGCCAGTTCTTTGGTAGCTTATTGGCAAGCAGACACTACTGCACTGATTTATGGCGTGTGCATTAGGATTTTGTAACTTGTAGGATTGCATCTTAATACATAATTAACTGGGCAGTGTTAGTATGTTGTTTACTGTTATGTGCTGTTATGAGTACCACTGTGTCTTTTTCTGTGTAACTGCAGTGTGTTTTTCAAGTTGATTTCAGCCGTGTGTTGCACTATTGCCCAAGCAGAGTTTCTACTTGGGGACAATAAAGTATATCTTCAGTTCAGTAGTTTTTTACCCCAATAAATTAATAAATAATAAATAATAAATTACAAAAACTTTTAACATAAATTTGCAATATCTTTATAAAGAATTGTGTATATGATTTTTTCTGACTTTAATGTAACAACATCTTTCTGTTATCTTCCCAAGAATGGTCTCAACGGGTTACACCTGGCCTCTAAAGAAGGTCATGTTAAAATGGTCCTGGAGCTACTACACGCAGGCATTGAGCTGGAAGCCACCACCAAGGTACTTTGTTCTCTGTGTGTGCCTAGAAATGTAAAGTAGAACTTAGTGCTTTTAACTGTCACACCCTCTCGACACCTTTCTTAGACACAAATCAGAGCTAATTCAGCTGGACTATGACTATAGAAACCACAAAAAAAGCATAATGAGCTAAACTAGCAGCACTACCTGTTACCACAAAAGTTTCACCTGCTACCTAAGAATAGATATGAGCCTCTTATCAAAATAAGAAATTATTTAAAACACAAATGCAGTAAGCTTTTAGCTTTGACTAACTACAGGTTATCTGTGCTGACCAAGAGTTGAGTTTATGATATGCCATTAAAACTGGATGATTTTCAAAAAAGCTTTATATAAACATGAGTGTGAATATTTAGCAACATTAGGGAAGTAAAAGAGTAAATTTTTGATCTCTTACCTCAGGATCATATATATATATATATCTGAATTATTTAGGGTCCATTTAAAGAGTTTATGTACCTGCTTTATTACTCCTTCAGACCTGTGCAATGTTTCCTTAAAGCCAGTTTCTACCAGACTTTTATTTTTATCTCATCATAAATGAAGTGAAAGAATAAAATAATGTTGCTTTTATTGTCACAGTTTTTTATCTTTTATATTGAATGAGTACAGTACACTATTTGTATTTCACCGTAGAGTGAAATACAAATAGTACATTGTAGACTCTGGGCCATTAGGGTGCTCTCATTTTCTTCTCATTCACTCTAATGTTCCTCTCTCCCTCTCTTTCCCGGTGGTTTTGTGTGTGTGTGTGTCTATTTATGTGTGTGTGTGACCTCCAGAAAGGGAACACAGCTCTCCATATTGCTGCGCTTGCAGGGCAGGAGAAAGTGGTGGCTGAGCTTGTCAACTATGGTGCCAACGTCAATGCCCAGTCACATGTGAGTCACTGCAAGCAGTGTGCAAGAGTGTGGCAGTCTATGTGTGTGTGTGCATATATCTTAGTATGTTTGTGTATGTGACACGCCTGCTAAAGATTTGTAGTATCAGTAAAAATCTGTGAGTCTGTGTGTGTATTGACCGATGAACACATCTTGTAATATGGATGGAGACTTGTATCATTGTGTGTTTTATCTATATATAATGTGTTTGTGGCCCAACAGAAAGGGTTCAGTCCTCTCTACATGGCAGCACAGGAGAATCACTTAGAGGTGGTCAAGTTCCTGCTTGAGAACGGTGCCAATCAGAGTCTCCCAACTGAGGTGTGTGTCTCTTCAAAGCGACTGTTTTGATTAGAAGTTGTCATGTGGTTTTTAGGACCAGCTAGTGATGATTACTCATTACTTCCTCAAACATCATGTGTTTCACTGTGCTGTGACACATTGCCTAAAAGATACCCAGAGAAACTTTAACATTTCCAACCTTCCTGTCTCTTCTGATTTTTTCCCATCTTCTCCCCATCTCTCTCACTGGCTGGACCCTCCCTCAGGACGGCTTCACTCCTCTGGCAGTGGCCCTCCAGCAGGGCCATGAAAACGTTGTGGCACTGCTCATCAACTATGGTACCAAAGGCAAGGTCCGGCTCCCTGCACTGCACATCGCTGCACGGAATGACGACACACGTACTGCAGCAGTATTACTACAGAACGACCCCAACCCTGACGTTCTCAGCAAGGTATACTCACTTACTGAGATGTTACACACTGGTGATGGGATTTAATTACTGAACTCTGACTTTACAATGGAAACAAGAAAAAATGCATGCTTGTTTTTTATTATTTGTGATATAAATAGATTGTGAGAGTACTTATTGATGCATTTTATTTTGGATGTTTTTATTTTGTGTCTCTTTCTCCATAGACTGGTTTCACACCTCTCCATATTGCAGCCCACTATGAGAATATGAGTGTGGCACAGTTGCTGCTGAACAGAGGAGCCAATGTAAACTTTACCCCCAAGGTCAGTTTGTCTCAGCTGTAGGATCAAAAAGAACATCAGAAAAAAATGATGTGGTTCAAAAGTTATGTTTTGACATCAGAATAACATAAAGGATAATGAAATGTAAATAGTTTGCCTAAACATTAGTCATTATTTTAAGTAGCTTCCATTTTACCATTACCGTGCAATATTTCCATATTTTAAATGTTACATGCAGTAATGATTTACAGTAGAAATATTTCTTGACCCTGCCTCTCTAGAATGGCATCACACCCCTTCATATAGCCTCCAGGAGGGGCAATGTGATGATGGTCAGACTACTGCTGGACAGAGGTGCACAAATCGATGCCAAAACCAAGGTAGGCTACTGTTTCGCTCTACTGTAATTTACTGCAATTTGTCGCTTATGCATGTTAACTTCCTTCCCAATATCTATTCCCTGATCCTTTCCTCCTCCCTTCTGTGCTCATGTCATTTGACACTTGTCCAATTCATCTGCTGGTCTCTTTCTGTCTTGACTCATCTCCTTGTAGGATGAGCTGACTCCTCTTCACTGTGCAGCCAGGAATGGTCACGTCCGAATCATTGAGATCCTGCTGGAACACGGTGCTCCCATCCAGGCCAAGACTAAGGTAGATCTCTTTAATGCAACACCGCCATCACTGTGGTTATATTTAAGCTGTTACTCTCATTGGGAACTCTTTGGGGATACTGACTTCTTTTTTAGATTTAATCTAAATCTTATGGAATAATCTAATTAGCATAGAAACCAACTTGTTAAAAACTTATGTACTTATGTACAATTCTGACTTATTTCAAGATGCCTGATACATTGTTCTATTCTGTACTGAGCATCCCAGATCCTAAGTGGGACTGGATCAGCTGAGATCATCCATGGATATGCATACTTAGCAGTTATTGCCACAAGAAATCCTTTGCTGGTTGTATCATCTGCAAGTAATTTTGGCACAATGCAGTAATTAAAACCCCACTCAGGACACACACTCTGCTTTTCTGAACACAAGAGACTGAATCTTATTGACTTTGTGCTCCATACAACACGATACACACACACAGGGCTTTTTTGACATTGCTGAGAAATCTATATCCATCTCTCCTCCACCTTTTTTCCTCTCTTTCCTTAACTTCTCCTGCTTCTGTCTGTGTCCTGTTCATTCTCTGTTTACAGAACGGTCTGTCCCCCATCCACATGGCAGCTCAGGGGGATCACATGGACTGCGTCAGGCAGCTACTGCAGTACAACGCTGAGATTGATGATATCACACTGGATCATTTGACCCCTCTACATGTAGCAGCCCACTGTGGTCACCATCGGATGGCCAAAGTCCTTCTGGACAAGGGGGCCAAAGCCAATGCACGCGCTCTTGTAAGCTTTTAGTTTATTTGTTAATTTTAGATGACTTTCACCACTCCTCAGACAGTCAACAGTTCTTCATATTGAAAGGAAATAAATGTAGCAGTAATTTATTTCTTAATTTCACTCTTATTTGACGTGGTGAAAAGGTTGTGGCCTGTGGCAGATGGAGATTAGTTAAGTCTTGGTAAAGACACATGCAATATAACTCTCTACGTGATAAATTAGAGAGTTTTAAGTTGATATTTTTGTGGTATTTCTGTTTTAGGTAAATGAAAATTGCAAGTCAGCACTGTCTGAGAAAAAGGACAACACTGTCCTCCGTGCAGTCATCTGCTATGTCTGTAGCAAAAGCTCATCTAAGGGGGTCCACAGGGACATGCAGGCAGCACTTAGGGAGGATACCCTCTCTTACAGTACGCTGAAAGTGAAATGCTGATTTAAATCTAAACAGAGAGAGAAGACTGCATGAAAACCAGAGTTTTGCATTTTTGCCTACAGCTGTATAACTCATCTCCTTCTACCTTGGGTCACAAACTCATCAGTATCATTCATGTATATAATATTCTAGTCTACTGTCATATTTCTGCTAACATTGTGAAAGAAGAAACTAATCTGTCATTCCAAAACAACTATTAGTTAAACACTTGATGTGATTCTGACTTCAGAACTGTATACTGTATTGCCTAGTGTTGAACTTTTTCCTTTGTGTTTCCAGAATGGCTTCACACCTCTCCATATTGCTTGCAAGAAGAACCACATGCGGTCCATGGACCTGCTGCTTAAGCACTCTGCGTCCCTTGAAGCTGTCACAGAGGTGAGACAGTGTGACCACCAGACGTCAGGGTCTGAAAATTAAAAGTTTTCCCAAGTGGCTTTCAGTAAAGAATTTCTTGTCTGTTGTACGAAGCATACACTTACAGTCTGTATCTGCATTTACTGCTTCCTATATGCACTTTTGAGGTTAAACAAAAAACATGCATATCTTTTATGGATTTAAAAGGACAAGGGATGTCTAATGTCAGTGTCAACTGTCTTACGGTTTCACCTTGCTGTTTTCTGGTTGTTATTGGGAAATATAATAATGATGTCATCCACTGTCAATGAACAAGAATGTTACCTGACTTTTCTGTGATATGCTGATATAGAAGCTCGATGCTGTCTGTGTTTGCCTGTGCAGTCTGGTCTTACTCCTCTTCATGTAGCCGCGTTCATGGGCCATCTGAACATAGTAAAGAACCTGCTCCAGCGAGGAGCTTCACCTAATGCTTCCAATGTGGTGAGAACCCCTTTTTTCTACCCCAAAACAGAACTTATTCATATCATTTTCCTATAAATCACCTTTCAGAATTGGAAGTTGAGGTAATTAATAATTTGTTAAAGTTTTTAGAGAGCAAATTAGTGAATTCCTCCCAGAATTCAATAATTAATTACTTGGAAAGAGTCATTTCTTAGGTCAGACATTTAACAATTAGCCATAGATGGATTAAGTATCTTTTTCACCAGCTCAGGAACCCAGTGCTGTAAAAAAAATTGCTGAATAAGCATGAATTGTTTCAAAACAATTGAAATTCATGAATTTGTCTAATCCATGGGTGCCTGATTCAAAAGGTGGAGTTATCTCAAATTCAGAAAAAAAAACTTGGTCAAACAGTGCTAAAATGATTTACAAGCTGAAGATTTAATTTAAAAATATTTTTTTCTGCAGACTTGAATAGGGCCTAGGGGTACAGTTCAGTAGTATGTAGAAGCAGGGATTGAATAAATAACAGTTACATACATGCATGTGGAATACTGTTATGTAATTTTAATTTCCTGTATTTGTCTGAACCAGAAAGTGGAGACTCCCCTCCACATGGCCTCCAGAGCAGGACACTGTGAAGTTGCTCAGTTCCTGCTGCAGAACGCAGCACAAGTGGATGCCAAGGCTAAGGTACCAGCCATGAAGCCTTGTTCACGGACTTTTTTTACTTGTACTGTGTTGCTGTATCTGTTGCTGCCATGCAGTATTCAATTAGGAGGTTATTGCTGCCTTTATAATCTGCAGTAATAGTTACATGAATCATAATACAATTAGCTAACATCAGTGGCAGGTTTGGATAGGTGGTTAGTAGTGTTAGCACATTACTCATTTCCTGTTTAAATTTGTTTTCTTTTTGCCTGTGTTCAGGATGACCAGACACCCCTTCACTGTGCAGCCCGCATGGGCCACAAGGAGCTTGTCAAGCTGCTCCTTGAGCACAAAGCCAACCCTGACTCAGCAACAACTGCAGGTCACACACCCTTACACATCTCTGCACGTGAAGGACACATCCACACTATTCGAATCTTGTTGGATGCTGGAGCACAACAGATCAAGATGACAAAGGTAGACAAGATGCCATAACACAAAAAATGGGCATGGCAGTAGTAAAGGCAATCATGGTTGATATTATGTTTGGAGGCCTTACTTAATTTGATTTCTGGGACATTTTCTTACGTTGTGCTATCATTGAACAAATGCATCAACTGTAAAGCTTTCCCTGGTTTATTTTATGCTTAACTATATCAGATCTCTTAAATTTTACTCCTCGTCCTTGTTCTCATTCTGTCACATAAAATGAGTTTTATTGCTGTTGGGTTTTAGAAATATTACTTACAATTTTCTAGCATAAGAGTTAATGACAGTAATGTGTATAAAATGTAGCAATCTAAAGAACTAAAAGAATTCTCTCTTGATTTTGTTTTCTCTTGAGCAGAAAGGCTTCACTCCTCTCCATGTGGCCTCTAAATATGGGAAGGTGGACGTGGCTGAGCTCCTCCTGGAGAGAGGAGCCAACCCCAATGCAGCTGGGAAGGTGAGACAATCTGTGCTGCCTGAAGCTCGCAAAAAAATACAGCACTCTTAACAAGGCTGTAAACAGCCTGCATAGAGATGATTTATCATGGTGTGTGTTTCATATATACATGTGTCTGTGTGTTTTTGTTGGTTTTTATGGGTTTATGTATGTGTACATGTGTATATGTGTGTGTGTGTGTTTGTGTGTTTAACAGAACGGTCTGACACCCCTTCATGTGGCCGTCCATCACAACAACCTGGATGTTGTTAAACTCCTGGTCAGCAAGGGAGGATCTGCACACAGCACTGCCCGAGTAAGATGTTCACATATGCAAGTCCACATACTCACACAGGCAGGCCAACACAGCACACCAACCCCCTCTCTGACACACATACCAAAACAAATGAGTGTGTGATACTTAAACATGCAGTGAGTTACATGATAATCTTCGTGCTCGGATGCACTCTCTCGAGACGGCGTTTAAGTTTTTAGTCTAAAATTAGACTTGAAGAGTGTTAAGAAAAGCCCTGCTCAGTCTTGTGTATGTCTGTATGTCCTTGTTTTTTCTCACCACAGAATGGCTACACTCCCCTGCACATAGCAGCCAAGCAGAACCAGATGGAGGTGGCCAGTTGTCTGCTGCAGAATGGGGCAACGCCCAACGCTGAGTCCCTCCAAGGCATCACGCCTCTACACCTGGCTTCACAGGAGGGGCGGCCCGATATCGTGGCCCTGCTCATCTCCAAACAGGCCAACGTGAATCTGGGAAACAAGGTATTGTACTAGAATTGCATGGAATTAGAGATATGGAGCTTTTCACAACCATAGTTATATGTGAATTTTTTAAAAAGTTTTTAGTTATCAAACAATATAATAGCCGACAAAATAAATATTTATTGTCTCCTTTCTGTTCCCTCTGTCTTTTAGAATGGACTGACCCCTCTGCATCTTGTGGCTCAGGAAGGTCATGTTGGAATCGCTGACACATTAGTGAAACAGGGAGCCTCAATCTATGCTGCTTCACGGGTAAATTACACTGTCTACTGTTACACTGAATTATATAGATTAGGTATTATTTGCTGATATAAGATAAGGGTGGGGAGGGCAGTTTAAACACATAATGCAAAAGCTTCCGACTCTCTCTTTGCTGCTGCTTCGTGTAACTTTGCCAAACCCCTCTCCCCACCAGGAGGAGGGGCTACATGGTTATTTTCAAAATGGCCCCATGGCACTTTTTGGCCTTAAGTGCCACAGAATTCTAAGGTAGCTATGACAGCGTTTAGCTGCAGATAGAAGGATGGACAAGACATCATTTTACATCTGCATCAGCAACAGTCTGCATCAGTAATGGACGGCAGGAAACAACAGAAGACCTGATTTCTGCTGGAGGGTTATTATTTTACTGGACTGTCACACCAGCTTCTAATAATGTGGAACAGGAATTTGGACAGGCTCAGTTTTGTGCCAGCAAAAGCCAAACACACACACACACACACTGCCGTCCCTACACTGCTTGTCATCTTGCCTCGTTTGGCATCAAATGTAATGAGCCTGACGCTTGTATGATGGGTTAGCTCTATATTATGTTTTTATCATCATTAAGCTTTTCACTTATTGATCATTTACATATATTGTTCATCTTATAGGTTGAAGCTTGCCATGTGAAAATGCTGCAATTACAAAACTGCTCTTCTTCAAGAAAAATGCAAGAAACACATAGTCCATCAGGGAAAAGCAGATTATAGCAATTTAAAAAAAAAACTTGATTAAACACTTGATAGTGAATATATATAAAGCTTATATATGAGTATTTGATTTACTGCATGTGATCATTTCATCTGATCTGTTTTTAAAGAACTAAAATTAAACGTAATTATAATTTACAAAAAATCTTTAAAATAAGTTTAGTGTGCAATAGGAACATATATTTTTTTTTAAAAAGTAACACATCTTTCAGGTGAATGCATAGTCATTCCTCAGCTTCTTTAATTTTCGCAGCATTTTAATAATTTTGCATCCTCATGTTTATAAGAGTTTTACACATGATCCAAGCTGCCTATACGGAGGCATAATGAAGCTACTGAGCAACAACCAGCTGTTTCTCCTTCCCAGATGGGCTACACACCCCTTCATGTGGCCTGTCACTATGGCAACATCAAGATGGTGAAGTTCCTCCTGCAGCAGCAGGCCCATGTGAATTGCAAGACAAGGGTAAGCTCCAGTTTTTTTTTTACCTCACTTACATAATAAGTATGAGCATGTATGACTTGTGCTGTCAGCTGTATGTTTTTGTTTATTTGTTGGTACTTGTTAATCATATTATGAAGCTCTATTATATACCGTTAAACCTTCAGTGATGTGTTAACAGTATGAGCAGGTTGGCTGGGACACCACTGGTATTCTCATTAGGTGCCAAAAGTATAGACAGAAATGCTGCTTTCTCTGTTTCTTCCTTTGAGTGACATTACCTCTTCTTATATCCTCAGATGGGCTACACCCCTCTGCACCAGGCAGCTCAGCAGGGCCATACCGATATCGTCACCCTGTTGTTGAAACACGGAGCCCAGCCCAATGAGATTACTTCGGTGAGAGACAGCTTTAGGAATACCTTATAATGTTTTGATCTTTCTCTCAAAACTGGACACTCTTCCTAGACCTGCACATAAATTTCTCTGAGGAAACAAACATGTTTGCTAGCATTGATGTGCCCCACAGATGATGTAAAAACAAAAACACAAAGGACTCTTTGAAGGTATCCTTCTGAGATGATCCCCACTGACATAGTTTAAACAATTTAACAGAGTTTTTAATATCAATAAAATCACGATTAATTCATAACTCCAGATAATTTGTTTACTGTCATTTCAATCAGAAATGAAACAATGTGGAAAGGTTCTCAGGTCCCAGTTTATATGAGCAACATGATCAGGCAGGCTTGACAATGTGTACACATTTTAAAAGAGAGATGGTTAATATATTGTACTGACATATTTTGTGCAGTAAATAACCTTTAGGTGCCTTACATATGGCGCATCCTGGAGAACTGAACTCCTCTGACTAGAATCCAGATATTCACACCTCTCTGGAGATTGTGAGATTCTGTAACATGATGCACATAAGTATCCCTCTGTCTCTGGTCACAATTCCTTCCTACATGCAGATGATACTGTATTATATCTTTACAAAAGTGTATTTTTTTATTTGTTGATATTATATTTATTTTATGACTCTGGTGTTTTAAGACTCACTGAAAAATGTCACCCTAAAGTAGAAGTAATAACACAAAATAACATATTTCATGTTTGCATTTTTCTGGGAGTCAATGGTCAAAATTTTACATGTCTTACATTCTAAATAAGGTTTTTGATGTTTAATTTTGTAGCAGTAACAGATTAAGTAAAAGATGTTGATAGAGTGTCCTTCTTTATATAATACTTTCTATAGGAAGAACTAAATGTTTTTTTTTTATAAGTAAAAAGAAATGTTTGTCTTTATAAAAGTATAATCTGATGTTTCTCATCTTTCTTTGTATAGAATGGGACGTCTCCCCTGGGTATCGCTAAGCGCCTAGGCTACATCTCTGTCATTGATGTGCTCAAATTGGTTACTGAGGAATCGGTCTCCACGGTGAGCAATACATCACACATGGTTCACATGGTTACACCAGTACGCAAAGAAATAGCCTTGACATACGGTGACTCAGATGTTCAATCAGAAAATTGTCTTGTCTCAATCAGATTCAGCTTCCTCACCTGCATTTTATATCTATTCTTTATTTAATTTCCATTTCACCTCTGACACATCCCATCTTGCAACCTCCTCCTGTTCTTAACAGATGACTACAGAGAAGCATCGGATGAGTTTTCCTGAGACAGTAGATGAGATTTTGGATGTTTCAGAGGATGAAGGTAAGCTCCGTGATTATGTTTAACACATAAACTGTACAGCTTTGATAACTATTTTTCAGCTCTGATTCATTATTTTGGTAGAAGAAGACAACAAACATGACTACATGCTTGACTATGGACACGTCAGAGTACTACCATGAATTTCAATAAGTATTTGACTGTTTATAACACCCTTTTCCATTTGTTTTGTAGGGGTTGCCCAGCTAACCCTAGGTAGGATTGTGTCTGTATCTCTGCCTTGTCCGGTCCGGTGGCTCGTGAACTTGTGCCTTCATTGCAATTGCACTCTCTCATTTTCTCTGTGTGTCACTAATTGTCTTTTTTAATCAGTTCCTCTGGCTCTGCTCTCAACTCCGGCCCTGTTCGCTCTTCTCTATCTTTATCTCCTCTGTCTTATTCTCTCCTCCTTTCACTTTCGCTCAGAGATTTATTTTAAAAAAATGTGTTTTCATCAGCATGTAGTCACGACATTTTCCTTTTATCAGCGTTCAATGCACATCTGTTCGTGGACTCATTATTGACAGAACTCCAGTATTTAAAAGACAAACGGCTCCCTTTCAGTTCCAGCCATTATGAAAATAAGTGCTCCTACCATTTACTGCCTAATTGATCAATAAGCTGATTACACACACGCTGTGTCCCAGCTGTGATACTCTCCTACAAACAGCATGCAGAGCTGCTGTTTAAAGAAATTCAGAATTAAATCAAATCAATGTAATGTTTTTAACAGATTTTTTTACATGTAAGCTCATTTTTAATCTGTTTTGTTCTTGTTCTTCATGTTTAATTGTTCTGCTTTTTCTTCTTTAGCATTTTTGTCTACCTGTGCAGCTTGTATTATTCAATGTTTATCTGTCTGTAAACAGCTCTGTTTTGTGGTTTACTATGGTTGTTATGATTATTATTTCAATATCATTCCTCCTTAATAATTGAGGTGTTTTCTCCTACACAGAAACAACCATCACCACATGTGATTTCATCTTTAATGGGCATGCTCACTAAAAAAGCTGTCACCAGGTGCCTTGCAGTTTGCCGTCCATGCAGTGTCCTGAACTGTGTTAATATTCACTGTCTTACCAGTCCTCTTCTTTCACTCCTTTGGTTTCCATCGGCTCTGATTGTTGTTGGTTTGACTCCATCGCTTAGACTGAAATGTTTCAGATTGCTTTGTGGCCATTTTTTTCTGTGGTTTCATGAAGGTGAAGGGATGGGAAGAATGGTGGTTTAATAATTACTTCTTTCATCTGTCAAGATTGAACCAAGTGACATTATTTTGATACAAGTGGAAAGTTCAGACACAATTCAAGATACTGTCACTCATTAAAAAATGAAGTCAAAAAGCATTTTGGACAAAAGGTGAATTATATTGGCAGATTTTTGTGCATTTTACGGCTGAGTGGAAGATTATACGAGTTGAGATCAGCATCATTTTGCCCTGTTTTCCCCTGGTCTCGTCCTTTTCTCTCTTAATTCCTTTTTGTGCAACCTGTTTCTCACCAGTTTTCATTCTTTCCTCTTTGCTTCTTTTCCACCTGTTTTACCTCTTCGTTTTGTCTGCAGGGGACGAGTTGCTCGGGATGGATGGAGCACGCTATCTGAAGCTTGATGACTTTAAGGACCAGGATGATGACTTCCTCTCCCCAAAGAAAACCCTTAGAGACTTTGAGGGTGGCATGGGCACAACGTAAGTCACTGTGGGCTCACTTTTAGCATTTGTGTTGGCTGGTAAACGGGGAGTCTGCAGGTGACAGTTAAAACAAACCTTTTTTACTTGTTTATTTTGTTTGCTTCTGTATTCCAGAGTACTATGAAGAGTCAGCGCTAATCTCTTGCCTTACAATATTCTTACATCCTCCCCTATAGGCCATATTCTCCAGCTATTCCCAGAATCCCTTGTGTGTCCCCAGAGACTGTACTGCTGGATCAGGTAGGCTTAACTCATGATGTTCAGACTTTTATTACACTGTAAGTATTTGTTTCTTTATCCAGTTGAGGACAGATGTTAATTTCTGATAGTCAAGTACCTATATTATTCATATTAAAGAGCATTCCGTCTCCTCTCTTCATTTCTCTCTGCCTGATTCTCTCTTTCATTTTCCATCTTTACTCTTACTTCTTTTACTGTGCTGTATTTTTGCTAACACTTTCCCTCTCCCTACTTTTCTGTCATTCCCTGCTGCTTTTTTTGCCTCAATCTATTGCTGGTTATTTTCCTGACTCTTACTTTTTCACTGACTGTCTCTTTATTCTCTCCCTCTGACCTCAGCACACACCTGTCCCGCTGCCAAAGGAATATGACGAAGACTCTCTCATCCCCAGCAGTCCTGCCACAGAGACCTCAGACAACGTCAGCCCGGTGGCCAGCCCCATTCACACAGGGTCAGCTAATAAAACAGTTTGCTGAGAGGCAGTGTTCTTTTTTTAGTTTATTTATGTTAAATTATGTCACAGACTGATCTTGCTTGTCGGACTCATTATAAAGATGGGATTTCGGCAGACTTAATGAGATTTACTAAAATGCAAATGTGTTTAGAGGTAGAGTGCAAATGAGGGTGATGGAGATCAAATGAAGGGCAAAGTATGCAAAAAAATGTGACTCACTGTAGAGTGTATGAAAGGCAGGCTTCCATCTGGCCATTAGGTAATCCTGGAAAGACATGTTTTGATTAAATAATGATTACTAATGTTGATCTGACTGATAATTTATAGGAAAAAACAGATTGCCAAAGGGAGAACTTATGTTTGCAACCTCCATAAGTGAGAACGCTGCACTCTGCTGAATCATCCCTCATCTGTTATGATCACAGATCTTATGATGTCCCAGACATCAAAGCATCATTGATGCTAAAACATCAGTGATGATGATCAGCAGCCAAGACTGAACCACAGACACACCACCCACCAGCCTACATCTGACACATATCAAAGATGTTTACCTATCCTCTTTTTTATTAAATATAACCCAGGATTCATACTGTGAACAACATTATGCATGTTTGTCACTTGAGAACCAATAACTGTTTTAGCTCTCCCTGTGTTTGTTTATATTGTTCATGCATGCATGTATAGTTAAAGTAATTAAGTTTCATAATCTTGGAGAAGAGGTTGAGTCAGCTGAGTCATAATTAATGCACAGCACAATGAGTCAGCTTTTGAAAAGTGGAATATAAAGTTGAAGGTGTTAGGGGGAAAAAGTCACCCTGCCCCCCTCACACTCTCACTCTCTCACACACACACACAAACCTGTATGAAGCTGCCTGTCTAATGCAGCATCAAACAGCATGGGATTTGTTTTTTGTTTTTTTTTTTAAATCTTTTCATGTCATTCTTGCTGCACCTAGTGGCCGCTCCAGATGGTCTGTCCTCCCCTGCCATATTGGAGTAATCAAATGAAAAGGACACCCTCATAGTGATTTGGTCTCTCCTTTATGAATCACTCAGACAGAGACCAGATTCACAGAAAACAATGCAATATAAGTCACAACCGCTTTTCTGTCTGTTATTCAGTCGAGAAGAAGACCCAGTATTGTCTGTTAAATTTCTTGTTGCACCATCATCACACAAGATTTAAAGATGATTAAGTGATTACCTGAACCTTATTCAATCATCGTATTAATATTTGACACTCAGTTTCCTGGTGAGTTTCATGGTGGATGCTCGAGGGGGCTCCATGCGAGGCAGCAGACACCACGGCCTACGAGTCATCATTCCCCCCCGAACCTGCACTGCCCCAACACGCATCACCTGCCGTCTGGTCAAACCTCAGAAACTGACCACACCCCCTCCGCTGGTGGAGGGGGAGGGGCTAGCAAGCCGTATCATCTCCCTAGGGCCATCCAGTATGCAATTTCTTGGGTGAGTCGGCTTTGTACTTAGTTTATTTGTTGTATTTGGTAAAGATAATTAACACACCAGCTCTCAAATAAATAAGACACTCAAGTAAGAATGACTTAAACTGAATTTAAAGAAAATTATAGTAATTAGCTGTAACTTGTGACATTTGAAAATAAATTGCAAGCTAATGATTATTTTGCCAGTGGACTTAAATACAGTAATGTTGCAAATCTCGAGGACACACTGTAAATTATTGTACAATCCCAGCAACACTAATGGAAAAAACATAATTGAATATGAATGTTTGTTTTTTAAAAGAGGCCACAAATTTAGTTTTTAATCATAAATCTCATTTTGTTATATATTTATTTTCCTATTTTTATGTAATCTGTAGTGATGTGTGTGTGTGTGTTTAATGGAATTACAAACCTTGAAATGTGATTCAAGACCTGATTTAAATGCCCAGATTGTGATGGAGGTTTTTCTTTTTTCCTTTACAGGCCTGTAATAGTGGAAATCCCCCACTTTGCCTCACTGGGCCGAGGGGACCGAGAGCTTGTGGTCCTCCGCAGTGAAAATGGCTCCATCTGGAAAGAACATCGCAATCGCTACGGTGACGAAGTGCTGGAAACTATTCTGAATGGCATGGATGAAGGTCAGTGTCCAACAAATGAAAGACTGTTGCTGTGACACTGCACGGTTGCAGAAACATCAGTCCTAATCTTGATTTATGACCCTGGAGTTTTAAAACAAGGACACAGAGAGGGGATACTTTTTTATGAAACGGTCGACTGAGGCAATGATGCAGAAGTACACTTTCTCTCACCTGGACACATATAATTTAATATAAGACCTTTTTTCCTCTTTCTATCTTTTCTTGTTTAGACTTGGAGAGTCAAGATGAACTGGAGAAGAAGAGAATCCGTCGGATCATCTCCACCGACTTCCCCCTCTATTTCGCTGTGGTCTCCCGCATTCAGCAGGAAAGTGATCTCATTGGTCCAGAGGGTGGCCGGTTGACCAGTAAGCTGGTGCCCCATGTGGAGGCCATCTTCCCAGAAACGGCTGTCACAAAGAGAGTGAGACTGGGACTGCAGGTAAGGAGAGGAGTCCAAAATGAGAACAAAAATACAGCAGAGGGAAAGAGGCAGGCGTGAGCGGGATTGATAAGGGAATTGCATATTTGAAAAACATGAGGTTGATCAGATGCAGATCTTTTCGTAATTGCTTGGGTGCTGTTATATCACTTGTACAACAGAAACAATCTGGTGCTTTTCAGAAATTACTGAGGACAGATGTTTGAGTTACAAAACAGCTGACTCTCAGATTGTGGCTCGGCGGTCTGTGCCAACGTGTTTACCTGGGGTGTTTCTGTTTGTGCTGCATTTAGTCTCTTTGAGTTGAGATTTGACAGATTTCACATCCTAAACTCAATGCTCTGTCTGTTTGATAAATGAGCTTGAATATGTATGAGCTGTGCATCGTCGCAGAGATTGAATGTGTACGCTACACTGTTGCCTGCAGACGGCTGTTTATTGTTATGGCACCGTGTCCTGACTAAATGCAATGAGAGGAGCTTCAGAGACAAAATCAGATTGATTGCATTGTTTTCAACTGGGGGGTCTAACTGGTTGCATGTGACACAGTGCTTTGTTTTAATTTGCACTTTGTCAGAAACCCTGTTTTTATATATTCCTTACTCTTGCAATGAAAGTGCCGCATCATGGACAAGGAGAAGTTGACTCATTTGGTTGAAATGAAGAGTTGTCAAAATTCTAAAGTAGATGGCAGCTGGCTGGGGAGGGGGGTTGCTGTTGCCTGTTGATCTCCAAGTTTCTGGTAAGATAATCATATCATTGCAACCTGCAGCCTTCTTGCTGCAATATATTATGCCATGTCCAGGAGGAAACAACTAAATGTTATGATACAAACTCACTAATAACTTTTTGAACCTTAAAACTGGTGTTACTGAAAACAAACTAGCTCATTTGTAGATTTTTTTGTAGAAAATGGCTGAACTGTGGTACAGCCAAGTACAGTCTAAACATTAATATCTACTTATCAGCTGCAGGATATTTCATAGGTTTACCACTGAAATCTTATATATTAACGTGAAAGTTTGATAACTGTTCTACAATCTGCATGAGCCAAAATAAAAGTTTATGCTTTTTAAAAAACTCAGCTAATCTGCTTCATCACAGTTGTGTTGGAGTGGTTTGATACAATTTTACTGATGGAGCTGGTAACATAACACACACCTCACAACACTTTTTAATTCAAATGTTGCCAAACTGTTCTTGGTGCATGAAAGTATGTGACATTACCTTTTCCGTCCGAGGCCCACCCACTTCAAGACAGTAACAAAATGCAAGGACAGAAACAGAAATGAAGAAATCTCTCTTGAAATAACAAGAAATGTTATAAGCTTGGCACAAAATTGTGTTGTCATGTTGGAGCCCACAGAGAAAAATCAGTTTGAAAAGATGGTTTTTCTAGGCCTGATGATACTACATGACATAAAATTGCATATACTGTTGCCAGGATCTAGGAAAAATGACCTGAGGAAAATCTCTGCCTGTCATCCCATATTGCATCGCTTCTAAATTAGCATTTGCAACATGTGGTGTTTGTCCTGCCAAACTGGAGCTTTGGCAAATGTGTAGCTGCGTGTCACTCATCCAGATCTCCACAGACACACATATGGCAAACAGTCATGCTGACTATCATTTCTCACAAAAAAAATAACTCTGTTTGGTTTCATCCTTCATGGCAGAACGATAACGATGGATTAATGGTTCTTTTTAATGAAGTTGCATGAGTCTTTGCTTCGCCTTATGCTGCTCTGTTTATGTTTTCCTTTTATCCAGCCATTCACCACTCCTCAGTTTCCTGATTTAAGTTGTGAACCATTCTGACCGAGCTGGTGTGCTGATCTGAGTTGGGTCAGATGTGATATATGAAATAGTTTGCATGTGTGAGTATGGCTGTGAGTTTTATGCTTTAGTTTATTACCTTTGTGTTCTCTGTTTTGTTGTTCAACCCCCCCTTTTTCTATTCTCTGCGTGTTCACTACCCGTCCAGATCACCTACATATTTATTTTAGCTTCTATATATTTGTGTACGTGCTCGAGTTCTACATATTTTATACACTCAGCCTCGATTAGCTTCATATCCGTTGAACTGTCTGTTCTGACATCCTCCCTTTTGACAGTCTTTTTTTCTCAATATTTCTTCCTCAGGCGCAGCCAATCCCTGATGAATTGCTGACTCGGCAGCTTGGTAACCAAGCGACCTTCAGCCCGGTGGTTACCATCGAGCCACGCCGACGCAAATTCCACCGTCCAATCGGGTTGCGCATCCCTTTGCCACCATCCTGGAGGGAGAGTCCTCGGGATGCTGGGGAGGGCGACACCACCAGCCTACGCCTCCTCTGCAGTGTCATTGGTAGGACATTTAGAGATAAATCAAAATGATAAGAAGCTTGTAAAACTTTGTTTCCGGAACAAAGACTTTGTAATTTGTTTTAATTTTTTGGATGTTCTTACGACACAAAATGTGTTGCAAAAGGGTGTGTGTAGGCATCTGTTACCTCAGTTATCAGGGCATGAATGACACAGTGTGGTTGTTGTGTGTCAGGTGGCACAGCACCAGCTCAGTGGGAGGACATCACCGGAACAACCAAGCTGATGTACGCCAACAACTGTGCAAACTTCACCACCAATGTTTCTGCAAGGTGAGCACCTTTGCACTAATCAGGACAAATTTATTACGAGCCAGCCTTTCTTCCCCACTTTCCCGCATACTTTTGAATATTAATAAAGTTTCTTTCTGCCACTTTCAACCTTCTTTTTTCTCCTACTTAATCCAGATTCTGGCTGGCAGACTGTCCACGCACTGCAGAGGCGGTGACCTTTGCCAATTTACTGTACCGGGAGTTGATGTCCGTTCCATACATGGCCAAGTTTGTCATTTTTGCCAAAATGAATGAAGCACGCGAGGGACGCTTGCGTTGTTACTGCATGACAGACGATAAGATGGACAAAACGCTGGAGTTGCATGAAAACTTCACGGAAGTGGCCCGCAGCAGAGACATTGAGGTCAGCACTGGGGCAAAAGGGAGCTCACAAAAAAAAGGTGTTGAAGGAAACAATTAGTATAAATTAAATTATGGCTAGTCAGAGGTCATACCTAGGTATTACTGGCAATGCTCCCAAAACTCTCTTATCCTGGGAGAGGGAATTTTTTGTTGTTTTGGAGATATTGTTAAGGCCTCTCTCTCCAAGTCCCTATACTTTTGCTCGGAGTGTAATTTATTTACCAACCAGAGACAAAAGACACCAAAAAAAAAAGAATAATTGAAGTCAGCTCTTTTTCTTTCTAAAGATATTGGAACAATGTTGTTAGTTTTATTTATTTAGACATCCAGTGAAAGTCTGGTAGTAACAGCTCTAATCCACGCTTGGCTGTTATACAAGAGTCTGATTTATCTTGATTTTCCTTTAATTTTTTGTGGAACTCTCTGCAGCTGATGGAGGGCATGCCGCTGCACCTCGAGTGTTCTGGGAACCTGGTGCCCATCAGGAAGGCCACCCAGCAGCCTCGCAGCTTTAGCTTCCAGGCCTTTAGGGATAACAGGCTGCCCGTGTCTGTCAAGGTCTGTTGCCATCTCACTGTTCATGTGCCTGCTTCTCTATCACTCGCTATATATTCATACTGTACTGTGGTTTGGATTGTTTGTCGTTGAATTCAATGTGTCAAAGACCTTGTTGCTAGTTAATCAGTTTCCTTCCCGAGTATTCACCGGCTGATCACCCAGACAACCTGTTCATACGGTGGTTTTTGTCTGTTTGCTTTCCACTGTCAATCTGTCAGGCAATCTCTCTATCTCATTGTGAGCATGTAAAACTTTTGATAACAGTGTTGCCACATTGTCTCCTCTCTGAACTCATTAAGAGCCACAGCAACTCCAATGTTAAAACTACATCTAAAAAACTGTTAAATAAGAATAGAGGCATCTTTTTACTTTAACAGGCTTGTAGGCCAATAGTGAGGTTGAGAAATGTGTACATTTCAATATGTCTTCACACAGTATGAAAGGATTTCACTGAAGATTATTATCGATTAATTTTCACATGTATATGTTTCTCCATCTGTATAAATCTTTACTAGCTGTTTCCATCTAATTGTCAAGCCAGTTTGAGGTAAACTTTCAACACTTCGCTAATTTAAAAAAAAGCAGTTAGGTGATAGGGTTAAATAACCGAGGTTACACTAAGCATAATTTAGTTATAAGCTGGTGGTAAAGAAGTATAGGCTGAAAACTGAAAAAAAAACATGAGTGAGGTAAATGTTCACTACATCAGCATTTGTTTGAAGCAGGTGTCTCCAGCTCCCAATAAGCTATCTGAACTAACTCTTTTTCTGAATAGGCAAAAGGTATTACAAGTACGCATATGGGTTTTTTTTGTTTGTTTGATTATTTTTGGGGATTTTTTATTTGATTTTCATACTTTTTAAAATCTAACACTCAAAAACTTTTGATAAAAACTTTGGTTGAAAGTACATCTTTACTTGAGGTTTACAAACTGTTTATTTTTCTAGTTAAATAAAAAGCAAAACCAAATTTATCACAGATTTCTTGCCTGCTTTCCTATTTCTTTCAAACCTTTTTTTTAATAATTGTGTAATAATAGACTTCCCCCTCATATGTAATAGGACCTTGTTTTTAAGTCTCTAGTCATGCATCACTGTAAAAAAAATAGTCCTTTATGATCATAGGTGTCAGTTTTTGTCTCTCTGCATTATCTTAATGTTGCTTAAGCCTCCTCTCTTGCACTTACGTTTCACACTGTTTCTGTCTTTTTCATGTCTGTCTTGTTATCATATTTCTGTGATTTTCTATTGTATTTTCATTGTTTGTTTTCTTTGGTAATCTATCTACTGGTGTGTCATTGCGACATACACTACTGTTCACTATCAGCTAGATAAATACCTTGAAAAATATCTTCATTTTGTTGTTAAAAATCATAAAAACAACTTTACCAGTCTACCTTTGGGCTCTCATGGGTAATTGTTTGCATGTCCTGTGACTCCCTCACTTTCTTTGCCTGCCTTCCTATCTTGCGGCCTTGCCTGTCTGTACGTGTCTGTCTCACTGTCTCTCTTTCTCTCTCTCACGGTCACTCTGTAACTGTCTGGTCTGACAGACGTCCAGGTAAAATGTGCAGGTAAATCTCTCTCTCTCTCGCCTGCCTGTGGACTGCTTCCATACCTGTTTCCCCCCTGCTTCTCGTCCCATGTTACTGCGCCACCTGCTCGAGACATTGTGGAGGGATCTAATACCTGTTTTGATATATTTTTTTTCCTCCTCCTCCTTTCATTCTTGCTCTATTTCTTCTCTTTCTTTCTCATGTTTTCTGTCCTTTACCCTCTCTGCTTCTTTTATTTATTTCCTCTACTCTTTCCTCTTTGTCCACTCATTTCTCTTTGATTCCTCTCTCTGGTTCCTCATCTTTCCTCCACTTTCTGTCTCCATATTCTCCTTTATTTTTCTTCTCTTCTTCTTTCTTTGCCTTTATCTCTCCACCTGGTCTGTCTACATTAGGTCAGAGATAGTAACAAGGATGCAACTGGGTTTTTATCCTTTCTGCGAAAGTGCACCAAGTACGAAGACACACAGCATGTCCTGTGTAACCTTAACATAACCATGCCACCCTGTGTCAATGTAAGGAATTGCATATAAACATCTCACAAAGCACACAAAGGCAAACCTATGTGCTTGACTTTTCTAGACATCCATGTGCATGATGAGACAGAGATCTGGGTATGTGAATAATGCCTGAGTTTCTCTAATGTTCCTCTACAAGATGTCTAACTATTGTCATATGTAACTTACAGAAGCTATTTTCACAAATTAACAGTGTCCATAGAATCAGGAGCAGACATTATATGGGGTTGTCCTTACAAACATTTGCAAGTCAGTCAGGGTTGTCCATGTCACACATATTTGCACAAACTAAGAATACTCTGTTAGGTTTAGGCACGGAATGGCCCTGCATAGAGCGTACAGGAGACACGCATCAAAGACACTCCAATTTTTGTATTGTTAAACCCTTAAGATGAGTCTGGGCATTCAATTCTAGAGGATTTATTGATTTTATTTATTGATTTATTGTAATAGTAACAAACTTATTTGATGCTTAGTTTTTAATTGTATACTGCAATATTGTTACAGGAGGGCATTTTGAAAAAAGTACCTCAGTGACCTCCAAGTTGAATCTGTTGATACATATACCCTCATACTGCTGTAATATTTCATCATCCACCAAACTCTACATAGTGCCAGTGTCCTGTGGGTCAGACATTTTGAAGTAAAAAGTGACAAAGTGCTACATTAATGACACATCAGACAACTATTACAAGGCAGTTTGATGTGATTCAGTGCTCTGTATTTATGTTTTAGGTTGTGGGAAGTGAAGAGCGCAGGCGGACATTAACCCCGCTCGCCCTGAGGGAACGCTACAGTGCACTGAACGAGCCCGGCGTGGGTGAGTCCTCCACTGCCTGACCTTCAGCCCTCTCCTGACTTATACACAGTGGAGATGGGCACTGAATGTTTTACTGCCCTTTTACAACCCTTCGCTTCCCACTCTGCCCTGTCCAGCCCCCTCTTTCTGTCTGGCGTGCACGCATGGCACAAAGACTGAGCCTTGGATGCAATGCACTGCTCTACATAATGCCCCAGAGTTCTTTGCAGTGCAGTTAGAGGAAATCGCATTGAATGTATTACCAGAAGATTAACGGTAGTCCCAAAAATGTCTCAAAACGGCTCTATGGCACTTTGCAAATTAGCCTTTTCTTTCCTGAGTGTCCTGGTAGCTATGACAACAGTTGAATGACTTCTGTGATTGGTTTGCATGGCGCTGGTGTCTCCACTGCGAATTCCAATGGCATGGCATCAGTTACTGTTAGCATCAGCACTGTAGCTTAGCACTGGGAATGGGCAGGACCTCGCAGTGGAGCTAGACAGAGGAGTCCTCATACTGATTGGCCTGTGGTTAATTAACAGAGTCAAGATGGTGCTCTGGTTTGTTTAAAGGTTGGTGATGGCGGAGGGGTGAAGGGGTAAAGGCCTTTTCTGTCTATCAAGTACACAGCGCTTCTACATTGCACCTCAGTCCCTCTATGATAGTTACTGAATGCTACTTTGATTAATGGGACAAGCCTGAATGAACCCCTAAATTCTGACCTCCCCTGTCCTTATGGTGTGCTTACCTTTAAGATTATTTGGACAAAAACAGTGTTTTGGGAATTGCTTATTTCCTTCAACAGAGCAATGCTTTTGTCAAGGTAAGTATTGCTATTAATAACTGTAATAGCATCTCAAGGTAACATCTAGTCTTTCCAGGCAGGTACTTAATGAAACCAAACTAGCAACTGTCTGTAGTATTTTGATATTTGTCAATGACACACATATGAATAGTCCAAAGTTGTTATCTAATCACTAAGTCCCAACTTTAACCACAGTTCATGCACTGAATACCTGTAGATGTTATTGAAAACATTACAGTATTGAATAAGATGGACTTATCAAATAAGGTGTGACTTTGTTACTCTTTTTTTTGTCATTAGTCAGAGTTGCAATTTCTTCAGTGTACAATAATTTATCATGGTAAAAGAGGCATTTTTCTCCTCTCATTAGCCACAGTGAATGCCATGGAGAGGACTGAGATCAAGATCAACATCATATCCGAGCAGCTGGGTTTGAGCTGGGCAGGTTAGTTATTTAAATAATCAGAGGAGCTATCCATCTATTGTTGCTAATTGTTTGTTAATAATTGTCTGTTTTTGTGTGTTATCAATTCACCTTCATGACTTTTACCATTTGTCAGAGTTGGCACGCGAGCTTCAATTTGGTGTGGACGACATCAACAGGATCCGTGTCGAGAATCCCAACTCACTGCTGGACCAAAGCTCTGCACTGCTCAACCTGTGGGCCAGCAGAGAGGGCAAAAGGGCCAAAAGTAAGTTTTTCATTGACTTTTTCTATTTGTTTTAAATTTTGGCTCTTGTTGTAGAGTTCACTCAGGTTGTACTTTAAAATACTCTGACTTGACTTTTGATCTTTCTTGATGTGTTTCCCTTTCAGTGGAGAGCCTCTACACCGCTCTGAAAAACATAGATCGTGCTGACATTGTTACCTCCCTGGAGGGTCAGGTTCCACAGCCAGCACCGGGATCTTTAGATGAGGGTGCCTGTCGACTTGGGGACCGCGACTCCACCCTGCTCTCCCCCAGTGTCATCAATGGTAAGACTACACAAACACATCAAAAACCACACAAGACACAGAATATTAAGATCAGTATCCAGATTAACCAACAGTAAATTACCCCACTATGTTAAAAAAAAGCTCTGATATTATATTGAGTCTTAACACCCTCTTACCTTAAAGCAAAAGAATCCATCACCAGAGTTAGCCTTCATTTAGGGTATTTGGTACACTTAATGACAGTAAAACAGATGGACAATGTGTCTTCACTTCCTCTCACTGTGCATAAATAAAGGTAAAATATCTCTAATACAAGTGCTGCCATCTTGCACCAGTGATGTCATCTGGAGCCAGAGTATGCGCAGTAGCATTCATCTGAAAAAAACAAGGTATAAGGTATAAGGTTAGGTTTGCTGTCAGTCATGACATCAACACTCTCTTTTCTAACATTAATAGCTAATTAAAACATAACTTATCAGAAAAAATCAACACCAGTGTGATAAGATCTAGTTGAGATCACATGTAGTTGATATATACTTTTAATATGTTTTAGCTGGGTCCTTGTCTCCTTTACTAACATGAAGGGGGCAGGTCTTATGACCTGTACTGCAGCCAGACACCAGGGGGCTGTCAAGATGTTTTAGCATCACTTTTGAGGAGCTGTCATGTTGTCCATCTTTATACAGTCAGTTGATGTACTGAGTAATCTTTGCAGAGATATACATTATATTCACAACTAATAGAAATTGAGTGGTTCATATATTGAATATATAAAAAATATTCACTTTAAAAACAAAAAGCACTTCTCTTTTTTCTCTGATTCTATGCTAATTTCACAATTATTCTCCCAGGATTTATTTACTGGAATACTTTTTTTTTTTTTATTAATTGTATTAGTCAGCACCACTTAAAATCTGAGACAAAATCCCCCAACACAATAAGGTGAGCTGTTGTTCTCATATACTCTCCACCTCTGAAAACCTCCCTGCTTCCCTGTGGGTGTGGGTAACAGCCATTTTACCTTGTCTCTGTTGCTCCACAAGAGGTCACGGACACAAGGCCACCGCGCCTAGTGCACAAGCCGCGAGTTATTAGACCCCCGTTTTTCAGAAGGGGTAAGTTCAAGTTAAACTCAGGCTGCATGGTGGTTTGCTGCTAATGACATGTACATGATGATGATGATGATGATGATGATGATGATGATGATGAAACTCAGATGATGTTTTTGAGGTCTGAGGAATGGTGTCATTCTCCCACCATGAACCCCGGCCTTTTGCAGCATGCACTAACACCGCCTCTGTGCACTCCTCACTGAGGCACAAGTCATTTTCTGTTTTCAGTTACAGTTTTTCACACCTCATACTTGAGCCCTAAACATGATGGTTCTTATTCTCCTCACTTAATATGAGAAACGAGGATAATCACTTTTGCTGATACTGACGGGAGGATTTTAACAGTTAATTGAGATATTTTTAAGGCCAAACATGCCAACACGTCACATATAGGTAAATCCTCTTTTTTTTAATCAAGGATGTTGAAGATTGTTTAGATAACGTGTGTAGCTGTGTCTGTGTGAGTGTGTGCACACATACACACGTGTGTGTGTGCATACATGTGTGTATGTCTGGGATGGAAACACTAGTCAGAAATGGAGCTAGTACACAGGTGATAGTGTGCTCTGGGCCTTCATACCTTGTTTCTATCCCTCCCTCTTTCCTTCTTTCTTCCTCTCTATCTTTCTCTCTCTTTCCCTGAGAACAAGACAGAGTCTTACCCTTGTTGATTGACAGCAGACATTGTAGCAATGTTCTGGCCGTCTTGGACTTTTGTCTTTTGCTCAGGACAGTCTCTGTCTGTCTTACTCTCCGTCTCTCTCTAACATGTCATATCTGCTGCCCAGCCGCCCTGCTCCTCCTCCTCTTCCTCCCCTCTCTTGCTCTTCTTCCTCACAGCTCTTCCTGTCCGACCTCTGACCTCATATGACCTCATGTTGACCTCTGGGCCTCCTCCTCCTCTCTTGTCATCTTAATTTCCCGCGCTCCTCCCTCGTTCAGTCGGGCGGGGACCCTCTCCTCCTCCTCTCTCAATCCAGCTCTGTGTGTGTACTACAGTTTGTGCATGTGCATGCTGCATGCTTCGCTGTTATGGTATTGTTTGTGTTTGTGTAAGTGTGTATGGTGTTTGTGTGTGTGTGTGTGTTTCAGACCTGGGTTATAGTTAATGGTAGCTGAATTGTTAGTATTCATATACAGTCAAAAAAATCAATATTCTTACTTTGGCTTGCAAGAAATTTATGTATATGAATGTTTTGCTTTTGCACAAGATATGTTTAAAACGGCATGCAAAATACACAGAGCTTCAGTTAGTTTTTATAGATATGTGAGAATATTTTAAAATACGTATCTACCCAGGTCTACACAGGAGGATTTTGTGTCTGTACTGTAACGTGGACTTGTGAGTGAGCAGTTAACTGAACAAAATAAAGTTTGTTGTTTGCTGTTATTGATTCTGACATCTTTCTGTGCATGGCATGCTTTCAATGTATGAAGTTTTCTTCTCACTGTAAAATGTTTTCTCTGTTTAATGAGTGTATTTCAGTCCTGTTTTTAATGCAATATTAACAAACAAACGGGTCTGGGGTTTTTTTTTATTTCTTTTCCTGTAAAAATAAATGTGTTGTTTATTGCTACGCTGTAACACATGGTCAGCTGCATAGCACATAATGTTCAATATACAATGTTGCTGTGACATGATGTTTGTCATACATGGGCAAAATATTAAACTGAACTCTAACTATTACTATTACTGTTAGTGTCTAATAAATGGGACTCTAATTTGTACTTTTTTTCTCCACTGTTATCAAGAAAATATTTTTTATGGAGTTACCATGTGCAAATATACTTAAGTTCCAGTCACTTAAGTTTTGACATTACAATCAATTCTCAAAATCAATGTTTTGCCCAAGTCTGATGGCGACTTCACTGTCAACATTGTCTGAACGTTATCTGCCAGCAGAGATATTGCTATGAGGTGTGTGTTTGTGCATTGGTTTGGGTGTATGTAATTTTTTTCTGTACATTTAAGGCTCATCTGCGAGCCAAAACTGTGTGTCCTCATCTTTATTTTAATATAAGTGCAGTGTTGTGTGTATGTGGACGTGTGTGCGTGTGTGTACAGTGGTTAAGTGAGTAGCGTGCTGTGCTATGTGTTTGTCTTCTTGTTTATTTGTGCTTCACTTACATCCTGTGCCTTCGACACTTTGTTTGTGTTTGTGTTTAAATAGCAAGAGAAAGGCTAACCCACATTCATCTAACTCATTCTAACTCTCACTCTAATTCTCAGTCATTCCCCCCTGTTCACCTCATTCTGACACCCCATTCATCCCCCCTGGCCCTGTACCATCCCAGAAACACACACATGCCTACTCACATTTTAGACCATACACACAAAAACTATTACTAGGCTGTGACTTACACACTAAAGAGGTATTTCACCCATTGATACATTTTACTGATCAAACTTGCTATGGATACCATTAGTTTTTTTTTGCTAATGTTTCTACGTGCAATAATTAAACATTCTATGAGATTTTTTTAATAAGAGAACAGATGCTGGTAAATTTAATTAATCTGACCTGAAAGTATTTAAAATCTGAGAAAACAAAACAGACTTACAAGTCAGATAAGGTTGTGTTTTCTATACAGACCTTAATAGGAAAACAGTATACTTTTCTGCAATAATTTCTATATCTGCTTGGCAGAAAAAAAGCACCAAACTTCTTAAAGCATATAGCTGTTATACCTAACAATCAGATAAGTCACATACAGTATCTTGGTAGCAAAGGCTCTTACACACAGCTGAAAATTACAGGAGTTTTCATACAATAAACAAATTGATTTTTTACATGAATCTATTCTTAAGCTTAATCATAATCTTTCACAGTTGTAATTCAAGCAAAAAGACTGTTTTCAAAATAAATGACGTGTCTTTCAAAATAAATGACGTGTAAAATAAAGTCTTTGATGAACCGCTTCAAAGTAACATTTTGGTCATTGCAATTCATCAGACACATGAGAGGCAATTATTGTTTTCTAGGAGACAAATCATCACTTTCCTCACTCTTCTTTCAGGGAAGAAGGGCTGGAAATACAAACAATGTTTTTAATTACAACACGTTACTGCATTGTCAGTATTATAAGCAATATTTTAACAAGGACAGTTTGTAAAAAACTGCCTAAAAAATTTAACTGAATTCACTGTTATAAAACTTTAAAGGTTATGCTTACACTATGCATTTGATTTTTGCCAAAACTATATCTAGTTGTCAGAGGTTGGTGGTTTAACCTGTTGACTCAGTACTTGAGGTGGCATCACACCTTGTTGGATTAAGCTCTGAAGCTGAACAGTTTAAACGCATCCTTGATCTTTGATTTTGGGTGAAGTACTCCTTTACTGTATACAACTGACCTTATGTCCTTATGTCATGCATCTGATCTTATTAATTCACTGATTAATCAAAAAACATTTTATTAACGGTCAATCCCAAATCCAAACCTGTCACATGTACCAATATGTGTGTGTGAATATTTATTGTCTATTTAAAACATACATATGTTAGATCATAGGCTTTAGTCACATAGAATTTCTAAAGTATATGAATTATCTTAAGAGGTTAGAGATATTTACTGCATCTTTATATTGAATCTAGATAATAGCTATTAAATCAAAAATCTAATTATTAAAAGTTAGCAAAGCAAGAGTGAGAAAAAAAATGACAGATTCAGACAGCATGAAAAAAGAACCTTAAATGACACTAAAACTCAAACAAAGCAAAGTCATTTGCATTATAAATCAAAATATGTATATAGCTTTTGATGTGAATATGAACCACATTATGAATAGCCCTCATATTTGTTTTGTCCTAAAATTCATATTTATATAAAATAATTATCACTGAATGTAGTGTGTGTTTGTTTGTGTCCTTGTGTATTTTGTTAGTAAATAAGTTCTTTTATTAAAGTGTCATTGTGGATTTAGTGATTACAAAGTAGTGAATAATGTTTGAGAACCCAACAATTCAGTTTATTTACTTACAGTCCACTCAATAATCAACTCTCTCTAAATATTAAAACTCTCGGCAGACTAAGACAGAACAAAACTTGCTTAAAACTGCTGTCTGATTGTAGGTTTTAAATGGTTATAGGTTTTTGGAATGAAATGTCAACCACTACATAAGATATGATACTGTAAACTGCCTTCATTAACAGGCACAATCAAATACATAAAAGTCTTTAAACATAGCAGGATTGTCTAATGTGGTTGTGTATTAGTGTGTGTGTGTGTGTCTGTGTATGTGTGTGTGTGTGTGTGTGTGTGTGTGTGTGTGTGTGTGTGTGTGAGAATAGGTGGACAGGGACACATATTTGTATGATTTGGATGCAGACATATAAAAGCATGACTCTAATATGTAACAACAGGAGTATGCAAGAGCAACAGTAACTTGCATTTTCCCCTGCAGAATGTGCAAGCTGCTGCTGACTCCCTCTGAGGAACACGGGTTGGAACGATAATAGAGACATTTTATCACAGCTTTTGTATCTGTATTAAATTGCTACGAAATAAATATTGTAGAAAAAAAACTTTGTCTAATCAACCATATGATATAGTTTGTCTTTTCTTGGAATGCACATCAACCAGCCTTCTGCTTTGATTTATTAAGAGCATCAGTGATCTAAGAGGGAAAAATTTTTTAAATGCTTTTTGAATATACTTTCTTTTAAGATTGTTATTCCATCATTGGCTGCGTGTAAATCTAGCAGCTGTCATGGAGCATCTTTTCATCATCTTAATGAGCTCCATTTGGGGATGGAATCTGGATGCTAAAATTCACTTTAAACATAATAAACCATTGATTCATTTATATCGTGCCAACCCTACAGTCAATGAACTGTGTAACTCTAGACTCACTTTTTTTACTTATCAAGGAACACAGTGAATGTCCTGCAGACTCACTTTCTTACTGAAGCCCTGCACCATCCACCTCACGGATGACGGATGATGCACCAAACTCCCTTTGACCCCCACCTCACTCTTACTGCCATGTCCCAATGACAGTAACTTGAAGTGCATTATATCAAACATAAACAAAAGAAAATCACTCCATATATTTATATGGATATAATAAGCATGGATATATATTGATATATTATTGAAATAAGTTAGCATGAAAAGATAAAAGAGGCTAAAGTGAAACTAAAGGACAACTTTTTTTATGCTCTACCTTTCAAACTCAGACGATGCAGAAAACTAATTAATTAATCAGAGTCAGATTACTGTTTGAGGATGAAGGATTATTATATCCATCTTTCCCTACCTTAGGGCGAATTTTACTGCTTTTAAACTTGGGCACTATTTTTTACCTGTTTTGGTGTGCAAATGACTTGCACTTACCCTTAAGATTTGTTTTTGCTCAAGCTGATCTTCTTGGGGTGGAGCTGCAACATTGCTGCAATGGCAACCATCTTTACTACATCAGCCAAAAATGCTTTTATTGCCCCTCAAAAATCTATGCAGAGAACGATCTTTTGTTCAACAGTAAAATTCTTTGTCGCGGCACCCCCATGAGACAGTCAACTGAAAAAAAAAACACAAAAGTTTTGGTATGTAACAGTCATTTGCACACAACAACATGTAAAAATAAGAACCATGATTAAAAATACAAAAAATTACTTGGAATGAAACAGATTCAAGGATATTGTAATCTTAAATCCTTAAAAAGACTGACTCTGGTCTCTTTCCTGGTGTATTGGGACAAGGCTGAGCCCCACTGTTTCCTCATGGAGAAACAGTCGATCCACCACCTCTTCATCCTCCCCCTGGCTGTGCCTGCGTGGTGTTAGTCTTTCTCTTGTCTCGCCCTGTCTTCCCTCCAGGTTATGGGCTGGTGCAAGAGGAGCTGCTGTCCCCGGCCTCCATGCAGTACAGTTTGCCCTCTCCGTTGGGCGCAGAGCCTTACTGGCAGGAAGTCTCCAGCCTGGAATGTGCACCCATCGCAACCACCGAGGAAGACACGTTAATGGAAATGTCGGACGTTCAGGTGTGGCCAGCAGGGGTCAGCCCCTCACTGGTAACAGTGGAGGACTCGTCACTGGAGGGCAGCAGTCGGGCTGACGACTCTGAAGGCGCCACACTCTCCCTTCCCTGCAGCAGCTTGGGTCGCCCGAGCAGCGGAGCCAGTGGGGCTAGCGGCTCCATTATGGAATTGGAGGAGGAGGAGGAGGAAGAGGAAGAGGAAGGGGAGGTTGAGGAGGAGGAGGCGCCACAGGAGCCAGCAACTGTGCTGGCAGATAGGGACAGGGTGAGGGCCAGTGGCGCCGTGCCCAAGGTCAACCTAAACGGGCAGCTGGGAGGTCAGAGGTCGGATGGGAGGAGAGGGGAGGCCCTCGCAGCAGGAGGAGGAGCAAAAGGGGGAGGTGGCGGTGTAGGGCTGGGCTCAGTGGAAGGGATTTCTGTTGTTGCAGGCCAGCAGGTGTACGCCCAGCGGTGTGACATATCGGGACTGAGTCGGGCTGGGGAACATAACGGAGATAACCGGTACGTCTTCTAACCATTGAACCCAAACCAACAACATTATGTGTTGTTTTCCAGTGTCTATACACAAATGGCAATGTACTGAGGTACTCTTTTCATTTATTTTGTCCCGTCCTTTGCTATTGCTCTCCAGGATGGTGGGAGGCGGAGCATTTCAGCCCTACTTACCAGACAAGGACTCCCTGCAGGGCTGGGTGGGCTCGGTGTCATCGGGACGTGATGTGCCAGGCCTGCGAGTGGCCCAGGAGGCTCTGTTGACTCCGGTGTGTGACACGGGTTACTCTCATGTGCTGCGTGGGCGCCTCCTGCAGGGCACGCAGCCCTTTGAAAGGGGGCTGGGCTTCTCTCACCAGGAGGCAAGCCAGTGTGCCTGGGAACAGGAGCCAAGGCGGGGCCAGGTCAGGTTTCTGCGCCGACCACCCGCTGCTTCCTGCGCCCGGAGGGGAAAACATCTTTGTCCATCCCTTTATCTTTTTTGAATTATTATGAGATGGGACAGCAGCCATTCAGTTTGATTTATTTGCTTGCAACCATTAACAGAATTAGCATCACCGAACAACTCAACAGTCATCAAAATAGATTATTTTGATGATCCTGACCAGAGTGATGTGTTGTGTGGAGCAACACATGAGGAATAACTGCCATGTCTGATATACTTTTTTGGTTTTGTTTTACATTTCTAATTGCAAACACTTTATCAACTGAATATACAAATACTTTGAGCTGCTATTCATATGTAAATTGTGTTACTTTTCTACAGAGAGAGGAGAAAGAGGACTATGCTGCAGAGACACAGTTTGTTTCTGAGCACGGCAGCGTACTTGCTCGAAAGGTGAGTCAGCTCATAATCATCATTTACACTGAGTCATATTCACACAAAAACACTTTAAAGCCCAGCAGACATCATATTACTGAGTCAGACACATAGCCTGGCACAAAGGGTGGGAAATTAACAGTAGCCACCAGCCAAATGATGGTTAAACATTATGTCTCCATCAGCAAATCGGACACCAAACTGACAATAAATCTAAGTTGATGATAATTTGGACTCTAAAAATGCAAAAAGACTGTTAGGCACAGATTTACAAAATGAGTGTTAGCAGAGCTTTAATCATCAACATCATTATTGAACTGATTTGATATTTTGATCTATGAGCCTCGGGCTCTGGGACTAAAATCTTCCAACCTGACTGGCTGCTGAATTATTAATGCAAAGCAGTAGAAGTTTGTGATGTTGGACACTGCGGCGAGCCAAAACAGCCGGTTGGTGGACAGATGTGTTAGTTTCCCGCTCTGTTCACATGTAGAGGCTTCAGCAGTTAACTGGTCCGAGTGTTGTTTCCTTCCCTCCTCCCTCCCTCCTTGCTCCAGGTGGGGGTGGATGTGAGAAAGGGTGCTCATTCAGTACAGCGCACCAGTCTGCGGAGAGTTAAACACTGAAATACACATACTACCCAGTCCTCCAGGTACGGGACACACAACAAGCACTTGTGCATCCCAGTGCTTGGATAGAAGCCTTTGTAGCAACATACTGGAGCTCAACAGCGTCTCAAATGCTGTTCTGTTCCATTTATGTTCAAAATTAGAACCCTAGATTTGGCATTTACTCCACTTTGATAATAGTTTTTTAAATTATTTAGTTTACTTTTTGTGTGTTAATGGTGCCTCTCTCTGTTTCTCTAGGACCGAAAAGCCACTGCCAAACCATCCTCCACAAAAACACGACCAGACCGAAGAGGAAAATGAGCAAGGGAGGAGAGAAGGAGTAAGACAAAGACTAAGAAGTGCAAACAACAAAAATGACAAACACAGAATCATCCTCAACGTGTGACCATGGAGCACCACAAAGAGACAGCGAGAGAGAAAAAAAAAAAAGAGTTCAACTTGTAGTTTTATAACATTTGTAAAGAAACTATCAACTAGACTAAGGCATGATGATTTTTTTTAACAAAAAAAAAAACGTTAATGTCAGTAAAACAACCAAGAAAAAAAAAAGCAACAAAAAGTGCTTCCTGTGAACTGTAATCGCATGATGACTGCTGGTGCATGCCCTTTGACCTTTTGAACTGTCATTATCTACAAACTGAAGGGGTACAAGGTAGGGGGGCTGGCCGATGCTTGGGCCACAGGCCGTTTTAAGGACCTTACCCACTCACCCCCCCTCTCCCCCAGCTGGAGTGGCAAGCAAGTTGAGTTCGATAAAACTACAGCCAAAAAAATAGAGTCCCTCAATGGATGGTTCTGTATACAGCTAAGCCTCTGCTGAGCCTACCAATGCTTCTTTCACCGGACCCTCCCCCCTATTATTCTCTATGTGATATATGCACTCTATGCTACGTGGACATGTGTCAGTGCGTGTATGTGTGCGTACGTATGCGTGTATTCTTCTCTACCGCATGTGTTTGTTGCTCCTGGCTTGGCGCTGAGCCCTGCCTCATGATTGGCTCGCTGCCCCCCTTCCCCTGTGATGTCACGGTGCGCTCAGTGCTAGAATGAGGAAGCCGCCGTGCCCCACCCCCTTCTCCTCTCCTGCTCGTGAGTGTCCCCTGTCTGCGTGCGCTGGTGTCTCTTCCTTTGTGGTTGAAGCTTGTTTCTTGTATTCCGTTCCTTTGAAACCCGTCCGCTTTGGTTTTATCAAGCATTGCCTGACCTCGGTAGGGGGCTGAAGCTCTTTTCGCCCCTCGTGTTTCCAGGGGAAATGTGTTTTTCAGACAACGGGGAATGTTTTCTTTTGGGACAGGGGCTTGGTTGCTTGATTGCATTGCGCAGAAGCTCTACAAAACAAAGATCGACGTTTTCCTCCCTCGTGACCTTTTTCTACCTTCTTCTTCCATCATCTCTCCCAGTAGCGCATGTCACCTCGACTCACGATCTTTATCAGTAGCCTCAGCCAATATGCAGTAAAATCACAGGCCTCTCCATCACCACCTATAGCTCCTCCATCTAATGTTAAAAACTTTGTGTGTGTGCTTTATCTGTTTGCAACGGCTGTAGGGCCTCACAGTCATATTTGGTTCATTCATTTGAGACAAAGTGAATGAAGTGGAGAAACTATGGAGGATCTGTATAATGGAGATAAAATGATTTGGAGAATTTAAGATTAAATGGTAGCAAAGATAAAATAGCATAATGCTACCACAGGATGTGCTTTTGGAAGGAACTGTGCAGCGAGGACAGACAGGTAGCACTGTGATCGTCTTATTAACACTGACCCCAGACTCGTGAACTGTGAAGACACACAAACATTCATATATACAGAACAAAAGCACGCACACACATGATCAGAAACACATTACATCATTAAAAAAAAAACAATTATTGCCTGGTCAGAGTGTGGGATAGTGTTTTGGAGTTTGGTACAGCAATAATATATAACAACAAGAGCACAGAAGATGGAAGCCGGGGTTCTGAATGTCTGCATAAAGGATCTGAAGCTGAAAAGTCGAACTGACTGAACTCCTCAGTTGAAGACAGAAACTCCATCTGGACAAACAGCAGTCGAGTTTGACTTTGGGCGGCTGGCGCTGCATCTGGCTGATCCCATCGACCTTGATGGGAATGAGTCAGTCAGGGAAGAAGGACACACTGATGAGTGATGGGATGACTCAGCTGTAGCAGTGTGGTATTGCAGAGGCCTGAGAAGGATTATTTGTTTTTCAGCACTAAACGTAGCAAAATATAAACCAGGATATTTTAACTTAATACGCTGATACCTAATAAGGAGTCTGCTGCTGATCGCGTAAGGTGGGAACCACCAAACTCTGTGTTCTTTTTCTGAGTATTTTAAGTTGTAATTGTAAGTGTTTCACAATGTTTGAAAAAAATATCCTGGCATCACTGTAAACCACCTATTGTTCCCTTCATCTCTGAAACACTTACTTCATGCAGGAACCTGTCGGCAGCACTATGAAAGGGTCATACCATAGTAGCACACATTTTCCTGGAAATCAAAACACTATATTTAAGTACTGTAAATGCTACTGTAGCCTGAATGAGTGAGTCACTGAATGAATGAACGCATTAGTTACACATCACACAAATGCACATAATTTCCATGCCCAGTCCGTGCACATGAGAGCCGATATAGCACACGTTTTTGATTACATATCACATGTGTTCCACTGTTACTCCACTCAGGTTTTCAGTTCTGCTCTGTCAGAATCAGAAATGTTTTTGTTTTTTTTAAGTTTCAAGTCCTCCTCTCAAAAGATAAGTATGGGACAGAAAGAGAGTGCTTCAGAGTAAGACTCTGGTGTCGGGGCTGTTCAGGGTTTGATAGGGATAGATTGGAAGGGAAGGAGGTTGGTTGGATGAATGAAGCAGGATGCTAGGTGTGATTTGGAATGTGTGTGTGTGTGTCTGTGTGTGTTTGGTGGGAAGCCCTGTTTTTTTTACATAAGACCAAAAAGGACACAGTATTGAGTATAGGGTCAGTAACTACTTTGCTCCTGTGAGGCAAAGTGGGAACTGATGCCTCTCTTTGTTGTGTTTATCCAAAAATCATTTTTACCAGTTGTGTACAAAACTGTTCCAGACAGATTTTAGTGAAGCATTATTCCCTTCACAAACACTTTCATTTACTTGATGAAATTCCTCCATAATTGTTTTGTTATTGTTTTCAGAGCTGCTAGTGGTAACACTCTTTTGAGCTGTTCTGTAATCTTACCAGAGCAGCTTTTCTTGGAAAGTCAAGACTTAAGCCATGAATCCACCCAGGATAAACAAGACACACTCTCTTTACATTTACAATGTCTCTAAACTCTCCTGGCATGGTTGAAGCAGGTGACGGCTTTTAAATGATGGAGTCCATTGACTCCCTTAGTCTTTAATGTGTCACCCTTTCTAATTCTATACATGTTAAACCCAATCAGAAAAAGGTTGGTTTTAGGCATTTTAAATAGATGACTTGATCTTGTAATAAAGTCATAATCCTTAAGATTTTCAGCCTAACAAACTCCATTTTTGTCACTATGGCATTTTCTCTGTAACAGCAATGTGGTGTATTTGCATAGGTAATAGCCTCTCAGTAGCTTACACAGCTGTAGTCATGTTCTCATTGTTAGATGCAGAGACTGTCCTCTCCCTTACTAATGAAAACTGCATACCAACACGAAAAGTGTTGACAGGAAACCATGTGTCCATGGGCTAAACGTAATGCACCAAAAAAACAAAAGTGCATTGACATGAACTTGCTTAACATGCAAAACTACATATTTGATCAGCATCAGTGATGTTTGACACTGCCTTCTTTAGTCTTGACAGTGAATCTCATCAGTATTCAGTTTGTCTGGTTGTGCCTTCCATAAATCATCAAGTTGCACTACTTTGTCATCTGTGACAAAGAAGCCACCAAGGTCACAGCTGCCGTTAACAGTGTTTGTGGAGAAAGCTTTGAAATGCATTTACAACATCATGTTGAGGACAATTTACAACAGAGTTGTATATAAAATAAATAACAGTAATCAAAAATCTATTAGAAGACAGAGTTTCATAAGGGGAGATAGGGCTGAGTCATGACATCAGATTTCTCAAATCTTAATTGAAGCTCTTGGAGCATCTCAAAATATATTTACCCTGAGCAACCACTGCAGCCAAATCAAACAAGACAAATGTCTTAAGGATTCTAACTTTATTATTAAGTCAGTTCCCTTTGTTTATCATAGAGTTCTAAGACCAAATATTGATCTATTTTCAATCCAGAGTAACTGAGATACCAGAACCAACTGAGTAAAAATATGTACTAGATGGTTAAAGTTGTTTAAATGAACAGAAATCTTTTGTTTTAACTCTTAATTTTTTGCAAACAAAATTTGAATTTGCAGTCTCAGTCAAAACAGTAAGTGAACCTCTGCACTTTGATTCATTCAACTCAACCATGTTTGTGTTGTGTGCATGTGTGTGTATGTATGTGTGGGTGTACGTGTGTGTGTGGGTGAGAGAGAGAGAGAGAGAGAGAGAGAGAAGTGATAGATGATGCTTATTGGAACTGGGGGAAGAAGAGAGTTTTTTTCCAGGCTTGTGACTTGAGAGGACGTGTAACCTACGACGATGTATTTTAAAAAGAGTATTGTAAAATTTTAACTGTTGCGAAGAATAGAGATCACCTATACTCCTTTAGAATGGATACATGACAATGTAAACGCAATATCATATTACTCTATCCTAAGGAATGCAACTGCGCACATGCACAAAAAAGATGTTTTTATGAAAATATATGTATAAATATATGACAAATATATTTAATTAGAATGCTATGCACCCTCATAGAGTTGTTATGGATGTTCTTTAAGCATTATCTAGACTAGGCCGACGCCCACATCATGGGGAATGTAGAGGCTTTGTAGCTATGACCACTTGTTTTCTTTTCTTTTGTATTGTCCTGGACAAAGGATGAACAAACGTGAATATGTAAACAAGCCTTTCAATCAGAACCATTCTGACATGAAGATATGTATAGATCATCTTACCCTGTACACCAGCTCAAACCATTTACAAGAATTAATAAACAAAGATGTGACATAAGTGTTTTGTGTGTGTGTGTTTTTTTTTTAATTAAGAGGGAAATAAATTTAACTTTTGTGTATATTTCTGCCCAAAAGGCCTACTGTGCATTCACTGTGAATTTAAATTGGTCTATCAACCTTATATTATACCTCTTTGCGGTAATGTTTTTTTTTTTAATGGGTACAGCTTGGAAGGAATTTTATATTAGTTTGTAAGCAGTTATGATTTCCAGAGGAATTTCCTCAAAAGAACTGCTCCAGTTACAGAATATCTAAGTAAAAATTCATTAATTATTTGTTACTGGAACTTATGTAAGTTTAGCCTCTGTGCATGAGACAGATCGTAAATTTTGCATGAACTGCTCTAGCAATTGATTGATAAGTGTACCAGTTAAACTGTATGCATAAATTTACTGTGTGCTAATATTTACTCTACCCAGCAAGTCACGAGGCCTTCTAAGTTATATCCTACATTATCATGAATAGTATGATTTTCAGATTATTTGGCTGATTAGCCAATAATTGGGCCTGTAGAGAGGACGTATTTGTATATTTCCTGTATATTCCTGTATATTGCCTATGTGTAAAGGCTGATTTGTTTACTGTAACCACACATCTATAGTCTGTTAGAGTAACAAACAGAGTACTTTATGTCTTAAAAAAAACTCTCGGGTGAGAAAAAAAACTACAACTTTCACGTGATATGACGCCCCTTGGTTTTAGCCAATCAGCTCTCGGCTCTACGTGTTTTGAAGGAAGTCCTTACGTTGTTTTGGATGTGCTCGGACCACGTGGAGGCACGAGGTGACTTCTCCATAGTCTTGCTGTCGCTTCATAACCTTCTCCGCACTTTCCGTCACTCCTTAACAGAAGCAACATTCCCCGCCTGTAACACGAACAGAAGAGCCAGTGTTGTGAGAGATGTCAGCCGGGGGGCAGACCACCAGGAGCCGGGACATCCCGGCCGTGAGGCGGGTCGCCATCCACGATTCGGCTCTCATGCCCCAGGACTACTCCACGACTCCCGGGGGAACCGTGTTCAGCACAACGCCAGGAGGTACTGGGTCATTTCACCGCGAGGAGCATTAGAAAAACATTTAACAAGATTTAAATGTTAATCAGGAATATAAGACAAAAAGGTCCAGTAAAGAGAGCCAGTAAAACTGGGAAAACAAGATTAAAAGAGATACTTTTTTTTAAAGAGAAGACACAAGGGCAAGAAATATGAGAGAAAACTGATGTTAAGAGACACTTAACGGAATACTAGAAGATTTGAGAGATGCATATAAGTTTTATAGAATAACCATTTTGATCCGAAACAGTGTAAGAAAAGAAATTAATGAAACCTCAAACTAGCCTGATATTTTACAAATACTACACCTTTTAACACTTTATATGTAATTCAGCGTCTGTGCCACTATTACACCAAACATTGAAAGTAAATAAGCAGTAATAACTTGATAAAAGTTACAACTTTTTGAATTCTGGGGCATTTTAGAGACAAATTTAAGCCAGTTGTTCAATCTCATTAGACTCTTTTTAAACATGATCTTCAGTCTCAACAATTAAAGTAAAAAGTTACTGCTAGTTTTCTGTTTGTTTGTTTGTTTTGTTGTTATTTTTGTTTATTTTTTAATACTATTTTATAATTAATTATTTGTGGTATATAGTAAAGGAAAATCTAATGAGAACCAGACTATAGCTCTTGTCCATAGTTCTTTTTTGCTGTTAATGTTTGACAGTGTTAGTGCTTCAGGGAGGCTAAAGACCACCAGTTGACACAGTTAGTATTATTATTATTGAGCAGCCCTCTGCACCCACATCTGGCAGTCTGCAAATTACATTGTTATTCATATATGTAAAGTGACCAGTTTGTCTGCTTCGTTGCCTGTGTACAGTCAATGTGAAGCATGTTATTGTCTCCCTTTCTTTGATTAAAAGATCAATGGATGATTAGTAGCACAAAACTGTTGCCATTCAGTATTTTATGCATCTGTTTCATCATCTCCACTGTGGCTTTATAAAGATTTATTTTTCTTTAAATGCTAAAAGAGAAGTCAGAATGCAAACATGAATAACACTGTTCATCTCAGTGTAAATGTATTGTGTCAGGGGAGTCATGTGCATTTTTTGAAGGTTCCTAAAAATGTTAAATTTGTTAGTTTCAGAATCAAAGACTGCACTCGTTTCAAAATTTTTATGCAAATCAAAATTAAGTTTTGAAAAGCAGACCTCTGTGTTAGGTGTCAATGACCTGCAGCTGAGGATTATTTCACAATCAGAGACTATATAGTCAAAAATAGACCTTTACTCACTAACATCCTATTTATAGTCTTGGTATTACTGCAGGCTGCTGTTGAGCTGCAGCACCATGTTGACTGGATGGGAGCTCCACTAAGTTAACTCTGGTTACATTAAGGAGAAAAAATGGAGATTATATTCAACTGTTGTGTTTAAAATTTTATCAATGGATATGTGAAAGGTGCACAAAATTACAAAAATGCCACCCTCTAAACGCTATTTTAGCTGTCTCTACAATAAAAAAAAGTATGAATTAATTTAAATTAATGTATTTTTGATGTAAACCAACAATGAAATATAAAAGTTGGACCCAAAAAAGTACTTTAGTCAAAAATTAGTCAGTCACACTCCCATCAGTTCCCTGAAATGTTAGGCTCATTTAATCAGAATTTAAGCAACTTCAAAAGCTTTCGATATAAGGAAATCCCAAATATGGTGGAAAAAAAAGTATCACAAAAAGTTTTCCCTCTATTTTTGTGAGAAAGGTGACACAAACTCCATATGTCTGTTTTTACTGATAGAGTGTTCTGTTCCCACAGTACCGGGGGGGGGGGGCAGATTAACACAGATTAAGCAGAATTGAGTCAGTAAAGGCGTGCACCACTGATATGGATGACAAAAAGTAGGTCACTGGTCATGGGCATGTAGGGACGGGTGTACTGTAGTGACACGAGTCACCCTCAGAGAGTGTGTGGACGTGGCTAATACTTTGTGTGTGTGTGTGTGTTCACATACTGTGGAAATATCAGGAAATCTGTTTACACATTCACACTGTGGGGACTTGCCCTCCTTATGAGGACAAAATTGAAAGTCCCTTATTTGTAAGTCATACAACTTAAAGGTGGATTACATAGTGTAAATCGAGTGGTGCACATGATTATGGTCAGGGTAAATCTTCAAGAAATGGCCGCTGATTTCATTTGATTTACACTTTTCAACAAATTTTTTGCGCTAATTTATCTTTTGATTTTTATTTTATCCTTTTTACATATCTTCACATCTTCACCATCTTTGTTAGCTGCTGAATTTACTATTCAAAATTAGATATCAAGGTTAACATATTAATCTTACTCTTCTTTCTTTTGTTTTTATCTCTTTCTGTTTTAATTTTTCCTTTTGTTTTCATGTAAAACTGACACAAGCCTTAATTATCTGCTTTGGCAGAGATGCCAAAATAAACATTCAGTATTTGTATTAACTTTTCCGCGAAAAATAAATGCAGTGTAAACAAAGCTGCTGCAAATATTGACCACTTAGACTTTTATTTACTGTTTTTTTCATTCGCTTGGCATCACAGACTACTGACAGTAGCTTATATCGATTTCCTTTGCTGCCGTCTGCAGGTACCAGAATCATCTACGACAGGAAGTTCCTCCTGCAGTGTCGGTCATCTCCTCTGACTCGCACGCCTCCAAACCTGCCCGACATCCCAGGTGTCACCAGGCCACTCAAACCCGACTCCCCCAGCAACACAAACCAGCCTGAACAGACACCCAATAATAACGTCGACCACAACCTTAGAACGGAGGAGAATGCAGGTAACCTGAGTGTCTGCTGAAAATGGGAACAAGGAAGAAAAAGGTGCAATGCTTCATTTGTTTGCTTTCCTAATCCTTAATGTCTTTTCTTTTTTTTAGAAGATGCCCAGTTTGAAATGGACATCTAACGAGACTCAGCTACAAGAATGAACATGATTCCCAACGATGCCTTTTTGTTTACTGGGATGAAAAATGATCAGTTGAATTGAGAAGCCTAGTCTTACTAAGCTGTGAAATCCACTTTCAGATTTGATCTGAAAACAGGACGGCATTTTTTTAAAGCTTAATATGTTTTAAAATGTTGAACTCTTATAAACCAACACTAACTGATGCATAAAAGTGTTTCTTTACTAAGATGGGCGCTTGACTTTGTCTGTGTGTGACATATTTGACATGTAAGTCAGAGTCTTGTGAAAATTAAACCATTAATATTTTATTAAATATGACTCATTTGTTTACTTTAAACATCTTTCCAATATTCAATGTAAAAAAAAAAATAATAAAAATATTTTTATTTTTTGTGTATAAGAGGAGTGTTAGAACTGGCAATTTTTTTAATATTTATTTGTATTTTTTTCTCAATCACTTGTGGGCAGCAGAAACATGCTAAACGCACGCGACATGTTGACACCTTTTATATTGAAAATTGGATCACAAAAGTTAGCTTGTTTACACATCCAGCAAATACTAAGCAACATTAGCATAAATTTGATAGCATGTTTCAGTCTGTGTGATAAATTAAAGTCTAATAATCATTCTATATTTTTCTGTTTTTGGTCATCACAAACTCCTGAGAAAAATATGTGACTCTTAGCTGCTAAATGCTGCACCATGTTTACCAGCTAACTACTGTTGTGGTCTACTGCTGGCTGGTGAACAGTCAGTGTAGAGTGTTTTTTTTTTGTTGTTGTTGTTTCTTTGTTTTTTGCTGTAAAACCAAAGTGAATAAACTCATGGTAATATTAAAGGTCATATAGAACAGAAACACATGGGGGAGGTTTACCTTTTCCTCTATCAGTCTGATAAGCCACCAAAGGTTATGTCGTAAAAATGTCCTTGTAACACAAAACATTAGCTTTTTACTCGCCCCTACCCATTAGTTTTTTGCCTGAAGCTAACCAAAGTGCACAGTAAGAAAACAACTAAGAATATATGTCAGCTAAATCTAGAAATCATTAGCCAATGTTGACATGTGGCCTCGCAAGAGACACAAAACCCAGTATCCTGAGTGTTTAACCTATTTTAGCACAACAGTTTATTCCCAATATGAACTTTGTTGATCCTTATACTATGCCACTATACTATGTAACTTCCTAAAGTCAATGGCCTGAAGACAAACTTCCCCCAAATACTAAACAGTGAGCTTAGAGGATGTAGGAAAGGTGTAAAGTAAAGGGGTAAAGGGGACTGTAGCAGACTGTAAAGCTGCTCTTAAGCAGAATTTGGGATGTTAACCAGAAAAAGGCTTCATTTGCTGAACCAACCAGTTGTCATCCTTGAAATATTTTCACTTGTAAAACTAAAAAAATTATAGTTACACAAAGGTCCACATTTTTTTTAGTTTATCTATAAACAAGTTACGTTTTAGTGTAGGAGAAGAAGCTTAGTTGTTACTTACACTAACAATGGCTCTGTTACATTTTGGTAACCCAGTAAAGCTTGCACAACACTGCAAATCTGAACCTGCACACGAATATCTCAGTTAAGCATAATGACATTATCATCTCTGAGGATTATGATCTTAAAAGGTGAAAGAAAATGAGCACCTTGCATTAAACTATGATATCAACAGTAAAATAAAAAAATCATTTAACACTTAATTCAAGATAAGTAATAATTTATTGTATTACAATAGGCCTGCATAGCAAACATAAACTTGGCTCAAAAACATCTCAATAAAGTTAAAGCGCTTACACCATTCTGACATTTTGTCATTTCAACAGCATTAAAAATACAGTCTTCAAGCATGAAAAGAACAGTCTGTACATCTGTTTCTGTGTTTCTTCTATAGTGCTTCAGTCAGTGACCATATTGTGCTTTTCTCTTGTACTAATGTCATCTTCACTGGATCGATCCATCAAAATAATCAGTCCTTATACACTTGAAATATAGCATTTTTTTACAATCAAATGCACAATTTAGGTCACTTAATAATTTACATAAAGTACCAACAATTTATAACTTAATTTTTAAATGCGTATTTACAGAGTTGGGTCTAGATTTTATAATAGTCCTGCATCACAGCAGCAGCCTTTGGCCCAGTGTTTATCTGGATGTGTGTGTAAAGTGCCTGTGGACATCCATCTGTGGCTGTGGACTCCTCTGGGCCCGCAGCTCCGTGGCTTCAGTCATTCTGGCCTTCAACCAAAAGGTTTTTGGGTCTTTTGCTCATTGGCAGCCACACTCCTTCACCACCATGTTCTCATGATGCCTCATGACCATCCTCCCGTTCTCATAGTACAACATGGAAAGCGGTGCCAGTCGTGTCGGCACACAGGACAGACATGGCACCTTGTTTGGATGGTGAAGCTTCAACAGGCTCTAGAGGGAGAAAGAGAAGAACATGACTGATTAGACCACATCTCTTCAAGTGTGTTATTATAGGGTTGCAGAAAATAACTGTACAGTTAAAGTGGAGAAGTTTTGCTCAGTGACAAACTCGTGTCTTACCTGCATGTATGCATGGTTAGTTGGGGTGAAGGTCTCATCAACCGGTGTTGGACAGCTCCCTTCACAGCGGAAGGCGTTGTACCGTTTGGGATAGACAATCCAATCACTCCAGCCAAGCTTCTTGAAGTCCACCCACATGTCCACCTTCCTGCAGAGAGGACCCTTCTTCTCCTCCTCCGTGGGTTTGCTGGCAGGAGCAGCTGAGGCCACTGCCTGCTGCTCCTGCATCTCCAAGTGCCTCTTGGCCCTGTGCCTCCTCGTCCTGGAGCCAGAGCCGCCCACCACTCGCTCCCTGTCCAGGCTGACGTACTTGGAGTGCTCTGCTGTGCGAATGAGTGTTGGCATTCGCTGGCCAAGTGGATTCTGCCGTGAGAAGACCACCATCATGACTCGATCAGCTGTGAGGTGTTGAACTCCCTCCTCCTCCTCCTCCTCCTTCACCTCAGCCTCATCCTCCTCCGTCCCCTGTGTGGGGTTCTCCCGCTGCAGCCAGCTCCGGAGCATCTCTGTCATGTTGAACACCTTCCAGGAGGAGGGGGAGACCACCGAACTGGGATGAACTCTCAGGCGGCCCAGGAACAGCCTGTGCTGTGGGCAGTGCAGGCCGGAGCAGTCGTCCCTGTGTGAGTGGTAGATATCCACTGAGGCTCTCGAGGACTCTGTGAAGGCAGGCAGGCGGATGCGAAGTTCAGCCAACTGAACATTGTCGCTTGCAGACATGGAGGACAAGTCAAAGGTGACAGACCACCTTTTACCATTCTGCTGGCAGCCTGAATGAGAGAAGAGCAAAGAAAATTGGTCAGTATTAGTTATGGTTTGTATAACAGAAGGCACTTATGGACTAACATACTTATCTCGACTTTTGCTAAAGAGACCAATGTCCAATATCTGTAAACATTTGATGACTCTTGTTGCATAAATGAATTTATTTGAGTAGAAAAATCAATAAATTAAGGTGATTGAAATAAGGTAAACACAAATGCAGCATTTGTGGGTGTGTACTAAAAGAAAGCTGAGAAATGTTCATTTTAATCTTAATGATCAAGTGCTGTGGCAATTAGTGACTCTGCTTAAAAGTGTATGCATCCTCTGTAATGTAACATACCATTTAAGGTGCATAACCCGTGATAAGTCCTGCAAATCTTATGCCATAAAACCATAAACTCCATGTAAAAAATGTGATAGTTTTAACGATGAGTACTCACTTTTAGCGACAAGGCTGATGACAGAGTCGGAGTCCTGCAGAGCGGGGTTGTCTTCAGTCCTGATGTGGCCCACGCTTGCATCCGGAGTCTGAGCCCGGTCCTCGGTCAGCATGGTCCGGTAAAGCTGCATCATGTAGAGAGGAAGCCTACCGGCCTGCTGCCGCTTTACGGTCCGTCTGGAACCGCTGTCAGGGCGCATCCCGTGAAAAGGCTGCGAGGCCAGACCCAAAACCAAATCCACCAGAAGAAAAAGAAGCGCAACAGAGAAATCCACAGCTAGTCCCTTCATATCGGTATGATGTTGTCTCCTCCACAGGTAGATTCCAAATGCTCCAGGTGAGATGATGGGACATGGCTTTATAATCACACACCTCTGTGCTGACGTCCTTTGAAGAGATGTGTCAAGCCGCAGATGGCTGAAGGGCGTGTGCGATCCACGGGAGCGCTCAAACGCTCCAATATGACAAGGTCGCTGTGTATCGAAACCAATTGGCCTTTGTAGAGCTCGAGGTGTGAAAACTGTAAAGGCCCACTACTCTGATTGTTGTTCTTTTGTATATTAGAGATCCCTTTGATAAGAAGCCCTGACAATAATATTAGTTAAGGTGATTACGAGCTGCACAAACGTGATTAATGGGAAAGCAACGCAGGAGTTAATCAGAAAAATCACTTTCTGTAGCGCAGGTCGTGACCTGTTAGGAGCCTTTTGGTAAACAAGGAGGAGCAATGAAGAACTTAGAAGCAAGTTAGAGTCAATAAAGTAACATACAAAAAGGGACATGCTACATTTGAGTAAACTGTAGACTATTAAGTCTATAGCCTATTTCTGGATAATATATTTCTCGCGTGGTAGAACTTTTGAGACCATTTTTTTATTTACTGACTTATTAAATATTAGAATATAATAAATACAATCCTAAATGTTCAAGAAAGATGGTGTTGTGATTAAATATTTGAGTTTCCAAATAGTTGTTAAAGTGATCGTTAAGTTTGATCCAAAGACTACATAACAATATTAAGAAGAAGAAATTGAACAGGAAACCACTAAATCTTTTCTACAAGTACCCTAAATAAATAATCATCATTAAAAATACATCTAAAAATGGCGATAATGAAGCTTATGCCACATAAGAAAAATAAGCGAGATGTCAAGATAGTCATTAAGGAACTGGACTTTTTTTGGAGGTCTACTTTTTTTAAAAAATAACTTTTGAAAAAGAAAACTCAGGAAATTTAATGGCAAAAAGTATTTTAAACACGGTTAATTACTGATCCGCCCTTATTGTTTAAATGAGTTATAAAAAGTTATTACAACTTTAGGCCGTTTTTAATAGAAAGATTTCCTGCAGCGCAACCTGAGTGTACAATCTGACCTGTTAATTGACGGCAACCTTGAAGAGACATAATGACTCTAATTGCTTAATGCTCTCGCGTATTCATAAGTAAAACTGAACACTTGACCTCAAAAGAAAGAAGAAAGAGCTGATGGTTAGCTCCAAAGCTTTGATTCTTTTAGATGTGCATGATGTGTGAAAAAGAATTAAAAAACTTTTGAAAGTGTCATTAGTATCGAATAAGTGGTCCTGTTCTCTGAAAGTTCTTTATAGTCACAACATCAAACAAACTTTTGATTTTTGCTTGAATTCGTTTCACAACATTTTTGGGTTCTGCGTAATTGCAGCATATCATAAATTCAAACAAATAGAAAAGGCAAATATTGGCTACTTCTGATGACACTGAAGTCAAGAACCACACGGCTTATCTTCTCCCAAAGTTAAAAAGTATACATCCTGACATACATATAACATATTACACACTGTAAATGTTACACACTGAAACCGACAACTGCGTAAATGCGCAAAAAATAAATTAACTTAAATACAATGCAATTAAATCAAAGTGCACACACTGAAAGCTAAAAAGTTAGTTATAAAGTTATAAAATAATCAGTCAGAGAGAAAAGGAACATGTGTTACGACCAATCACTGCTCTCAAAGCTGCGCTGCCTCTGTTTTGCTAGGTCCGCTGGACCAAACGCAGCGCGCGCGCACAGCTTGCTCTCTGTCCAGTTTCAAATGTCAGTCGTCTGCGCTCGCGCACATGAAATTAGCAGCAGTCAAAAACATAAGTGAAGAGGGTCTGAGGAACAGGAGCTGCGTGGTGTGCATCGCTCAGACTTCTAAGACCACCTTTACACGGTATGAATGAATTTATGTCGTTAATGATTGCACTTGCATAGGCCTCAGAAAGGAAAGGTCATATAAGACCACTACCTGACCCCTATTAAATGAACAAACAAACAAATATTTGGTCATTTATTTAAAAAAAAAAAAAAAAAAAAGATGATTCACTTGCTTTATGTTGAGTGTGCAGTGATTTTTTTTTTATTGTGCTTCATGTTTGGTAATAGCAGCTAAGTTATCCGTCGACGGTCGCGCGCGCGCACGTGCAGCGGTGGAAGCTAATTAAAGCGTTTCCTCTCAGGTGAGGCTGTTTGTCCCGATGAGCCGCGCGGGCCGGTATGGACTTACGCCAGTTCATTTGTTTGATTTTTCTGGCAAGTCAGAGAATTTCACAAGGTAAAAATAAATTCTCTTTAAAGAATCTGTTTGACTTAATTCGAGTGTGAACACCAGAAAAAAGTTTTTTGATACATTCTTTAGATCTGGACGTGAACGAGGCAACATGGCGGTCACTGTTAGACTCCATGAGTTCGGTTTCGCGTGTTTTAATGGAAGTTTAATGCAAGCTAAACAGGTTTAAGTGCATTGGCGTAAATAAGCCATATTAAAAGTTTTTCTGACGGTTCACAATTGTATTTTTTAACTGGGTGTGACCAGACATTCCCTACAGAAGTACCTGGAAACTAAGAGTTTGGCCTGTATCTGACCCTGTTTTTACATCAGAGCATATTTTGGTGCACAATTTCAAACTGGGTGAATGTTGTTTTGCCATTTAAGCTAATTTTCACATCAAGTCTTGTGTGACCGCTTGTGAGCATTAGTGGCACTTAAAGATCTCCTTTGCCTGTCTTGGACATGATTCTTCCTTCATTTCATCAGCAATGTTTTAAGTTGTAAGGTTATTTCTCTGCTTACTGTGGGACTCCAGCACAGTAAGAAAATCCCAAGTAGAATCCAGGAAGGTGGAAAGTGTTGTGGACTATTCAGTAAGTAGCCAGTGATATTATTTCAGCCCTCATCTTCATCTTTGTACTTTGTCTCACTGTCTGTCTCTTTGTGTGTTTGTAGGACAAATTCCGGGATGCCTTGAAGGTCAGTGGCAGTGTGATGATGGAAACTGTATCCCTGCTGTTTGGAGATGTGATGGAACTGGAGACTGTCTGGATGGATCTGATGAAATGGAATGCACAGGTGAGTGTGCTTCTGATCCCTGTGCAGAGAAGTGTTCTTAAAACTCATTAATTGTCCAGATTATTTAATATAGCTATAGTCCAAAATTGTTCTCAACATGATTAACAAGACATAAGTTTCCTTAGAATCAGCAGCAGTTATGGCAGATATATCAAGACAAACTGCTTAATGATCATAATAACCAAATGGCACAACATTGTACTAGACAGCTGAAGCAAGTACAGTCTATTGTTGATGTTAGTCCTATTTATGATTTTGTATTTTTACATGCAACGTTTTATTGTGAAGCCACAAAAGGTTCAGGATTGTCATGTTCCAGTGTTTGGTTGTGTTAAATTAAAACTCAGTAATTTTTTTATGTATTTCAAACAAATATAGTTTGAGCTTTGATAGTTTTGGAATTATATGCACCTCAAGAAAAACAGGAATATAAAATGTGAACTTCATTGGTTGCTGTTCTGATTAAACTGTCTTAAACTGCATGCATCTTTCTTCTCTTCAGCAGTCCCAGGCTCTGCTGAATGTCCCCCAGGTCAGTTTCCTTGTGTGGACTCTGTCGGCTGTGTTTATGCTTCGGCCCGCTGTGATGGAAAAATCCAGTGTCCCACCGGCTCAGATGAGGAGAATTGTACAGCCACAGAGGGCTGTTTGGACTCTGACTGGACCTGTCAAAACCACATCTGCATCCCCAAAGAGCTGCGCTGCAACGGACTGAATAACTGCCTGGACAACTCTGATGAAGAGGACTGTGGTGAGAAAGATGGAGGGTGAAATGCTCTGCCAGAGGGGTCTGAAAGTCAATATGTGGGACTGTATAAGAGTGCTTTCAATTAAATTACAAAAATTAGTAATTTCTCATTTTGATGTAGTTATGCTATGTCTGCTGTAGTAATGCAAATAGTTTAATTTAATTTTTCCAGGTATTAAATCAACTGATCTTGGAGAGCAGCCTTGTCTTCAACAAAACAAGCTGTTTTTTAATACCAATTTTCTCTGTCAAAAACATTTAATAGAAGGCAAATTTATGTATTATTGGGACTTGTTTCTCAAAACTGTCTCAAACAAAAAATATCTTATCAGAGGTGAACCAAATAATTGTTTGTAATTGGGGTGAATTAAGACTTAAAATCAATAGGCACAGTCATTTCAACTGCTTTTGAGTCTACACATCTGTCTAATCATATTCAAACATTTAATACAGTGTGTTACATATTTCATATTAAAATGTCTAATAATGAATATATTCTTGTTGGGGGAATTTGAGATATTGTAAATATAAAACTCAACTAAATACAAAATATATTTCTGTGAACATTTATCCTGATAGTCAGATTTTCATCTGCAGTGATGTCTTAAACAATGAAACCAACAAACCAATAATGCCATATTGTGTCATCACTCTACTGTCTTTTTTGAGTTGATGGAGAGACCAGCAGACTTTTATGACTTTTAATTACTTTTAATTGAATGTATTCTCCAACTTCTTTTCATATTTTGTAGGGTTTGACACTTTTCCTGAGGAACTTAAATGACAAGAAATTATCTTTCATTTAAAAATCTGTTGCCGCTGTGCTGTTTCCTCGAAATGGTTTTGTTTACCATTAAGCCACTCTAAGTTTTATTAGAATTTCAATTCTAATTTGATCAATGATCCAAGATAATCATGTAGGCAGAGTGAACACAGTATCTGAGTCTGTGTCAAAGATGTCAAAAAGGAGCATGTGGCCCCTTATAGTGTTTATTAGAGAACATTCAGTTGGTTAGGTCCTGTTAAACTCTCCTCTTGTAGGTCTGTGTGGTGAGGAAGGCATACGGTGTCCTGAAGGGACATGTCTGTCTGCTAAAGAAAGGTGTGATGGGCAGGTTCACTGCTCTGATGGCAGTGACGAGCCCATAACCTGCGGTAAGTCTGACACAGGTTATACTGATGTAAACAGCTGCAACACATTATCTGACTTTTTACCCCAACTTGATCTCCAAATAATGTGATACAGTAAAATTCTTCTGCTCTGTGCATTTCTGAGCCATGCTGCACCTCCTGCAGGTCGCATTTGCTCTATGAACAACGGTGGCTGCAGCCACGTGTGCGTCGATGAGGCCTGGGGAGCTCTGTGTGCCTGTCCTGTTGGATATAAGCTCTCTCCCAATGGAGCAGTCTGCGAGGGTATGTGTATAGCTTGATAAAAATTTTCCCTCTTGCTTTACTGGGTGCTAACTGATTTTTCAGAGGGGATTACATCAAAAATCTTGAAGAAATTAGACTAAAAACAAAATGTAGTTAGCAGTATGAAATAGCCTTGTACTTTGCCCTGTGCACAGCTTGAAGTAATGAGCTTTGTTCTGCTTTTTTATTTGAATTATTTTTAATTGTCCAAGTTTATTTGCTACATTACAGTTCACAAAGTTTTCAAATCAGTTTCAGTTATATAAAGCACTTTGTAACTTTGCACTGTATGAATAACTTTTATTATTACAAATCTTGAACCCTCCGTCCTCCCTCAGATATGGATGAATGTGCCCCACCCTCTGCTCCCTGCATGCATCACTGCACAAACACTGTCGGATCCTACTATTGCCACTGCAGAGAGGGCTTCAAACTGGATGGGAGCTCCTCATGTGTAGCTACAGGTAAAAAGTCTGAGTTTCCCTGTTAATACTAATCCAAGGTAATCAACAGTAATCACTGTTTGATTTCAATCTGGCCTCATCTTGAGCTGCAGAAAACACTGAGTGCTACAAAGCTGGGGATAAGTACAAACCTAATGCTGGTATGTACAAATGAGCCAGTCATCATTGCATTGAACAATGTGAACCTACAGTGGTTTCATCCTCTGAAAAGATCAAACCCAACAACAAAACTCATGAAGTGCACTTGGACAAAAGATCTGAGATATGTTAATGGGCATCTTTGATTTAGTTGAGCTAAAGACAAAACCAAGAATGAAAAGTTCAAAAGATCAAAGATGAATTTGAAATGAAAGAGAGTTTGTTCCTTGAAATGTTGGTTTTAAAAGGTTGATAAAATTGCCAAATATTCACCCATATTGCATCTTTCTTTCTGAATCAATACATGTGTCCAGGTGATGCTGTCAGATTGCTGACGGTGCAGAGGAACTCTCTCGGGCTGTTGAATGTGAAGTCTCAACAGTTTAACGCTATGCAAACTCCAGTTTTTGACCCAGTGGCTTTGACGTTTGATGTCGCCCGAGGATGGTTCTTCTGGGCCGACACCCAGGGCAGAATTTACAAAAGTGATGGACAGCGCAGCTCAACGGTCTACAGTGGTAGGTTTAGCAAAGATATATATATAAATTTTTTTTTGTATATCTTTTTTTAAAAAAATCTGTTTTTAAAAAAATATATTATATAGTAAAGTGGTATAAAAGTGGATATAACCAGCTTTGTAAAATAATTTATAATGGACAATTTTTGTCAGAAATTCCACTTTATTTGAGGTGACAGATGTTAAAATGCAAAGATGATAGACTAACTAATTTTAATCTTATGGCCTTTAAAGCAAAAAACTTGTAAAAATTAAAAAAAAAGTTTGGATGTATTCAGGTTTTTATTTTAGAAAAATGCAAATATTAGAGGAAAGTCTAAAGTATAAACAATTTGTGTAACAAATGTTTTTCTGCTTTCATATCCTGTTAGTATTCCTGCAGCTGTCTATATTTAGCTTTCACAAACAAAATTGCTGGTGATGGATCTCGAAAGAACTTGACACTATTAAATTTTTGATCCCAACTGCAGAAGAAAAACACTTTTTTTTCTTTTTTTAACAGGGGAGCCTGGCATCAAGGGTCTAGCCTGTGATTGGCTGAATGGAAACCTGTTCTGGACCAATCAGAAGACTGAGTCAATCTACATGCAGGCAGCTGATGGGAAAAGTTACTCTACTCTGCTGAGCAAAAACAGCCGCCCGTCAGAGTTGGTGCTTATACCCGTGGAGAGGTTTGCTGGACTTCTATTGTTTGACTTTTATTCCACTGCTTAGAATAGAGTCTAATTAAAAATGTTGTTAATGTTATTATATGATATTATTGGTCTCAGGGGACAGAAAATACCCCTTTTTTTGCACTTTTCTACAGAAAAATATTCATCCAGTATATGAAACCTAGAAAACTGAGTAATTTACAGCACCTTTAGGATGAGCTGTCAAATTTGAAATACTCAGCACAAATTCAAAATCCAGCCATCACAAATGTACCTGAAAAGATGGTAAAAATTTGCATAGTTATATTAAAAGTCTCAGCTCTCTCTCGCTCTCAGCTTGATGTTCTGGATGAGCTCTGGTCCTGGAGGCAGAGTGACAATCGAGAAGTCATGGATGGACGGTTCAGACAGAAGCTCTCTGGTTGTGCTCACTGCTCAGTCGGCCCACAGCCTCACTGCTGATGTGGCTGCCAGGAGTCTCTACTGGATCAGCGACTTCAAGAATGTCAGTTAAATTTATAATTTCATTGGATTCAT
>JAPZDV010000011.1:8652329-8671457 GCA_029814665.1 Acanthurus lineatus | reverse complement strand
AAACTCCCCCCCCCCCCAAAAAAAAAAAAAAAAAAAATCAAAATCACACACAAGCTGCTAGGAGGCCTTTGTTTCCTCACAATTTCCAGCTCCTACGAAAGCAAATAGCTAACTCTTCACCTCCTTCCATCTATGTGATCTAAATAATTGTAATCTAAGACTTGAACTTTGTCTCACTGGCGACATGTAGGTTAACTGAATTACCCAATGTTATCATATCTAAATAACTGTCTACTCTGATGGCAGAAATCTCATTTCACAGTGTAAGTAATATAAGGGTATCTCAACATTGTCCATAGAACAAGCAATCATAAAAAAATTATAATAATAATAATAAAAGGAAAAAATTGCATCATGATGTACATTATTTTCACTTTCTGCATGTTCTGGCAAAAAAATAGATTTTACTAACCTTGTACATTAGATAAAGACATTTTTTAGAATTGCTTGAAATGTTTTGCTTTTTGATTTACATTAGTTTTTTAATGTAAAAACTTTTAGGTTAAGTTTGCACAATCAGCTCTTTCTTATATATCAGAGAAAACTCTTACAAACATTCTGTGAAAATCATGATACCTCTGATGAATGTGCTTGTATTCACAGTGATTTTACTGCAGTTCTTTCATTTCTGGTTGAATGATTATATATCTTTGCGGCCAGAGCTGTATGAAAAGCTACTGGAGCGAAAAAGTGTAATTTGATATCCTGAGGCTACTTTAAATAGAAACAGATATGTCATGTTAGTTAAGCATTTTGCAAGTGAGCACAATCAAGCTATCAGGCCACATGTCACAGTCAGATAATGTGACTGTGCTAAACTCATAACACACATACTGTAAACAGACAGATCAGAATGACTCCTGCACACTGGTGCATTTGGGCTTATGGGTCACCTTCTTGGTCAGACTTCAAACTTGGAATTCAAGGGTCGTACATGGGGTTGGTAAATGTGTTCTCATTATCAATGATACGTCCATAGGGTCCTTGTCTGGAGTGGAGGGAAAAAAAGAGGAATGAAGTCAAGTAGAGAAAAACTTTAAAAGTATGAAACACTAATATATTCAGTAGTCTTATGTACAAAGAATGATAGGATGTAAATACATCTAAGGGGCTACTCTTTTGGTTATACGCACATTTTGATAATACACAAACAATTGGAAGCCTTTTATAGTAGAATAGTTTCTGTGATGCCTGTTTATATCTATTCGGCAGCATTTTGTGTGTAACCAGATCACAGTTTACGAAAGAAACATGTTACATTTGTTTTGAAAATGTTATTTTTAAATGCTGTCTGCAAGCCAATGGAATTGCATTCATTTTTTATTCTATAAGGTAGAGGCAGAAATCTCAAAAACAGACTGGCAAATACAACAAAAATCCCAAAATTATCGGCAGTGAAAAAAAAAATTTGATTATGCAAACTATGTCTGTAAATGATTTAGCCAAAAAAAGGCTAAAACCAAGGACACTTTTGTTTTTTTTAAAGAATCAAATTATTTAAATTATACTACATTACTCACTAAATGCCATAATATGAGTTTCAATAGCATTGTCCAGTATGTTGTATGGAATTTTTTTTTTGGCACTCTGGACTCACCGGATCTTGAAGTAGTACACTCCAACTAACACTAGGATGACTGCTAGGATGAATACACAAACAATAGCTGCAATACCACCTAAAGAGAAAAAGAGAGAGAGAGAGAGAGAGAGACAAAGAGAGCCACAGTGAGTCAAGCATAACAGTTTTTGGTGAAATTGTTAAAAATGATTGTCAAATATGTGTTACAATTTGTTGGTATTCATTTGTTAGTGTTTTTTTATGTTGTTCAAGATGTTTTCAGGCGCTTCCTTCCAAAGTTTTTCTATGTTTATTTCTAATGTACTGTTCACCTTTCATAATACTTTTAGACTTCATCTCCATATTTATCTTCAAACTTGGCAAATATCTTTATCTTTATCTTTATAACTTTTATTGGATCATATAATTGGTAAAGCTACTGGTATTATGTTTGAAATTTAGTACTGGCACTGTATTTTGCATTTGTTTTGCATCATTTGTACATATGACATGTAGAAAGAGTAAATTACAACAAACAGGCCACCCTACAATTTCTAGGGATATTTTGACCATCAACAGCTCGCTTAATCTCAGTGGTTCAGACACCCTCAAACTCAAAACAAAATAAATGTCTTCAATCTTAAGACAGGCCTGACAGCTAAGGACACAGAGTAACTTTTGGTGCAACTAACTGCCAACCTGATATTACTCCATCAAACTTCCTGTAAGATACCCAATAAACCAATCCCTAAATAGCAGCACAGTGTTACTAGATGTGTTGTATGTAGTTGTCACATAGGCCCAAATACAGAAAAATTACATCATTCATTCATACATACATCAACATCAACATTACATATATTAACATTCCATATGCAGGCTCACTATTTTGGCAGTCCAACAGGAGAAATGTAAAATAACACTGGGCTTAGAAAGTTTTTTGTGTCACTACTGCAGTACTATTCTGCATATTCTCTCCTTCTTGTTCCCATTGGTGCTCACTCTCTTATCCTCCCCTCAGCCACATCATTAGGATCAATCTCCTAGGCACTATGGACATCTTGATAGTTTTTGGCAATCAATAATAGTTTTTAAAACATTTCAGTCTAAACCAAACTGAATGACCGACCTATAAACAGATCAACATGTAACTGTGCTGACAGTAAGACTCAGAAAAATTTCAGACAACTGCTTTAAGCTTCAAGACTTATTTTAAACGTGACACCCTTTGCAGTCAAAAAATATAGTTGGACTTTGTATCATTAAAATCTAAGACACTTCAAAGAATTATTCTTTGTTTAAGATTTAGAATATTGGGCTTAAAATGTATCTGTGCCATTCAAGGCTTTCAACAGGTTACGTGTTATGTCATTAACTGGACACGACTCACAGATCCCTGATTGCTCCAACAAACCACGCAATTTGTGGCCGACCTCGATTGATTTTACTTCTGTACATGTGACTGACTTAAATGTTCATTCAGTAAATCTTTAACTCTGATCAGGTAAGACGTGCTAGAAAAACTGACCTTTGAGCTTAAGTAACCCTTGGTTATTTCCTTGTGGGAAGCTGGACCAAACACAAAGATGAAATTCCATTTGCATGTTAGTAACACTTATTATCACCCCTCTTATCTGAAGCATGACTTAATCAATGAAGCACCTTGAAGCAATCGGGTTCACTGTCATTTTCTCCCTCTAAGGTCAAAGTCTAAGTCTCTCTGCAGAGAGACAAGTACCTTGGCCAAGTCTTAAAAATTAGGATGGAGAGAATTTTTGAGATTTGGGGGTCTCTTTGAGATGCTGTGTTAAAGTTTGGGATCTCACCTAAATAATAGAGGATCTGCAAATTTTTATGTCTTTCCTGTAGAAAATTTATCTCTAACTCTAATCAAGGAAGAAAGCTGTGTAATCTTTATGATGAGAATTATGTAAACTGCAGTTCCCCAGTTTTTCAGAGGTATCACTTGTCTTTTGTGGAATAGATGAATACATTCTCAAACAAAGCAAATGTAAAATTAGTGCTATAAATAGACAAGCCTGAGACTGAGGGTTCTCCTGTGGCAAATATTCCATAAAAACATAATACTGAATGCTAGAAGAGGGTTAAGAAAAATAAATCACGACTTTTAAGTGTACATCGGATGGTTGACAGGTTATTGCCTATAAATTGATGCAAACAATGTCGTATCATTAAAAACAGAGGGTACAATCTGTGCATCTGTCAGACCAAGAAAAAAGTTTTAATGAGTCACCAACAAATCCACACAATAACTCACCAATTAAAAACAACCTGACAAAAATGTTTTTGTCACACTGGCAATGGCCAGACCTTACAGTCACTTAAAATGTTTTATCTGAAACACACTATTACCTCTTCAAATAGTCACAGATTGCTTTTGTTTCATTTTTAAAGTATTGATTTTTTTTGTCCATCGATAAGACATATGCATGTAAATGCCACTCAGCCTCTCTGCCAGACCACTAAAACACAGTCACAACCTCATCACAGCAATTTAGCCAGGGATCAATAACTTCCTGACAAAAACAATTGTCTTACACTGGCAAATGCCAGCTGATCCAATCTAATTCCAACTTCAATGAACAACCACAGACAGCTTTTGACAACGATGCCATTGCCGTTACTCTTTCATCTCCCTCCTCTGTTGGTAATTTGTGAAAGATTTGTAAACTCTGTTAGCTTTCGACTGACACCTCATTTGACCTATTAGGAGTATCCACATCCTCTTAGTTGCCTATGAAGGCCAATAAGATTTGTCATTGAAAGGAATGGCTTGTCCTCTTTTCCTTATGTTGAGAATAAGTCCATTGTATTTGACTGTTGTTTTTTTAATAAAAATTAAAAAAACAATGATATGATATATGTTGAATCCTTTTTTTAAGTGTTATTTTGTCCAAATTTACAAGGATAGTTAAAAAGAGGGCAATGGGGGACTCAAAGTACTTCACACTGAGACACTTAGGCTAAAAACAGTCACGCTCAAAATCAACCACTCTGAGAGACGCCATAAGAGTATGTAATTGGGTGAATTAGCAGATACAGAATGAGTGATCTTTTCACAGCTTCTTCACATAAAGGACAGAGTTAAACTCAGTCATAGGACAACAGCTGAACCCTGGAGTTTTGGGGGCTTTGGTTCTCTACTAAAGAACACTCAAATCCTTCAGTCACATAGAGTAAGAAGAAATAAGAATGGATAGAAATGTGGCTATAAGACTTTCTTAATCCGTCTTTGCGTAGGTGAAGAATAATACTGTAATAAATTCTGCTACAGTAAATGACATGGTGAGAATCATCTGATGTCATAAAAAATTTCAGTAATCGAACAGGTTTGTGAATTATTGAACAGGCAGGATATCACTGGCAGACAACCCCTTCAAACAGTTGCCATTTTTACTCATTCATCTCACACAGTATAAAAGGAAGTGTGAGAGGAAACTATTCCGCTCATACATTAACCACAGGCTGACACTGCAAAGGAGGTCACACACACTGTGAGGAACAGATAGTCTGATGCATAACATCACAAATGTACATCTGAGTTCTTTTTATCAGAGGGGGCTGATAACCTGTACTGTATTGGTTTCTTCTATGTACAGTTGTGTGCTAGACAATGTGTGTTTGACAACATCTGAGCACTCACATTTTCCGTTTTAAAGCAGGACAGAAAATTACCATCAGATTTACATCGGAAAAAAAGAGTTTAGAGAGGCTGCCTGTAGATATTTTGACTGTGCTTTCATAAATTAGTTAATAAGTAACTGACACACCGGAGGCCAAGACAGCTGGGCTTGTTTTTTTACAAGTGAGACCAGTGATAAACAGCACAGTTTCATTGTTAATTCCAGTGAGACTCCACTTGACTTCCTGAAGTAAATTCATCTTATCACAGGCACATGTATCCCTGCACCCACACTAACACATACCCTTTTGTTTTAATGTAAGCTTTGGTCTGAACATAGCCATAACTGAAGTTCGGAATTGAACAACAAGCATGTCTAGTTTAATGTAAGCTGCGTTTCAATTTTCCACTTTTGTGAGTACATTTACACTCATACACACTTAAAATGTCCTCTTTTTTGTTCAGGTATAGCACCACCATGAAGCCAGATAGATTGAAAAAACATTTTGACTCACAGATTATGATGTACAGAAGCCATGTTTTGTTCCCAGAGTCCTTTATGTAACACTAATCTTTATATTTAGACACTTCTATGAGCCCATCTATACAAATTTCAGCAAATGATCCAACAAAAAAAAAAAGGAAAAAATTATGGGTGTGAAAAGATGACCTATATTTGCTAGAATCTGATCATGTTTGAAAAGTTGTAAGTAATATGAATGGAATCTATACTGCTGTTTGACTACACTCTGTTGCCACCCTGACTGGTCTGGATGCAAGAAGAGAGTTTGGAGAGTTTGTGGAGGTAAAAATATGTTTAAATCAGATTATCAGTTTACTTAGCCATGCTCCTGTTGGTCAGCCCAGACTCAGTTATATCAACATCAGTTGGACATACTGCCATGAAATTTTAGACAGACATTTAGATTAAGAGAGTATGTCCATCTGACTTTGGTGATTACCTGACTTTAGATTGACAAATATGTGATTTTGATTAAAAATCTTAACATCCATGTCCAAGTTTGTACATTCATGACCTCCCAGTGAGCAGTCCTGACAGCGTTCGTGATACAACCAGCTGGTTGACATTTTTGGTTTATACTGAACAATAGACAAGTGTTAAAAAAAGTTGTAAATAAAATTGCCCTTAGATTCAGTTAAGACATCAGTGATCCCCAAAACTTAAATTATATTCACTTTTGCACCCTGACCTTTTATCTTGTACCATGGTGTGATGTGCACCTAAATTTCTCTTATACTTCAATTTATATGCTACTCTCAGCATGCTGACCTGCAAATTCAAATGGTGAACAAAGAAAACACACACACAAAAAATCATCAGCATACTAGCATTGTAATAATGGGCATGTTAGCATGCTGCAGCAGTGTAGCCTCAGGGGATTGTTATCTCTATGTCCTTTTTTAGTGTAAAATAAAGATTTGATGAGTTTATAAGTTAAAAAGTTTTAACTGGTGCATACCTGAGCTCAGAGGTTCAGACTTTTGTCCCTCCTGTACCAGTGTGCTGCTTTGGGTGGCACCTGGGCTTGTGTTGGAGGTGGTGCTGGCGGTTGTTTGGCTGGTGGATTTGGGGGTAGTTTGTGTAGTCACAGGGGTGGTCCTGGTGGTGCTGGCGGTTGTTTGGCTGGTGGATTTGGGGGTAGTTTGTGTAGTCACAGGGGTGGTGCTGGTGGTGCTGGTGGTGCTGGTGCCGCTGGTGGGTGTGGTGGTACTGGTGGTTTGTATAGTGCTGGTGCTGGCACCTATAGTGGTGGTGGTTGTTTTAATGACGGGGTTCTCAGTGGTGCTGGTAAAACTGCTTGTGCCGGTGGTTTGGATTGTTGTGATTGCACTTGTGGTCTGTGTAGTGCTGGGGGTGGTGGTAGGGGTACTGGTGGTGGTGCCGGTAGGGTTGCTGGTTTGGATGCTGGTGGTGCTGGTTGTACCACTGTCTGTACTGGTGGGATTAGAGTTTGTGGGGGAGTTGGTGGTTTGTGTAGTGCTGGGGCTGATGGAGGTTGTGCTAGAACCCTGGGATTGAGTTGTGGTAGATGGAGATGAGGAAGTTTCCAAAGAAGTTGTTGACTCAGGAGTGCTGTTCTCAGGGCTGAAGGACGGAGATGTAGATGGACTAGTGAGATGGCCATTGTCAGTGACAGTTGACGAGGCAGCTTCCGTTGTTGATGAGAGAACAGTTGTGCTCTCAGAGTTTGGTGAAGATGTCTGAAAGGGAGAAGTTCCTGTTGATGACGAGAGCGTTGAAGATAATGGTGGCATGGTTGACGTCTCTGTCTGTGATATTACTGTACGGCACAACAGCAGACCTGCAGTTTAGACAGAAGATGTTTGCACAAATAGTCCAAGTTAACTTCTTCATCTTCATCTTCATCTTCATCTTTTTTAAAACACAAGATAGACATTGTAATCGCTAATCTGAGGATAAGCTCTTTCATATGGTTACCACAGTCTCTAGGGAGACCATAAAAGAAAAATATTATTCACCTGTCCACATAAAATTTCTGTCCTCTCTGATTCCATTGGTCTTATCTTAAAGGAAGAGCTTCAGATTAATTTTGCCACTGCTAACACTAGTGATCCATACTTAAAATCACATTAATTTTCTCATCTTGAAGTCCAACTGCTGCCACTGATGTGTCCTCCCTGTCAGTCAAAATTATATGTTAAGATATTTTTCTCAAGATTAAAACTTAATTCATGCCCTAAAATTTCTTAAATGTCACACTACAGCTTTGGCCTCATTAAGTATGAGCTCGGCTTCTGTATTAATGTGACCTCTAACACGCCACATTGCAGAGGCCCACAACCAGAAACCACTCCCTTCCACTCCCCCCTTGCCCTCATCTCTCCACATCATCTTGCCAGCTCACAAGTGGATGTATCAGAACTGCAGTGTGTTCTATGGTGTTTATTGTCAGAAAATAAAGATGCTTGTATATCACTCTAGAGTTAGCTTCTCTTTTTGCAAGCTGCTAGAGGAATTGCTTTGATTCATGTTTGTATGCATATGTAGTAGTTCATTAGACTCCTTGTGAGGCTATTACAAAAAGAAACAGCAACAGTAAGGTGTCTAAGAGCAAGATTTTCAAGTGTCCCAACAGAATCCAAGAGACAGACATCAGCCTATTGCCTATTTGAGGACTTCTAGGCCTATAATCGGTTAGCATTATTTATTTCTTTAACAATTTCTAAAATACTGTAGATTACGTATCAAAATCAAGAGAAAATCAGTGTCTTCAGTATTATTATAATTACTCATTATGACTTCATTTACTTGATAGTTATAAGTTGTTTTTAGAATGATAAAAACACTTCTACCTTTTGGGCCTATCTTAAATGGAAACCAAAACAGAAAGCTTGTAATAGTAAACTGTAAGGCCAAAATGTCTGAGGGTAAGAGGAGTATCTAACAAATGAAATCCAGTAGGCATATCCAAAAAAAAAAAAAAAAGTCCAAAGACCAAAGAAGTGCTAAAGTGCAGGTGGGGAAGTGAGAAGGTAACATGAGCAGCTTTACCAACTTTCAACTTCTCTCTTAGAAACAGTAAAAGCCCCCAGAGAAAAACAGTTAAGAGTCATGTAAGAATTATGCTCTGTGGAGCTGGGTCACGTGATGATTTTGGACACACAGGGCAGAGTTTTGTTTCAACTGTTTCAGTGAACAGGAAGTCAGAGCAAAGATCAGGTAGGATGCATTCAAGGGTTTCCTGTCGTTGTAGTGCTCTGGTTAAAGTGAACTAGAGTTATGTATAGATATTTGAAAACATCAAGAGAAAGCCACTGTACTTACTTTTGTATTGATAAATTTTCATCACCAAAGCCCCTTAAAGGATATAGTGCTTATTTATGACAAATAAACATGAATTGACTTCACTTTTCTAATGTACTTTCTCAGTAAGATTTAAGAGCTTAACAGCAAATCACACATTAAGAAATATTTTGTGCTATAAACCATTAAAACCACCAGGGTCATCCATCTCAGAATTTTATTGAAAATTAACTTGTAACACCATCTATTAACCAGTGCAAAAGTCTGTATGTAAAAGACTCTGAAACTTAAGTAGTTGAAAATGTCTGTACACAGGAGAGTGTCTCACTAAAACATGAAGGCACGCAAAGTATAATTCAAAGGGTTTAGGTATATAATAAAAAGAGAGGCTTTTGCAATGGAGTTTAAATATGTATAAGAATTAACATAGTGGTTGAGGTGGCATGTCAACTTGTTGTGGTGTGTCTACATTCGCTCCATCTTCTTCAGCCAAAATTTCAATATCCACCATTAAAATTGAATCTTAAAATCAAGAAACTCACCTGATATTTTAAAAATGTATCTTCCCCTCATTCTGACTGGCTCAAGACATTTAGATCAAGGGAAATATTTTCCAAAGACAACAACAGATATTGGATTTCAAGTCTGATTACAAATATATAAACTGGCATGCACTTACGTTAGAGTTTACTTACATGTTATTAAAGTTTGCGTGATGACTTTCATCATTGTATTCCTGTTACACTAACTCCTCCAATACTTATGTAACTGAAGCTCTGTGCTCTCTGCTTCCTGTGAACAAATGTAGTGTGTGTGGCTGCCTGCGGCTGTAGGTGACTGATTATAATAGCCTGGGGGCGCGGCTACATGGTTGAGTCACACTCAAAACCTCACAAGGCAGCCTGTGCATGTTGTGAAGCTACTAGATAGATGACAATAGATGACAACCAAGCAGCCTCAAGCTAAGTTTTTTCTGTTGCCCTAAAGTTGGAGACTGTTATTGCTTTTGAACAATTAACAAGTGCTCCATTAATCAAGGAATCCTGGCAGTGTTTCGTAAGTGGAAATATGCAGTTTTTGTAACACTGTTGATATGCTTTTCATTGAGGAGTTTAGGATCAAACAGGGCATAACATATGTCTAATAAAAGGGATATTTAAAACTATGGGACCATTTAAGAACAGAGTGAGATCACAAAATGTATTTCTAATCTGATTCGGATCAAAAAATGGCATTTCATTCCCCTTTATTACTCTTTCTATTTACTTATATATGTGTGTTTGTGTCTTCTCTCAAAACGCAATTGGCCATTAATTTTTAAAAAAGTGTCTGTTGATGTCTTTTACTATTTGGTTGCATTAGAGCAGCCATCACTTACTTAAAGCAGCAGATTGTGGGTTGGGTGGTGCTGATAGCTTATAATTTTACATATTTTGCTTACCAGGTTAGTATGTGGAAGCATTTGCTTTAATTCCTTCTGCATACTGGAGATTTATTTATTGTTTTTCTCTTCCCTCCTATTTAAGAGGTAAATAATTTTACTGTAATTAAATCTATGTCCGCATTCAGAACAAGTTGCCATGAATTGAAGTCATAAATCAGTGACATCTTACTTGTAACTGTTCATGTTCACCAGCAGAGTGCAGCATATACATTTTATAAGGAGCATTGCCAGGGCTCTTAACAGGCACACATCCCTGTGTCTGTGTGCGTGTGTGCGTGCATGCATGTGTGTGTGCATTAAGGTAACTAACCTGTGACTAAAAATAACTTAAGAACTTATAATAAAACTAAATTTCAGGGGAAATAATTAGTCAGAAATGTAATGAGTTCCTTGCGATCTTGTTGCATTACGAATCTGAAAGTAAATCAAGTGAGGCAGACCAAAGGAAAAAAAGGAAAGAAAGACAGAAAAAAGTTGAATTTTCTTTCAGATGAGTAAAAAAATCTAAGAAAGACTGTCTTGTGAAAGCATATTTCCCCTGTTCTTAAATTATAAACCCTGGAGAAAAAACTATTGAGATCTGACTTACAAAAAGCATAAAAAATTAAAAAATTAGAAATGGACTTGCCATTCATGGCTTCAGTACTCAGCCCAGTGTAAGCTTCTAACAGTGTCCTTCAACAAACATTACTCAAACAGGTGTTAAAAATGCAAATTTATAAGACCCTTTTAGGCATGTTTGGTACTAATTTGAGTGAATTCAGTAGTAAAAAATATGTATCTGGTTCTAAGTCAAAATAGAGAAAAATGTTATGCAACATTGTGGCTGATTAATGTGCTTTTTAAGGTTTTTGAACAATCTTTGAGCTCTGTAGCACAGAGGACTAGGAAATATTAGCTCTGGATATACACAGAATATGGGAAGAGAATATAGCAACAATTGTTTTTTGTCAATTGACAAAGATAGCTCAGACAGCATTACTCATGGGCTATAGCCAAAAACGAATTGGCCTTGATAAACACAATGTAAGACTGAATAATTAAGTAGAAAATGAAATCTATTAACATTATATATGAAACTATTAACATTAAACAAACAAACAAAAAAATACCAGCACATTAAATAAACATATGTGCAGTTTTGGGTTACTTTAGGGGTACTACAACTATATCAGATAAATTTTGGCAGCTTGACAAGCAGCACTGGAAAACACTCAACAAAAGACCCCTATTTTATTACAAGCCAAAATTACTTTAGATTCCTTTAAGCCACATCGTATCATGGCAAAAAAGGTGGGAGGAGTAAAAGTTGTGTGTGTCTGTTTTGAGATGGAGAAGGGTGTGTGTCTGTTTGTCTTATTGTGATGGAGATAAGGATGTGTGTTTGTTGGCATAAGTTAGGATGAGTGTCCAACCCACTATCGTATATGAACAATGTATCACAATGGTGATTAAAAATTCTTTTGAATCAACTCCACATCACATTTTCTACTAAATTAATGCCCCAAATACACTCTCATGTATTTATAATAATCTCAATATTAGAAATTTGATCTTACTTAAAGTTTTAGATATCCATTAAACTTTAATAAGCTGTGTGAAAATGTGTTTGTTGCATACCAAATCTTGCATGAATACATTTTTGCCATTCTTAAGATATGTAGATACCTTTTAGTCGTATTAAGTTAATTTGGATCCCCTCTAATCAAAAAAATCTGTTATGTTTGTGGCTGTTTATTAAGTATTTTAGAGGCTGTCTAAAAAATTACATGCTCATAGTTACTCAAAACAAGTGCAACCTTTACTGTTCAAGTAAAGCCAAATGATGTAAACTTACTAGAAATAACATCATATAATATGTCTGTTGCTTTATATTCATAAAGATTAGACATTTGTAGCCACTCTCAAAATACACAGTTGCCAATAACAAGGAAATAGTGTGTAATAATAATACTTGTTTAATTAATAATAATTAAATAATTACTTGTTATTAACAATAGTTAATTTATTTCAACAATATATGAACAATAGTTAAATTTAAGTTTTTAGAGTACATTGACTAGTTACATGCAATGAGTTAAATTATGAAAAAGTCTTAAATCCATTCAATAATTCATTTGAAAATTATTGGGAAATCTTAAACCTCATGGTTTAATCTTCCTTTGAAGGACTAAGTCACACCAGCCTTATTTGACAACTGTTACAGTCCCTCATTATATCATTATGGAACTGTTAGATAGGTTGCTATTTCCTGTAATTGGTAATATTTCTGAGTCACAGGAAACAGAAACTTAAACTACCTGTACTATCTGAACTGCCTGTTGTGTGATTTATAAAAGTACACTGAAATAAACTGTTCTTTTAAAAACCTTTTAGAATCATGTATTTATTTTGTTTTTTATCAAACATGTAAAAAGTCTATCAGCAAGACAGCAAGATTTTTTCTTCTTATGTTGGGTTTTCTATGTTTTTTTCTTATTATCTTATGTAATATTACATATTACATGTTTCATAGCTTTCAAATCCTATAACTTATTCTTATTTTTTATTTCTTATACTACAGTCTGTAGCAGCAACAGGCCTCATAAAAAAACTTTTTTTAACCTGCAAATTTTTTAAAGAATAAAAACCAACTTTATACAAATTGAAAGAACACACAAAGATGAGCATTCAAGAATGAATGCATGAATTTGAGTGCAGATTTTACTTACATGTCAAGAGAAAATGCTGGCTGAGCTTCATCATTGAGTGTTGGTTTTCCCCAAAGCTATCAACTTATTGTGCTGCATGCAGCTCTGTGCTCTCTGTGACTGATTACAGTAGCCTGGAGTGAATCCAAATAATGGAGGGGCACTGGCCATGTCATATTTCACTGGAATTAAGGGTGTTGTCTTTTGGCAGAGAGCAGAAACTTTTTGCTAAAAAGTGAAAGTAAAAAAAAAACTGTTTGCTCTTGTTAGAGTGGTCAGAGTCATTGCTACAAGACCTTAAGTGGCTTAATTTGGCTTTCACCTTGACAAATTATCACAAACGATCCAACATGTTGCCCATTGCTTGTAACAGGATCATTTTTATTGACAAACTATGTGGGAAGGCAAAGCTGTATCCCAGGAAAGGTTTTTCAATACACCTGTCCCCCGACAGAAGAAAAGTAAAAATGCTTTGTATGTGAAGGTGTGCCAGCTTTCACAGAAGGGAGAACCTCCCGCCTTCCAATACTTGATCAGAAAATGTACTGAAATCCAACTACACTGGCGTATTACAGGGTTTAGTCTCACTGTCTTATCAATCTATACAACTCAAGACATTATTTACTGTTTGACTTTGAATAACTGGTCTCTAACTCTTCATGCAGGTTATTCCACAGTGTGAAGGCCCTGGTTTCAGCAGCCCTGTCATGATGTGCTTTACCTGAGAATTTGACTTTATGCTCATGCTCAGGTGACAGGTTCAGATATCAGTTCATGTGTTGCCTTAAAGCCTAAATCTTAAGAGGTCAATATACTCCTTCAGATGCTATAGATCAGGGATGTCAAACTCATTTTCACCGAGGGCCACATCAGCATTATGGTTGCCCTCTTAGGGCATATTGTAAAATAACTGTCTCTGTTTTTGATTTTTTTCTATCATTTATTTCAGTTACAAATGTTGTATATGCAGTTGCATAAATGTATAAATATTTAGCCCATTTCTCTGTTAAATAAATCTTTTTAATTTATCAGGTTAAGAGACCCGCATTACTACCTCAAATAAAGATATAAGAATAAAAAGTAAACGACAAAGGCAAATATCATCAAACACAAGTTATTACATTAACTTTGTTCAAAACTTCTCTCACTGTCAGCATTGGGGCAGAAGTATGGTTCAACAAGTAATTGTGTGCTGCTGAGAACATGTGTGAAAGGTGTGGCATTATACAAAAACAAAGACTATGTAATTAACTCATATTAACAATAAAGGTTGTCTCATTTCACAACGATACTGTGTGTTAAAACCACTCATCCACTATAACCTGCTTACACATGGACTTCGACCCTCACTAAAACGTCACCTGACTTCCTAAAGATTTTTTAGCAGTAAGACTTTCTTGATCAAAGTCCAGAGGAAGAGCAGCCCAGACAAACTTACAAGGCATTTCATTTTTATAGGAAAACAAAGTGCAATTAAAGCAGTGGCTGAGACAATTGTACAACAATGAATAAAAATGCTTCAGTTCTAAATTTCCTATTTTTGATTTAGTTATTAAGTCCCTTTTGTCCGTAGTTCATACAATAAACCAGAAGAGAGCAGCAAATGTGTTTATAATGTGCCCTTTGTTTTTTAAAACCAGTAAAGTCAATGATTAAAAAACAAACAAACACTGTATTGGTCACTACAGTATCAGCACCCACAGGATGAGTCTGGACATAACATGTTTGGAATTTAATAAAATTGAAAATATGACCAATTAAAAAAAAAAAAAAATTCAGTACCTTCTATATAGTAAAATCATATGCAGGACCACAAAAAATATACATACCGACTGGTCAAGTACAAAAATGTGTACTTTGAAAGAGCCCAGAAGTCAGCTTTGTCCGTGTTTTCAGATATGGCTTGTTGGAATCATAAAAGAAAACTCTTGAGGTACCTTTCGTATGACATAGCAAATACTTTTAAAAAAAGCCCTGTTAAATTTATCAATAGTTCTTTTTTTATTAATATTGAATATTTGCTTAGTCTCATAAAATAGATGAATGTGCTTCTGTAAAATTTTCGCGTAAGAGTGATTTATTTAGTTATGCTGGTTGTGTTTTGGCCTTCAAAGCACTTGTATAAGAGTTGGTCAAGACTATATCAGCTATAAATCAACACTTTACTCAAAGCCTAAGACAGACACACGACCAAAATTACTTGATTACTTTCATACTAATGAAAGCTGGTAAGAAAAAATGTGATGGTTCCCAGGCAAGAGCATGTTTTTGTCAATGATTTTTTTAACATATTTTTGGACAGTTCCCGCGGACAGTTGCTTTATACATGATGAACATGAGAGATAATTATATGATAATAAAATGTGAGTCCCACCACAGCAATCGTGACTGTGTGTTCAGATTTTACTGAGTTATGACTTTAAGGAGTGTAAGTTTTGATGCAAATCATGGGGATATGGGGAAAGGTTTTTGAGTATCCTAGTAGGCAGGCCAACTAACTTTCTATTTTTTTTTAACACGTGCACCTGTTCCTTTCATGTATGGTCATGCATAGAGATGCTACTGTTCAAAAGTGAGAAGCTCCAAGAATCAGACCTGCGCTGAGATCCTAAAATACACAGTGATGTTATGAATTATCGCTGTAGGTCAGTATAGTTTTCACTGATAAAAGCCGACATTGAGAGGTTTACACACATCTCAGTGGGAGATGAGAATAATGGACACCTCACGCAGTGACCTCGCTGTGACAAAGTCCCTCTGCTCCCAACTGATTGCTTAATTAATGGGCCCGGCTGCTGATAGCCCTGAATTAGTTTGCAAAACAAATGAGGACGGCTGCCGTGCCACTGAAACCTCTATGGAGAAGGGCAGAGAAGAAGAGGCAGGCATGAATTAATAACGAGACTTATACCCTTCAAATGATATAGGAATAACTTCATATTTCTTTCTGTCCTCTATATTAATAGTATCAGAAGGTACAATAGATGTTGGGCCTTTTTTGCATTGAAATTTTAAAAGCACAGGGACAGAGCAGGTGGAGTTTAGTGTTCCTTTATTGCAGTTTAACACAGGTGGACATTTGTTTTTATGGAGGTTGAGCCAGTGCCCACACAGTCATTATGAGCTTTTTTTTGTAAAAGAACTTTTTGCTTTCTACAGCACAGGAGGCGTGTTGCTGCTGCAAAATACAAAGAGGGTAAAACATTAAAGGGATTTTCAGGTGCCACTTCATCAATAAAATAATGGGTATAATTATCCCTGAAGTGGAGAAAGGTCTTCAGTTTAAATAGACTGTTTGATTGAAGCTGGAGTTTAGCCACCACTAGATCAAGTCCAAAGGGGGGATTTTAGATCGGTCTGTCCATGTGCATGCTTGCCCTCCAAAAACAGCCCTCTGTCAGCACTGCTATGTTGTATTTGGTTGAGCTGGTGGAACATCATACAAAACTTCACCTCAAAAGTGACACCAGAAATTTCATTTGACATAATTCAAAAATCTCATACTGATTGGGAAAATATCTCCAGTATGCATCATAACAATTCAACTCATAATCTGTTTCCCACATTTTAAAGTGCTGGAATGGTCACAACTTCTGTTTTTTCACGTTATTTCATCACTAAGTTCACTTTTCAGCATGAGAATATGTTAGCTTTGTGAGAAATAAACTGTAGGTTTTGAATATTGGCAGTGGTATAAAAATTGATGGTGAACAGAAAATTTGATCCAGTGTTTTCAGACTTGAGAGGCTCCACAGGTGTCTGTAGGAGTCGCTAGTGAGCCAGCAGGTATGTCATGGTCAGAGACCATGCATGTCCATCAGTCTCACATACTGCGTTTTGTTTTTTTAAAATTTTCTCACCAGTAAACTCTAATCCTGTTCGAGAATACAATGGAAGTTCATAATACCTCAAACTTTTTTTCAGAACATACGGAGCAGGAACACAGTAGTGGTGGTTTAATATCCATACTACTACTTACTTTTTCTTTCCGAAATAGAAAACCGGCTAAGCCTGGCCTATCACACTCCAAAATAAATTAATTTAACAGTCTCCACAGTACTACTACTTTAAAAAGCAGTAACCAGTATGTGGTTGGCAGTTCTGAATACAGGCAGTTTTCTACGAGATCTAAAATAATTTTGAGGAAACAGAAGAACCAAAACCTCCATAAAACAAAGGAACCATATTTCCTGCCCCATAACAGTCACTTACACACACTTTATGCAGTTTCAAATTCTGATATTTTTGACATTTCCAAACCACAATGTCAGAAGTACATTGCTGTAACCAAAAGATGTGCAAGTGAGAAACAAAGAAGAATTGAATTGCAAGTGACCAACATAGTGCATGATTTATAGGCTGATAAAAGAAACCAAAAATTCATTAAAATACATTTGTGCATGTGTGTTTTTACTTGTTTGTCTGACTGCATCAACAAAATATTAATTACCTGCAGTTTGCCAACAGGACTGAATATATGCAGTATGTATCTCCAGTTATTAGTCTTAGAAGTAATATGCTGTCTCCATTACGTACTGTGCAACTTTTTCTCAACATGTCTCTCCACTGGACTTCTTGTTGCATGATTGGAAATTTTCTCGAAAGAAAATTAACAAAGCACAATTAGATAACATACATAAAAAGAGAAGTTCAGTTTAAGAAAATTCTGTTTAAAATAAAAGAAGATGGAAGTAAACTTCATTTTCAGAGTAAATTTAAATATTGAATCAAATGGCAAAAGGTCACATGGTTCTCTTAGGCAGGTTTTCCTCACTGTAAGTGATTCGACACTTCATACAGCTGCTCCCACATGCAGCAGTGCCAGCTCTGAACATCTTAAAAAGGCCCGGCAATATTGTTGCTCTTTACTGTGTACAGACGAGTCAGCTCATCCCCTTATGCTTGCAGTTCCAGTCTTGGCAATCGGCCGAACTTAATGAGCCAGTGACCTTTCAGAGCGTCGTTTTGCACAGACACTCTATTGCTAAGTCATAATCCACACAGCCACACCAGATTGTATGATTTGCATTTATATTGACGGGAAGAATGTGATGATTGATGCAGTGGTGGCTGCAGTGGCTGCAGCCTGGACACAGTCAGATAAAATGACATATTGGATCATCTTGCACCTTTTGGTCTCCCCAGCCGGGCTTAGACCAGACAACTTTTTTTTCTCTATTTCACACTTTGTCCTGATGAAATCCCAAAGGTCTTCATGAAGATTTGGGTCGATTACAATTACAAAATAATAGCTGTTGAGAGAAGATACCAATATAAGCAGAGCAGGGACATTATTGAAGAGTTTTGCTATTTCTAACATCAGGGTATAAGCAGAAAGTCTGAGGTTAATTTAAATACCCTGTAAGACCTTTTTAAAGACCCCATCCATACATTTAAGACCTCATCATCACTTTGAGTTCTAAGTGAGTTTTAGGTTTCATCAATGACACAAAACTTCCATTGGCTTTACATTGACTGTAAGACAGCGCAATTAAAGTCTTAATTTGTGATGAGTTAATGGACCATTGTATCATTGCGTCATAGTTCAGAATACCTATCATCACAGCAGTTCATAACGCTTTCACTTGTTGCAGCAGCTTTAGGTGGTGGTGGTGGTTAAGTATGGTTGTATAGCAAAGACTTGTTGAACAAGACCCAGAACCAGATGCAAACATGTGTGCACACAGAAAAACCATCAAAACAACCTCTTCCACATATAAAATAGTGTTGATAAAAGAAGAATGTTTGGTAAGAATAAGTTAATTCATAGACACAGACATCAGACCAGTGGATATAATGTTTTCAAGTGATTCAGCTGTGAGTGAACTGATGAGGTGGACATGAATACTAAAATTAAAAAACACTTTTTTTGGCTGTTTGCATATTTCACAGATTGTCCTATTTGCAATCGACGTTGTGACAGTAATGATCATCTTAATTTTAAAAGATCTGAGTAATGAATTTTAGATTATTTATTTACATTGAAAAAGCGAGGGAGATGAGAAA
>JAPZDV010000011.1:8632694-8644167 GCA_029814665.1 Acanthurus lineatus | reverse complement strand
TATGTATAACTTTTACCAACATGACTCACTTTGCATTCACATTATATCTGACACGTCATTAGGTAACATTTCATGATGGAGGACAATCGGCCACGTCCTGTTTACATTTTCCTATCCGAGTTCTTGACTTAAACAAACACTCCCGCACCCTCACCTTCCCTCTTCACTCCCTTGCTTTTACGAACACACATGAATACAAAATGGTAGAGATCTTCAGACAGCACACGAGCTGAGACACCTATCATTACAGTGCATCTTCTAAGTATTCCAACTCAATCAGAGGTGATACAAAGGCCTTATCAAAGCTGACGAGCTGCCCTCTTGAGTCCCCTTCATCCTTCTTCTGCTGATTGCAGCTATCAGTGGCTGTGTGGGCGAGATGCTGCTTGATAACTCTCTTCTCTCAAATGAGCCTATCTTCCACATTTTTACTTGGAGAGGTGATGTCCCTAGTAGCTGTCATAGCAAAACACCCTGTTCTGTGCATGAACATAGAGGCTGAATGTTAAATGTAGTGCACTTCATGGTAGAATGTCCTACACCAGGTGCTGAAAAATCGCTTCTCAATTTTATCATTCGATTTTCTGTTCAACCTTTTACATTATTGTTAAAATGTGATATTCGGACCTGTGTATTTATTGTATTTGGTGGTTATAAGGCAATAATTTATAAAAATTTAAATTCAACCTTTGGTGCCAGACTGCCTTGTTTTTGTTTCTCAGTGGGACAAGTCCTGTAATTTAGTGAAATTACTACCCTGAGTCCTTGAATACTGAATATCCTCTTCTCTACTCATTTACATAAATGACACATTGTCCCGGTAGAATTACAAAAAAAGAGACCAAAAGCAAACCGTCGAGACGGAAGGTAAATGAAACAAAAAGTGAGCCTTAACAAAATAAACCTATTGAAAAATACTGTGAACGCAGATTAAAGTAAATTCAAAAACTGAACTAAACAACAGAGTGAAATAACACGGGCAGGACTGGGAAAGAGAGGCAGGAATGGGAAGCAAAGCAGACAAACTGAAAACTTAAAGAGGGACAAATTAAGACCTATGTACACAAGGTAAACAAAATACACTAAGAACCATCTAAACTCATCATCACTTAGATGGATAGGAAAGCACACACAGACAGAAAGGTAAAAAACATGACGGAAGAGGTGGAAGAAAACATTAACTGAACCAAAGCCATGGCAGTCACCCAGCATACTCCAGATAGTGTAACCTGTCCAAGTTAAGTAGTTGTACATGTACAGTATTGATAGATTGAATCTTTATCTCATCTTTCTCTAAACTTTTTTTTTCATTTTATAACCAAAACACCACAAAACCCAATCAACTGACTACAAGCACTCATGTACCCTGACCAAAAACATTCAGGACTTCAAACAGCATCACTAAAATTGTGTTGTTTTTTTTAACTCTCAGTGTTTCCTGATAAATAATATTTGATGCAAGTTTTTGTTTTATACATTCATAGCCCTATGGTCCATGTTCTAGTTACCTTCAGAGTTAACACGAATCAGCTAATAGGACCTGCTCAACCACTGAAAGCGACAGTAAGCAATAAAAATGAAAAGCTGTTTCCTGAATGTTTTACACACTGCTCTTTGATAATAAGAGAGAGAGGTTGAGATAGCTCTACCGCTTAATCATTGATCATCCTTTTGCTTTTAAAAATAATGATGAATAATTAGTTTTAACTGCTATTGTGGTTTACAGGGATGTGTGATGACTTAGTGTTGTGCTCTGTAGATGGCCACAGCTGTGGATATGAAAGCATTTTGTATCCATTCATGGATAATTTTTCACCTAATATTTCAAAAATGCATTCAGGAGTACATGTGGCTTTTGTAAACAATGACAAAAATAATGTGTATTTTATATTTCTGTGTTTGTGCTCGCACACTTGTGAACCTACACAGAGTTTGATAAATCTGGCACCATCTTATTTACAAAGCTGCTAACACAATCTACCTAACATCACTTACTTGTCTCTTAAGTTAGGTTGTCAACAGCAAAAGCGACAGATCATTCCTCTTCCCTCTTACATACTCAGTCAAATTTAAGCTTTTTTTTGACTCCTACAGTGTAGTTGTATGTTGTAGCTCCCGTGCTATTGTTATGTTCATGTCAAATAAAAACTCACTTTAAACGTATTCTCCTTCTTGGTGACTTCCCTTGTACTTAGCTGAGTGCCTCAGCCAACATCGCATCCATCTTTGTCCTTCTTCTGAGGTCAACTGTTTGGACTACGAGCGGTTCCTATTTTGCAGATGGGATTGACTTCTGATTAGATAATCAAGTCTGAGTTAAATAAATCCTTTCTTTCTGGACTCCAGGCTTGTCTGGTGGGGCAAGTAAACTTCTCTCCCACTTGTCCAAGAAACTTTTTGCAAAAAAGAAAAAAGGAATATAATTTTGAGTCCTGCTAATTGTATTATTACGGAAAGGCATAATATTGAGATGAACTGGGTTAATACTTTTAAAATTGCCTTGTCAACAACAGTGTAAAGCAGATACATTTCAGGATACAGGTGCCCTACTCAACTACAGTCAGAGGAGCACAAGTACATTCAAATTTGAAGCAAGGCTTCATGTAAACATGTTCAAGAGGTTGTTCAGGTCCAGTGAATGAAGGAGGAAATAACACAGAGTAGTTTTCCACAGATCTGACACTGGCTAAGCTGACAAAAAGCTTAGTTAGGAAAAACACAGCCTTCTACTAGTTCAGTCCAAAAGCAACTAGCTGGCATACCGGCAATAAAACTGGCAACCCTAAACACTCTGGCTAAACAAAGTCCTTCTGCAGTGTGGCTTGTGGTGCTGATAATGGCACAGTTTACTGAAACTGGAGGCATCATTGGGAATGTTGCAACAGTGGAATACTCTGCTGCTTCTCTACTTTTGGCAAACTATTGGTTGCAACCATGTGACTAGCTAAACTATGTGGACACCCTGAACAGGCAACTAAGGCACACACCCACAGATGAAATGTTAATGTTAAGATAATTTACAAGTTTTTGCGGTGAAAGTCAATCTTTATCCATTTTTATTAATCATTTTCCCTGTTCCTATTCTTTAATATCTAAATTAACAGACTTTTGTGGCTCAGTGCCCTTGCAAACTTGACATGATGACAATGAACTCATCATAATACACCTGTAATGATAATAATGTGTGCAATGTGAGCGACTTTCACACATATTCACAGGTAACCTCAAAAGTCCACTTTATTAGGTTACACAAGCACTTCTCTGAGAATCCTCATTTAAATATGTGTGTGTGTGTGTGTGTGTGTGTGTGTGTGTGAGTGAGTGTGTGCACAGGTGAATGCGAACAAGGAGAAAAATAATTGGTCTGATCACCTTTGGTCTTTTGTTCTTAGTAAAATTCAGCAGACTAATTTTCTGACCAATAATGGGAGTCATTAAATAGAACCCAATTAAAGTCCTTTAGATAATGTTACACTGAGCATTTAAAGTTTTCACTCATATAAGCAAATGTAATCTTTTATAAATATTATGTCGCAGAGCTATGAAATTTATAACAAGAACAACAAAAAGTTTAGTGGTAATAAAATAAAATAAAATTTGGCATTGATAATTATCGTGAATCATCAATGCTTACTGAGCTAAGCCTGCTGTCCCGTCATAATCATGCTGCTTTAATCAGGACAGGGTTCAATTTATTGGAAAAACAGCTTCACTTTTTGTGGATGGACATTGCCCAAATGTCCCAAAGACTAGCCCTGATTTTGGCATTCTGCCCTAAACAAATTTTCTCCCAACTAACTGAATAAAAGGCAGCCCAACTGGGCAGAAAATTGTTAAATCTGGCAACACTGGTTTTAATTCCTACCAGGTCTAGTTCAAGAATGATGCTGTTTCTTAGCAAAGTACTCACTCACACTTAAACTTTGGTTTAAAAGATTGACAAAACTCTGAGCTAAGAATGGATGAAAAGAAAAGAATTACATTCCTCTTTTGGGTAATTTAATGAGAACATGATTAATCAATAGCTGATAATGAATAGATTTTTTTCATTGATTGTGGTGACCTGTGTGAGGTTTAAAATATTAAATTGTGGACCTCAGTGAGTAGCTCATTCAACGTTCTCACTTAGGCAAATACAGGGAGATTCAATCTATCACAGAGGCCTCTGGTCCAGTTAGTGGAGTTCCTCTGCATATTTTAATTGATAATTGCATAGAATAAAAAAAGGGTCCCCATCCTGTTCACACTGAAAAAAAGGATCAAGATTGGACCACAGAAAAATAGATGCTGTTCAGTTCTGAGCTATGCAAAGAAGTCAGAGGGGATTTTACACCTGCATTGTTATGTTCAGATTATCAAGCTTAAAGTTTGAAAATTAAAGCTGTGATACTTAACCCAAACTTGACCTGGAAAAACTGAATTGCAGTAAAAGGTAGGAGAAGATAGAAGTAAACTTTTTCATTTAAGTATTTTCCCAAAGCTCCATCAGAAGTAAACTCAAAGAAAAAACATTCAAAAAAATTTTTAAAAATGTAACTTTTTAGCTATTTTCAGGCAGGATTGGCAAGAGAGCCTGTGACAGGACATGGAAGCAGTGCCACCTAAAGAATGAAAAAAAACTTCAGCAGTATGCAAAGATATTACATATGAAAACAGGATGAAGGAACTGTAAATACTAATCAGATTCACACCAAAGTAAAAATCAGTTTTAAGGGACATGCAGCCTTGTAGGTGACAATGACAGAGTATAGTTGTTGTCCATTGTCCGTTCACATTATTGCCACGAGCAGCCTAAACTAACCAAATCAAACATATTGCAGTAAAATAAAACAAAACAAAAACCCTGAAGTGCAGTTTCAGGTGTGGAAGCCCCCTGAAGGACACAACAAGAAACCAAAACAGTGTGTACAATCTGTCACACAAACAATACACACAAGGGCACCACACACATGCAGCTTTATCCGTACTTTCAGTCAAGGATCTTGTCCATTAGCTGTTCATAGATTATTGAATAAAAACTTAAATACATTTTAATGAAATTTCAGATTTGACAGAGGAGATTAGAGTTCTCACTGCACTGAAATGCAGACTGTGAATCAGAACAGCAATTCTTTGACTTTCAAAAAACCAGCTTCACACTCCGGGCAACATCACTCACACACTGTGGTGCCAGGCCTGCACTCCTCCATCACTGAACAGGCACACTCACACACACACACAGGGGTGGCGGTTAGGCAGCAGTGGTGGGTTTTCGCCCAAGGTGCCATTTGTCCGACAAGCCTCTACTGGATCCAGTCCTGAATGGCAGCCACTGTTCTCTGCATGTTCATCACTTACTGGTTTGACTTGGTCAACACACAGGACGAGAAAGTTACTGCAGACTCTTTCACTCTGTTTGAACTCTTCTCGCTCTTATTATGATAACTCACACCTCTAATGGCAATACATACATTGCCTGACAGCTGTATGATTACTTGAATTGTTAGTTTAGTGTGCTTTTTTAGATTTTTCTGTTTGTTTTATTTATTTGCTGCCTTTCATGTTAATTTCTCTGTCGCTCATTAATTTTTTGTCGATTAATGAATAAATCGACAGACAGCTTGGGTATTACTTAGGATGTCGGTTGTACATACATAATGATGTACATTATTGAATATAGCCATACATGTGGCCATATCTATAAATATTTCAGTGTGCAGTCCATAAACTATTTATTCTAACTGATTTTTTTCATGCACTACTTTACACCATCACCTGCTATAGTTACTTCAACTCGAGCTTTATGCTTGTGTTGTTTAGCTGGTTTTTGTCTATTTGACTACTGAACAAACAATAGTCTAATAGAGAATTGAATAACTGTGTGTTCATTTATTGGTACTTTCCATACATTATGTGCTCCATTTTATTTAAATTGTGAAGTTTTCAATGTTTATGAATTTTAAGAATTCTAAAATAAAAGTAATGAATTTCTAATATTCTTTTTGACTCACTCTCTTGTTTCTACTCAGCTCATTTTGTCCCCTAAAACAAACATCTATACGATATTCCCTCATCCCTTCTACTAAGTTTGCTTTCATACATACACAAGTGTTGAGGCTTCTAGTTGTTAAATGATCCCAAGCGAATACATTTTACATGTTCGCCTACTGTCCTACATTTTTCCACTTGGCCCATGTTTGTTGGACATGTTCCATTCTCACCATTATAAATTTACCACATGACCCCAATTCCACTACATGTCTGTCTTCATGTTTCAGTGGCACACTAGTCGCTGTAACCATGGCGACTAAAAGCATATGACTTTTTGTCTTTGTCAGAACATTTACATTCTCTCTCCTCACAGAACAAAGAGTATATTTGACGATTTAAAAGGCTTTCTGGACGGAAACCATGTTATGAAAGAGCATGTTTGAAGACACACTGCCTCAAGACGAGGTCCTAGTACTTTTTAAGGTCTACACAGAGACACATCAAGTGCTGATCTCCTACTGAAAGAGAAATCCAGTGCATGGTTTACATCTAATTTCATCTTGGTTTACGTTGCTAATCTGTTCTGACACCACTGTCCAAATTTGGACTCCTGTGGTTGATACACATTGGTATATTTAACATTTAATCATTTGGATGTTTAGAGGCCTAAACTGTGAAGAAGGATTTGTGGTTTAACCCTGGTTTCTTAGGGTTAAGATGGATATTCACTTCTTACTGGGGTAGACTGTCATGGACACATATGCAGCACATCTACAGTCACCTGCTCCAGACCAGGTTGTGTTGCATATAAAAAACAAACACAAAATTTTTTAAAGACCATAAAAAATATAAAAACCATTTGACCAATAAAATGTCTTGGAGAATCTCAAAGGAGGCCAAGAGTGTTTAGAACTCGCAAAACTATTTGGCTTTCACTCAACACATTTCATTATGCTTTTGTCTATTAATAAATTACAACAGAGACTGTTTGGTTTCATCAAAGCTTTTTACTTGTACCTGCTTGCATAGGACATGAAGGTAAGCATTAACTTAACACTGTGATTTATGGTTTAGTCTGTCAGCACACCACTGGTGTTGCAGCTGACAGAATAAGGCCAAAGTTGTTGTGCACAATGAGAATATATCAATTTATATATGTGTTTGTGGCTGCAGTAGGCAATTAATTTTAACTGTTAAGAAAAAATTAATATATGTTTTTTCTTCATTTAATGTCCCTGAAAATGAAGTCAAAATTTTATCAAACATGAGGCTCTATACTACATACGTCCATCCCAGCTGCAGTGACACTGATGCATCTAGTCTGTAGATATAAATGTATATTTTTTCTATTTTAAACATTATTTCAGCGTATTCCTAGTGATGTAACTGAAAACAAGAATAAATTTAAAAACATAGTCTGATTCAGAACATCTGACTTTTTTCCTACCAAGTTATTTGTGCATTAAACATTTGATTTTTTTTAAAACATTAAAAAATATATATATATTATGGTGCTGCACCCATTTTCTACTCTCTAACATTTTCTTCACAATCAGCTTCACCATTTTTGACTGCAGAGTAAATCAAGGGGTTGGATTGTTCTTTGGTCTGGAGCAAAGAGGGCGTTGGACCAGCAGCTGCTGTTGCATCCTTCTGACCTGTACAAGGAGATGCACCCTATTCTGAGAAGAGAGAGCTGGTCGGGTGCTGGGTTCATATTATTGCTTTGCATCATCATTTCAACCTAATTCTAACCCTTCTGCGACTAGGGCTTTCTGTTACTTGACCAGTGCTAAAAATGGAAATGGTCATAATGTGTAAATATGAAAGAAAGTCAAAAAATAAACTGAACTGCACCCTCAAACGATGCATATAATTATGTTTTTTCCTAATATTTCAATCAGAGCTTCCTTTCAGTGATGTTAATCCTGTGGTAAACTTAGGCAGAACCTAGAGCAGGGATCTGACAGGTTTTTCATAAGTGCAGGTGATGGGATGTCTCAATGTCTGTTCTCCTGTGATTGAGGACGACCCTTGTTGGGTTGTTTCATCTATGTTATTATGTGATAGACATATATGCTCACACCCCACTTAACTGTTTAACATTGTGATTTACTTAGAAATAAAAAAAGCATCCCTCCTTTAGCCAGTCTTGTGTTCCTTGTTTTAAATCAGTAACTTGTTCCATAAAAAGTACTCTTACACCCTTTCACCTGTGAGTACTGATACATTTACAAATAATTTAGTGGGTTAAACAGATAGAGATGATGTTGTACTTACTCATCTCTGGAACTTACTCCAGTTCTGCTGGTGATGGAAAAGTCTTTGCCATGGTAATATTGAACAAAACAAAAACAGGGAAAACAAAAAAATACATAATTAATCACTTGACCTTTTTCCATACATGGTTATTACATGATTGTTGTTGCTGTCAATGAATTTGTTTATCCACTGCCAAGCCTGATTCCAATTAATGTGCATTCAATATGTAGATTCATTTTATAGATTTTCAGCTTGGAGACACAGTTTGGGTAGGTAACTTCAAATTAACTGGCATAGCTTGTAGGTGGTAACTGGCCTTCACAGCTTGGACCAACTCTGCAGTGGAGAATCCAAGAAAATACCAGTGTTGCAGGTACTTTTTACTTTTTCTGTGGCATCAATTACAAAGTAGCTGTAACCTTATTTAGGTAAGTACACTGGAGATTTGTCCTCCTTCAGTTTGGACAGTGAATCGTCCTAACCAGGAGGCACCTTTTTTCATCTGAACAATGTTATGACAAAAACCAACACCGTCTCCTTTTCAGGGTAACTTCTGAAAGGTTGCCCCCTGTTGCTATTTTTTGATGTAAGAACACTCCACAGTGTTTGCACATGACATTTACATAATTTTTCAAAAGAAGCAAACATTTGTATAATATCATTTGTAGGTATATAAGTATCTCAGTCAATAACCCCAATGATGATGGTTTCATCTCAATTCTTACTTGTGAAACCATAAGAAACTTTTGCAAACTGCAGATGTTGAGTTTAAAAGATTTGGACATTTATCAGGCAAAAGGAGATAAACAAAAGACACAACTGACTTGCATTAAAGGAAGTGTTGGATTTCGTATTTTTAGGGCATAAACTACACAAGGGGCTGACAGGAAGAATATGTGAGCCTTGGCCACCTTAATTTTGACCATACTCTTCTAATCTGTTTCTTATAGGCTCCCACAATAATTTCAAAGTGCAAAACTAAATTGCGTTTTCTTTAGCTATACCTCTGAAGTGTGTTGTGATTGTTGATGACAGAGCAATCCTATTCTTCATCTCTCTCTTACAGGAAGTGGGGATTTTATATTGCATTAATTCTACAGCTCCCACTTCCACACTTTGTATCATAAGAGGAGGTGGTAGAGGAGGCACACATCTAATTTTAACACCTACAATTTATTCAGAGAAACTGATTCAATTTGCTCCCAGACATAATCGCTCTGCCTTTAGACCGTTTCTTCCCGTTTCCTCCTGTGTCCCCATGTTGCCCTCAGTAAGACAAAAACTGGCATGTTTCTTCTCAGTACACTGGAGAGATGCTGTTAAAAGGATTAGACTGGATATTTCGACTATGCAGTAGTATGCAGTGAGGTGATATGTTTATTCTATTCAGCAGGTGATTCTGTGAATTTTTAAGCCAGATGCAGATTAGTGCTCCTATCACATGAAGAGTAATTCCACAGATGGGCATCATTTTGCCACTGAACTGCTTTGGACCCATGCGAAAATTTGAATTGCAAAAACATCTCTGTTGTTGTTCTGCAAAAGCCTGTAGCATACAGGAAAAATCCACAGGCTTTGTTCCAAAATGTTCCCCGAAGCTGAACGCCCTCTTAGCTAGCTGAAATCAGGACAAGAGCAAACTATTTACCGACAGACACTCAGAAAAGTAGCTGAATTCAGGACGTGTGGTGTTCATAACATTTTCTTGACTGTCTCAACAGAAAACAGCAACACTGCTCTGTCTCTACACACTTACAAGAGCCATTTTTTGTGCTTTTTACCCATACATTTAGACTTATTTGCCTGTTTGTTTCTTTCTATTGTAAGGTTTCTAATGTAAATCAAGTTAACCCTAAAATAAATTAATCCTTCAATTTGCACTCAGGCATTCTGACAGTTGCTTGGCCACCAACCTGACTAAAAGTGCACCTAAGGTGACGTTACCATTGCAGTGCTGCATGTGCTCCCTTTTAAAAGTTATGAGTCAGACAGAGAGACATTTGATTCACAGCTTTTCACTTGAAACAGTGAGATGGACACGTCTTGCTGGAAAGAACATGTTAATTGTTTTTCATGCTGACTGCAGGTAGACAGCTCACCTCTGAGACATACAGACGTACAATGTGCTTCTTGAGACTTATTAGGTAATCTGATGATGCATTCACCACCCATAGCTTAATTTGTGCTGGAGCATTTATTGTACTCTCCAAGGTTGAGGCACATAACCTTTAACAGCTTGGAGATCTGGTGTTATTATTGTATGATGGTCAGGAAAAATGTTGAAGATGAGAATCTTGGACAACACTGAAAGGTGTTGCATCATATTGTGGCGCTGCAATTTCACTTCAAATAGTTGCATCATTGTACAAATAATCATTATATGCACATGAAATTACTAAATATAACTTATCTAATATAAGACATTTACTTCACCTCTGACAATGCAATCTATTTTACACCCATGAGCATAAAAATCAGCAGTCTCAATTTATGGGTGCCATCACCAACTTTTTTATTTTGCTACAATCCACCAGTTTCCAAAGCTTGAAAGGGGTAGACACTTTCAAAATTATTGAAGAGGTCATTAGATAAATCATTCATCACCATCTTTCATAAAGAAACACTCAACCTCTGATATAACTGCTGTTGCAGCATCTATGCTGAACACTTAAGGAGTTGCCGTTGTTTTCGAATGAACAGGTGTTTCTCCTGCTGTCCGCATATTCAAGTCACATCTGTAGACATATTTTTTTCTGAGAAATGGTAATAGCATGACCTGCCTTATGTCAACTCCGCTTGGCTTATCCTGATATTCTTAACCCTACCCTGACCAATCTACAGAGGCTGAAAGTGGTCAGGGTTGCTACTTTTTTTTAGTGTTATCTTGAGATCACAAAATTATCATTTCATTATCACAGGATAACCGGTTCTTATCTTGTGATAAGGGGATCAAATAATGTGTTATAACTATATAACAAAACATGGTTTTAATTTATCCCACAGTGATGTGTCACAGTAAATGTCGCACAGTGTATCGAGATGTCACAATTGATCTGACACAATCAATTGTGGTTTGACAGTTGATGCCACAGAAAGAAAAAAACTAGAGAGTCTGTTGCAGCGAGTTGTTAAAAAGCTCCCTCCTTCAGGAGAGCAGAGCTCTGCCTAACAGAGCTGACCTGGTCGGAGGATCACCCGGTAGCTGTCACTGCTGCAGAAGGCAGCAGCCTCTGTTCATGAG
>JAPZDV010000011.1:8605666-8627287 GCA_029814665.1 Acanthurus lineatus | reverse complement strand
TCAAGTCCATTTAATTTATATGTCTTTATTTTAACCTTTTGTTGAATTATTAGGCTCAACATTAGTGGCCACCTTTCTCCTGATTTCCAGTAATTGTTTCAATTTCCTGATATCAATGTAATAAATTTATCATAGAGTTTGTAATTTCCTTACACAAACATGTTCTCTGTCTTTGAACTCTGAACTGCTGCTTTCTGGGGTGGATGCTATTTTTAGGATTGTGTGGAATTTACATAAATGCCGGTCGGTGACCAACAAAGTCATGTCATCCTCTTTCAGTTGGCTGGACAGATAAGCCCTAATCACTCCACAGAGAAGGAGAGATAAATTACAGGGTATGCTGAATTACAAATTGAATTTGGGCCAATTTTATGTAAAATACTAATATTAACATTGTAAATGCATCTGATTATGCACGCAGTTCAAGGTTTTTGGAATGTCATAGTTTAAAATCGTTAACATGACTACTAGAGCTTTTAAATGGTTAATAAAATTAATTAAAAGTACTAGTTATTTATCTATACCTGAAAAGAAACAGTGTCATAGCAAGGACTTTACAATAACTCTTTAATGGGTTAGTTAAATTTTCTATAAATTTTGGAATGATTGAAGCATTCTTTACAACACTGTCTTTTCTCTTTAAAAATTATCTGCTCTAAAACTGAGGCCTATAGAATCAGTAGTAAAAAAAAACAGTCTGAACAACAGTGAAATTGTAGAACATAAACTTCTCCTCAGGTCATTAAAACCTGCACACTTCCATAATCAATTCAAAGGACATGACTGAATGTCCCCAGTGCTAGCTATGACCCTTGGTCACAACATACTAATGGTGCGGCATACCTGCAGAAATTCCCTGCGGTCTTAAGTTTACCACAACTTTCCTAAGTTGATATCTTTGGCAGCAGAGTAAGTGTCGCTTACTCTGCCTCCAACACTCCCACCCAGGCTGTTGAGCTGTCTTTGGAGGTTTTACAGCCTTGCCAAGCGAGCTTCCTTCTCCCCCTTCCTCCATGAAATCTGGCAGTGTTTCAGAACATCCTAGAGGGAGTCACTAAAGATCCAGGCACCAGTGGCTGGATTGGTGGTTTTTCTCAGGATGCAGAGTTGCACAGACACAGCCTCCCCCTGGCACCCCCATCAACCCCTCAGATGAAGGCGTTGTCATTTACTTGATTTAGGCAGCTGCTCTGTGAGCAGAAAGCCAGAGGTGGTTTGGCTCCTGGGAGAGACAGGCTGATTGGAGCTGGACTGTCTGTACAAGTTGTGCAGACTTTCTATTTGACGAGGCTGGAATTCATCATTGTCTGTTACAGGAAAAAATAGCTTGGATGTGCTGGTACATGAAAAGTCTATTGTTTCTGTAGCATCTGTTGGAGAAGGGCCTGTCTTGCGCTATTATTAAAATGTATGTTTTGCTGTCATTCTTTCATCTTTAATTGTCAGGCAACAGACCTGTCCTTAACTACCTCCATGTGAAACAATTCCTGCACATCCAGTGATGTGTGCTTCTGCCTCCCAACAGGAACTGTAACTGATTGCTTGAGATCAACCTAGAGTGAGTGAGCTAAGTGTCCTGTTGGTTCACTGCAGCTGCATGCTGATTCCACTCTCAAACTGAACCCCTCCTTTGTTCCTAAGAACAGAAGAAGCTCTTTTTAGGTCAAGCTTTACACATTTGGATGCTTTCTATTGTCCACTCCATGAGGGGAAAAGGGAAGCAAAGTTACACTGACTTTGTCGTCTACACCTTCTCAGTTCAAGCAGTCTTATTCCATGGACATGACAGATTCCTTTACAGGGTTTGTGGTTGCTGGTGAAAAGGAGTTGTGAAAAGAGTAATACAAGTGTAAGCTGTGTTACACCTGATTCCTCCCTCTGTGCAAAATGTCCCTGCACTTGTGTTCTATGAACCCAAAAAGTCCAGAAACGAGCAGCATCTGTCAGAGAAAGAATGAAGGTCATAATATTGTAACCCTAGTTCTAAAAGCAAAATTCTATAGGCAAAACGCTCTATTAATGGACCCTGCAACTCCTACACCAGCTGCTAAAGGGATGGCAAATAGCAGCTTTACCTCTTTGTGTACTCTGCAACAGGCATGTTTCAAATAGCCAGCTACCATTAGCAAATTTCAGTGGAGCAGTGTGCCTGTCCTCTTGGAGGACCAATCCGGTCTAGTCTTGTGATTAAGGAGAGTGAAAGCAATTGTAGGCCTACTTACTTTGTAGGTAGGACTGTTTAGCTGTGGCATCACTATTTTCCTCTATTTAAAGAATAATTGCCTCATATCAACTTGTCTGCAGTCTTCAGATGTCCTTAAGTGCAGACCCCCACTGGGATGCTACTGGTAGCTCCTGTAGAGAAGTCAGTGTTATTTTATCAGATCTTTGTCATTCGCTTTTCGAATGCATTGACTCAGTTGTATTTTCCAACTTGCCTTTAAAAAAATACAGTGTTTAAAATGAACTAGAATGTTAGAAATGTTGACATGTCATAAGGGGTTTTTGTTACTGTTTTAATCAATAAATCAAAGTCACATTTTTTGTGAATATTAACAAAAAAGCTATTATATTACAGAATACTTTTAATTTTTTTAGCTTGCATATTTTAAGGCAGATGGTTTATTATGTGGTTCCACAAACACAAAAGCTCCAAGATTCGTCTTCCTGTCTTTTCTCTAAACACTGCTTCTTACACTTTTGAAGGTGGTTATAGTGAGCAGGATGTGATGGACAGTCTCGTTCGTAACAGTATGGGTTAATAGTGAATGGCCAGTCAAAGAGCACTTAACAGCTCCCTAGTAATCTTTAGTCATACAGCCCAATCACTAAACTCCTACTTAAGTCTTTTGGCTCGTCAGCCTGTCACCGCCACATTAGCTCATCACACTAAGAGCTCATGAATAGATTTACATGTCTGGGATGATTAACTGGAAAATTGTCTGTGCTGCCCTGCACAGCATCTTCAATACACCGCTATCAGCTTAAAACCATCATCTTCATCATCATCATCATTTCTTAACCTCTATTACATCATCATCATTCTTCTCATTGTTATTGTGATTGTTATTCCCATCATCCTCAACATGTTAAGCATCCTTATGCTTGGCATGTTCCTCAATTTCAACCTTACCATCACAATATCATCATCATTCCATCATCCTCATCTTCCTCCATCTCAGTGTAATCATATTTCTTCATTCTATCATTGTCTTGTCATCATTATCATCCTCATCCTTGTCAAGAAATTGTTTTCCTCATTCTCATCAAGTTGTCATCAACATCTTTGTTGTCATCATCTCTATCCTTGTCACACTGTAACAATAACACTTCAGCACTAAGAAAACACTGAAACTACACAGAAGACACTGATGCTTTTTAAGTAAATTTTTTGAAGCTCAAGGTCCAAATGCAATTTGATGACCAAACTTTCTCTGGGAAGAAGAGAACAAAGTGTTCTTCTTCTGAAAATTTTTCTTTTTAGTGAACCATTTTTTTCCCATTACTGATTATAGGTGTTGATGAAGCTACCACAAGACAAGCCCATTTAGATAATGACATTTATCTAGCTGCTAGCCATTTAGCATAGTACATACGGGAAATGAGAAAGCCTGTTAATGTAGAAACCTTTGCCACATGATATAAAGTGTTACTTTGTCCATCCCCTGTACTTACGAACCTCCTTAAAATCTGAATATGATGTGAGTAATCCAGGATTAAAAGGCACAACAAAGGAATAAACAAACTAACATAAAATAAAAGAATGAAGACATTTGTTTCTATTGTCAGCTTTACAATTTCAAGAAATACTGCAGCTCCTGACTCCTTTTCTAGCAGGTTTTCTGGGCGGATCACCTCCCCTCTAAACTACAATTGGGTCTCTGATAACAGATCTTTTAATATTACTCTCTTCTTCAATATCAGTGGATTGTAATGATGCCAGGCAGGGATATTGAGTTAGAGCTGAGAGTTCCTCTCTTTCGGCTTGGCCTGGCATCAGAACTTATTAGACAGATAAATGAGAGGTGGACTTACATCGGAGCCCAGCCTCTTTCTGTGCCTCTGTGTCATTTATTCGTCTCCTGAATACTGGCTCAATCAGATAGTGGGCAGCCTTTCACTGCAGCCTCCATCTCTCTGCATCTGTTGACCTGCACTGACTAATGAGGGCTGCTTTGGTGGCACAGAAAGGGCCGTTTCCCATTCACTTTAAAACTGCTTTTCTTCAGTTTTTTCTTTTTCTTTGATAAAGCTCAAATGCAAAGGTCAGAATGTTTGTATGTGGTTATACTACTACTTTTGTTCCCTGATTAGTCAAAGAAAAATCATTTACCTTTAATCCAAAACTCCTTTTGACCTTAATCCAGCTGGTTCAGCTTTTATGATGTGTGATAAGAAACTGTGGTTTTTATTTCACAAGGATGGATAATGTGCAGTATTATTACAGATTAATTAATATGTCTTCACCTCAGGAGACTCTTTAAGAAATTATTCTAAGTATGTGTGTTCTCATGTGTGTTTGTTCAGACCCACACTCAAAATTAATTCCTTCAAAAAAGACATCCTTGACCAGTTTCCTGTAACCATAGTGATAGGAAGTGCTCTCCAATCACATCTCAGTATTTTGTGTTAGGGAAGTACACCGTTTCCTGCTGTTTTCACTGGCTTCCTCCCATTGGTGTGTCCTCAGGATTCTGCTTTAGTCCTGGAAAGCCACGCAGTTCTTAACCAGTGCTCCTGTTACATTCTGTATTTCCATTTTGTGCATTTGTTTTTTCTAACGAACATACCAACGCCATCGAATTTGAATGAGTAAGTTGCTTTTTTTGTGTAAAATGTTAATTATGAATAGAATATTCTTGTATTGCTTCTTTTTGCCCACACACTTGAAAGTAGGGGTATACTGGTAGACAAAATTCCCAGTTGGGAATTTACCGCGGGTATGGGGTCATGTTTCAGTTTATACTCAGTACAAAAGCAGGAAAAGCAAAAGAAAGGAGGGAAAAATTATTGTCATTTGGTTTTTTTTAAGATGTAACATTTAGCTGTGGCTCACTGGCCATATCTATTATTGTTTCATGTAAAACTCAAATATTGCCAGACAGACAGACTGCTGTCATAGTCACAATATGGTGAAGGTGCAGTTCAAGACATAAAACTCTAAGTGACAGTGGGGGACAGAGTGGTGTGTTTGCATTAGTCATTTTCTTAGCAACAACTCATTGCAAAAACACCTTCAGGTAAGAGTCGAGATAAATAGCAGCCAGAACCAGCCAAAACTTTCATGTGGTCAAAAGCGGAGTTTGATTTGGGGTCCCAGTGCTGTTGAATATTGTCAGTTGCCCCTCTGTTTTTTTCATATAGGTTAGCAGACTTAGTTTTCTGATGTGAACTCTCACTTATATATTTAAAGTAATACAGTACTAAGGTAAAATAAAATATAATAAATAATCCTTTATTTGTCCCATGATGGGAAAATCTACAGTGTCACAGAGGAAACTGGAAGTGAAAGCAAAGTGGAAAGTAAAAGTAGCGTAAACATCAGTAAAAGGTAAAAATAACATGGCTAATAAAAATTAAAATAGCAGTGGCAATAAAAATATGTCCATTCTATATAAAAGGCTGACTTAACAATACAGAATTTACACCTTTTACAATTTGCAAGCTTTTATGGCTTTGCTGAACACTAGTCTGAACAGCTGTCATTCACTGCTCTCTTTCACTGAATGTTTAAAATCTGTTTAACCCCTTTGGTACACATAACCACATTGAGGTTGCTGTGTACCAACATCTTTAGAGTACATATCTACAACACTGTGGCCACGTAAGGGGTTGAACAAATGCAGGGCTTTTAAGCTGCCCTGTTGCTTTACACTGAATTGTAAAACAAACCCAAGAAAAATTAAGGAAAAAAACAAATGATTCATTTTGAAACTTGCAGTAATCCAGAATTTTTATGTTACAGGGCATCTTACACTTAAAGCCCTTTGAGGCTGCCTTTTTGGTGACACCTGCTCAGTCTCGTCAGTTATCATGGGGAAATAGTTTAAATCAAAAACACTCATTTACTCTTCCCCACTGGATCAAACCTGGCAGTGATGCGGGTTGGTCATCAGGTCACCAGCAGCACCTTTTTTCAGATTCCTCCCCAGCCTGAGACTGCTGTACTCAGAGACCAACACCCAATCCTGCTGGACACAGTTCAGCCCGCCCTGGTCCAGGCCATCATCAATCCTAAGCGGGGTATGGAGGGGACCCTGCAGACTCCACAGACCCCAAGGACCTGCAGCTCACCTGGACCTGCAGGGAAAACATGCTGGAGCTTTGATATGAGGGTAGCTGTGCTTCTATTGACTCTAGCTGGAGCTGTGATCCTGCTGCTGCTCTACAGACTCCTACAGCTTAGACACAGGTTTGTATAAGTCACAGAGTAATACATAATGTACCAAACAACCTCATTTATATGAGATACAGTCTTATCTGCTGTTTTTAGCTGTATTTACTGTTTGTCAAATTACTTCACAGCTTTTTTAAAATTCTTTCTAAGAACAATTAATTTCTGATTGTGTCGTAATTGCGACACTTGGGTTTCACCATGTAAGCTGTATCTGTCCCTTGATCCAGTTGAAACACAAACATGGAACACAAACAGGAAACACAAAGAACCTAAAAACACTGTCTGCATTGCCAAGTTCAGATACACAACAACTGACCTTCCCTGTCAGTCTGGTATTGTGCATGCATGCACAGGCTGTCCACATTCTGTTCCAGTTGGTGGCATTAGTGCACTACAATTATAAACAATTATAAAAATCAAGAAGATTTATAAACATATAAATGTTTAAATTGAGATCTTCTCTCTAAACCTTTCTTCAAAACAAGTGCCCTTGTTGTTTTCCTCTTCTTCCTTTTTGCCAAACTTTTTAAAGATACATGCACCAACCCTGCTACAGTGTTTATTTGAATATGCAAATTTGGTATGCTGGCTTTATGTACAGTTTTTGTGATCCAATATGTTGCGCAGTGTGTCTACCCATATTTGGATATCTTTCATGGACATGTGCAGGTAAAATATTTACATCATGCAAACCAATGCTGCCCTTTGTGCATACATGGACATGAAAATATGAACTAGCATTTATATAATACAGGCGCCTACAAATTTTCCTGTCGCGAAAAATTTCCTGTCCAGATAAATTTTGGCAAATTATACTATACTCTACACCATGAAAATACTGCCCTTGGAAAAGCGTAGTACCAGTGGGCCAGAATGGTGGAGACTTTCATAACTTATTATTGCATGCACTCTCTTTTATTTAACTTCCTCTGTTGGAGTAAGAAGCACCTCAACAGAACTGTGATTTCCAGACAGTGATGTTACAGGAGAGGCCAGAACAAGAATCACACCAACATCATGCTGTTTGAACTTATCGCCCCATTATGCAGCTAGCAATGTTGTAAACTAGCTTGTTAGCTTGGAGAGCTCTATTCTCCCTCCAACAACTGCTGAAACAAAATTATGTTGAGAGCTAAGAAGAAAATTACATTTGGGGGGCACATGGGATAGTATAGGATAAATAAAAAGAGGTTAAAAGAGCTGATGAGATCAGCTAATGTGTTCTTGTTGCCATAGCATGTTTTTTCACCAGCTACAGTAATTCATCAACTACTTTTGTGAAGTCACTTTGTCAACAAGAACCAAATAAAACCAAATAATTTGCAAAGACTTGTTGATTAATATCTGGTCTGACAAAACCTTTGGGCTTTTTTGAAATTTGAACTGCGCTAGTAGTTAGTTTTTATGCTAGCATAGGCTAACCATTTTTGGACTCCCACTCTGTTTACGATTCAAAGAAGCACATGTTAGTGTTCTTTATCACAGTGAGAGTTAAATAAAAGGAATAGAGGACAAAGTATATTTTTGTGTTGTGTTTTTTGCAGGCTGAGGTTGGCCAGGGCCAGGCATGCTCTGGAGTACTATGGCTTCCTCCATACTGCCACCTACACCCTCAAACACCCTGAACCCTGTGAGGGCCTACCAGCCAAGAATGGAGCAGTTCCTGAAGATACCCCGCCTGTCCAAACTGTTACCACGATGACACCCACTGCCATCACCCCACTTCCACCCCCTCCAGTGCCGTCTCCACCCCCACTGCCTCTGCCTCCACCTCCAGTGCTGCCTCCACCTCCACTCCACCCTCCACCTTCTCTCCCTCCAACACCACCTGTTCCTGCCTTCCCTCTGCCCCTGCCTGTAATCCACACCACCCCACCCAGCCCTCACCTGTCGTGGGGAGCCTGTTCAGATGTAGATGTGTATTCTCGAATTGGCGCTTTCAGGCCCTCCAGGCTGTCGAGCCTCTCCAACCAGTCCAAAGTCATCCTGTTTGAACACTCGTCTCTCTAACCTCTGATACAGAACAGGCCTGGGGAGAAGACTAAAGTCAGTGCCAAAAACAGGTTCTTTGATGGAAGGAAATTTGAATGTGTTTGCTTAGAATACTGCATGTATGCAGTAAAATGTTTACATGTGCTGCATCGACAAAAGTGATTTAAAATACGACAAAAAATGATGATTGAGTTTTGAGTTTTTGAATTCTGGCTGTGGAAGAACTGTCTGAAGGGCCAACGGTGGAAACTTCCTTATCCTGACGAACATTTTTAGCTTTCACGTCTATTCTAGCTTTGTAAAGAAAAAGGTAAACTTAAAAATGATTTCTTTTTGAATATTCTGTCCTTTACAAACTATGAAGTGCTCATCACTCAGAGCCTTGCGATCTAACAAGGATCAGCCTAAGAGTTCCATTCACTTAATATACTGAATATTGTGAATGAAATGTTTGTCTGTTGGTATTAAAATATGGCATTCTCTGTAAACACAAGGAAATGTTACACAAAGTGTTATTACATTGGTCTAATCAATATTCATATTATGGAGAGTTTAACTTATGTTTTGCATTTGAGTCTCTCCAGCTTTAGATTTTCACTTTGGTTTCTTTTGATATTCATCTTTACCACTTTGCAGTGGTAATGCCGAATCAATTTATCTGAACTGCAGGAAAAAAAAAATTTAGGGAAACTCATTTTAAATTTGCAACTGTTTTGTCACCTTAACAGGCATTTCTATTACATTTTATTTCCCTATGAGTGCAGTCAAACTAAAAAGAAAAAAAAAGCTGGAGACATCAAAGTGGGAAGTGAATTCCTTGCTAAATACAAAAAAAGCTAAATAATGTGTGCTCATGACCAATATTGCAAAGGAAGGGCTTTTTTCTTTTTAAAGAAATCTAGTACTGTATTTAAATCTTGAGGCTAAAAGGTAATTCCTAACTTTTTTATTTAGGTGTAACTCTTTAAAAATGGGGGTGTCAGTCATTATGATCTTACAGCTAACATGGTGGTTGTACACTTTAAAGAATCAGCAAGAAATTGCTTCATGTTCTTTGTCTTTTTACTTTTGAAGAGGAATTGCAACTGAATCAAAGATCATTTGAAAATGATTGTCACTTGCCAGAAAATCACTTGATTATAATTCAATTGGACTTCATTCAAGATCTCCTAAGCTGTCATTCTGCATCAACACAACTACCTGAAAAAATCATTTTAATTCAAAGCTCCACATAATGTATGGTGTGTGTGTGTGTGCGTGTGTGTGTGTGTGTGTGTGTGTGTTTGTGTGTGTGTGTGTGTGTATGTGTGTGTGTGCGTGTGCGTGCGTGTGTGTGTGTGTGTTTTTTTACAAAAAATAATCTGACACAGCGATTAAGTAAAATGAAAATTTATATTCAAATTCATATTAAATTTACATTTATTTGAATGTTATATCCATCTAGAACTTCAGAGGCAGCAATGTTGTTCTGTCCAGTCAGAGAATTAAGATTTTATCTGTGAAATTTATTTTCCGAGAGGGTTTTATATCATAGTTAAGAATGCTATGGACACATTAGAGCCACTGGTAGATCATTACAGATCAGTTCCTCTGTACTTTTTCTCTGCGGGGTGATGATGCCGTGCTTGAGCTGCTGCTGTGAGAAAACTGATCACATTTCTTGAGTCTTATTGGTTACCTACTTTTTTTTTTACTTACATAAAAAATTTAAAAAAAAATGAAATGAAGTGGCAACCGATAACAGTCCTGCAGTGAAACTAAGAAACCATTTCAACTTTCCCCACTAAGTTGGCCTTTCCTCCCTTTTTGCTAAATAAGCAAGGTGGTGATAGTTAAAGGGTGAGAACTTTTTAGCCATTCTGAGTTTTGCACTGATACTCAGTGTTAAACATTTTTCTGCATCTGTCAGTGTGTTGAGACATTTACAGTTAAAATAAGCAAGTGTGAGTACAGAAAATTGCAAGTTGAAACATAGCAGCTATTCGTTAGTTAAGAATTGGACTGGTTAATTACAAAATCATTAAAAACAGCAGACAGTTATTTTACACATCTGCTCTGTAGGGATAAAACAAACTAGTGAGCTTTAGATACTCCAGTTGGCAAATTTAATCACCATTTGACAGAGCCAGGTTGGTTGTTTCCAGTACTGCTAAAGCAAACAGTCTGCTGGCTGTAGCCTTCAACAGACTCCTATAATGTCAAAACTTTACTTGAAGTTACAAGATTAAACTCATACATAGAAACTGTGTAGACTCTTAATGTGATTTGAGGCCTCTAAAATTGACCTCCCTAAAAAGTGTAAATGATATCTAATTTTAATGAGTTTAAGATACAGGATGAGTTTAAATATGTTATTACCATAGCATCATCAGAGAAGTCCACAACTTAAAAACACAAGTTACCAGAACTTGTTTGCATCCAAATATTTTACAGTGGATGGGTCCTAAATGCAGATAGCAAGAGAAGAGGTTTTCATTTGTTTGTTGTTCATATAAGCTGAAATTGTAATTTATGCCTTCAGCAATGTCTTCCTTTAAACAGTGTAGTTTTTGAAGCAGAGTCTATTGTTTCATTGAGTGGGAGGCATTTCCTGAGTGGTTTTTCCATTGCAGGGTTCCTCCCTGCTTGATATCAAGCTGCATTCTCTGTTTCCTCTGATTCTGTCTCTGTGTCACTCTTACTTTGCATTTTGTTCTCTTACATTGTTGGATAATGACTCTTGACTTGTCTTTCTATTAAAAAAAATCACAAAGATCAGAAATTTGAATCATTCATTTGTCTCTTTAACACAGTCAAAGTTAAACTTCAGCAAATAACAAAATATGAATAGTTTGCCTACAGGCACTGAGCTGACCAAGTCACTTTCAGATGAGCACAGATTGATCATTCTTTAAATTCGTCCTGTGACCACACAGCTAACACCTGTGTGTTGTTGATATGGTTACCTTAGCATCCACTTTGGTCTCAATAGGTTGTTAAGATTAATTTTCTTTCAGTAATTAGCCTTGATTACAGGCCTCTCATGTTTCATTCAATAATTGTTTGTAAATGCATAAAGAGAGGTTGTTTTGGTCAGCAGTTGTCTAATTTCTCTCTACATGCCTTGATAAAAAAAAAAAAACAGAGACCTTGCGTGACATGCCTCTTTAGTCTTTTCTGCATTTTACTCTGCCAGTGAGGCTGCTGCTCCTATAATGAAAGCCAGTTAATTCATCCGTGCATGTGCTGCAGCATTGTCTCCCAATTAGTCATAAGACCAGCGTGAAAGACATTTGTAACAATACACTACTATACTGACTGAATAAATTAAAGAAATGTAATGCAAGGATGAGTATGGATATGTTTGTTATCTAGATCTGATTAATATTAAATGAGAGTTTGCTACATTCACTTTAAAATGCCCAAACAAATGCTTCATACTTCATAAGAATATACACAAGGCCACTGTTGTTATGCTGGTTCTTACAGACAAAGATCCTGTCACAAAATATTTTCCTCTTATTCCATATTGAATTTTACTTTTAAATCATTAAGAGCAGGCTCTTGTTACAGAAAAACCTTGTAGATACTTGATTTACTCATGAGGCTGAAGCAAATCCACACATTGTCCACCACTTTGTCAAACTTTGACATCCAAATAAGGGGGAAATGGAAAGTCAGAGTCTAATGTGGAGGAAATATAAGAAGGTTTTTGATTTTTACTTCCGCCATCAACTTTTATTGTTGTATTGTTCTCAGAGAGAAGGAGAGTCCTCACAATGGTCTTGCAGTTCCTGATATTTCTAATTATTATTTAACATATAATTTAAGGTTCCTACTTTTGCAAATACAATCACCATGAGCATTTCAGTTGGTTATGGCTTGAACATGGACTTCCGTCTCAACACCACAATAACTTTTCTTCATATAAACCTGTTATCCACAAAGATTAGGAGGACCTCATTTGAGGTTGTTTGGATATCTGATCATGATGTATTTAAGGTGCCTTAATAGACAGAGAACAGGCTAGCAGCGCTATATATTGCATCTGACCTGGGGACATCATTTGAACCAGGAGGCGGGACACTTGGATGACCTTGCTTAGCCTGCTATACCAGCCTCAGATAAGCAAAAGAGCTAGAGTTCAAAACAGTAAAGTTCATTAGCCTTTGGAGCAGAAAATGTTCCTCTCAGCTTGCATGAGAATAGGGTTAAAATTCTTTCTTTAACTAGTACAGACGGTGGAATTATTATGGAAATCTGTAATTAATTTCTCTAAATGTGTAAGATATAGGGTAAATCAATAAAGATTTTTTTCATAGAGCATTCAATTAGACTTTCCAAATTGTGAACAATTATTCTTAACAAAGTTAGTATGGCTGTGGAAACAGTGGTTCTATGTTAAATCTCTAAAGAAAGTGCCTGAAAGATGCCAAATTTGCAAACTTGTTTTCAATATGAATAAATTTTTGCAAGTCAATGCCTCCAGTTTGCTGGACTTAAAATGATGCACCTCCCATCTGATGACATGCATCTTATAATGCAGGGTTTCTCTCTGCTTTGTGCAAGTACTTAGTTGCAGAACTATCTTTAAACATTAAGCATAGAGAGAGCAGATATTTTTTGTCTGTTGATTTGAACAGCCAAATGGTCAGAGACATCTAAGAAACATAACATGCAAATAATTTTTATTGCATTATCACACCAATTGCTCTGTGTGCACCTCAACCCTTCCTCATTTCTTTCATAGTTATATTTTTCCCTGTAGGTAAGCAAATGAAATCTAAATTGCAAAACAGTTAACTTCATGACGCCCATCTTATTGTGCGAACAGATAATTGTCCCCACACCATGATTAGCAGTGATAAATACTGTAAGAAAAAGAACGCTCCTCCAGGTGTATCACTTATTGCTTGCATGTGGCACCAGTGTAAAACTGTAGGAGCTGTTACTTTGCTGTCCTGTAGGTGGGAAATAATAAATGAACTCATTCACACACACAGATGGCAACGGTGCTGCCATGCATAGACCAAGTCTGTTCATCAGAATGAACTCAGCGTTCAGTGTCTTGCCAAAGGACACTTGGACATAAGGACAGGAGGACCCAGGGATGGAGCCACCAGCCCAGAGATTAGAGGATGTACAATGCAAATGTTGTCTGGTATTAACTCAGCTTGGTTTCTGTGCTTTACATTAATCACACTATGTGTACTTGATTCTAAAAGGAAACTGAACACTTTTGTGCAAACCGGACTTGACTGATAGTAGACAACCTGCTGGACCATAAATCTGATTCTGAATACCTTTAAATGTTTGTTTGTTCCACAAGCCCTTGACTGAAAGTACAGATTCTTCTTAAATGCACTGATTCTCTGGTCATATACTTTTCTCTGCAGTCACAGAGAGAGGAAATGGTCATTTTAAAAACTGTTCTCAACGTCATCACCTCTGCATGATACCTAAATGAGTCTTTTATTTGATACCCTGTTGTACTTCGGATGAGTGTGTCCAATTAGCATTGGTCATTTTGATTTTGAATATTAAAAACAATCAGAGTAGATTTTAATGATCCTTTGGGGGAAATCTTTTAAAAGGGTATGATAAAATTGCTGGCAGGCTAAGTATTAATTATAATAATAATTAATCAATATAATAATTTAAAAATAAATAATTGTAATTAAGAGAATGCAGACATTCAAGTCTGGAAGCTGAACATCTCCTGCTGACTTAAATTGAAGACAGAATGTATGTTTATTTTAATTGACCCTTGAGTGGAAACAAAACCTAAAATCATATAAAAAAGCTGCTTCTGTTGAAAGTAAATACAATTTAAATGTTAAACCTAAAAAATGTGGTCAGTTGAGTTGGACATTTACACATATTTTTCTTTGTAAATTCTTTAATTATTTTACTAATATCTGTATAGAAACACTTCTACTGAGGCTAAAAAATCATTACAAACTACAACCAGAGCAAAATGTAGTAACCTTGCTTCTTTATATTCTATAATTATAATGAAGCATACATCATTTTAAAGTCTAAGTATGCGTATGTATACATTTTATCTACTGCTGTCTCTGTCAAATCAGGATAATGCACATTTCCATAGTATTCCCATCAGTACAGCAGCAGTTACTCTGCTTTGGGTTTCTCTCTGTAGCATTCATTTTAATTTCATGAAAGTTTCATAACATTTTACATGTTTGCATGACTGTTGGTTGCATGATACATAATTGTTGCTGAAGTGAAAAGCAAGCATGGGTGTTTGTAGGTTTGCTTACTGTTAACAAACCAATCAGTGATGCTCTGTACGCAGACTCTGCAGAGTACAATTTATTGTCTCATGGGCTCTGTGCATGTGTAGAATAAAGAGGCATCATTCCTCATAAAAATGTAGAAATGTGTGCAAAAATTTACAGGGTGGCAATAATTTGAATAACTAAATGTGCCCCCGGTGTTAGGCACTTAGTAACATTGGTTTTAAAATATGATCTTTAAAATATATTGTCACATAAACTTTTTAAATCAAAATGTAACAACTGAGTTTATTATTATTAACACCATATATGCCAACTAATATCCAGTGTTGTGCTAGTTACTGAGACATATCAACTAGTTACCATTACTAGTAACTTCATTAAAAATGTAACCTAGTTTCTTTTAAATGCTCCCATTAATGCCATAATAGCCTTCATTTCAGTACTGTACTGTACTGTATGGAGATTAATACAAACTATTGATCAACTTAACAGTTTCCATTCATTTGTATTCACATCACTGAACTCTGCTAAGCAATATGGTCTATACGAACACAAACATGACACAAACACAAAGCTATTTTTAAATGCTAACTGATTTAAGTAAAGCCAGAACAAACTGAAAATATTCAGTCACATCACAAACAAACACCCGCAAACTTATATTTACATGTACATAGGACAGCAGAGATAGTAGTGGATAGGCAGTAGATATGAACTATGAGCCAAGACACAGCTTACGTTTAGCATTAGCTAAACTGATTTTGTCTTTTCGGGCAAAAAAGAGAGAAAAGAAAGAAACTCCTCTTGCTGTGACACTCACCATCAGTTGCTATGACCACACATTATGAATAAATACAAACACACCCACCACATGTCTCTGTATGTGGAACAGGAGTTAACCACGCTGCAGCTGGCCAAAAATGAATTAGTTCACCAACCTACATAAAAAAAAAAAAACAGAGTAACGCACCACTTAGAAAAAGTAATTTCTTAGAGTATTAGTTACTGCCAAAAGTAATGGCATTACTGTAACATGTTACTTTGTAACACATTAGTCCCAACACTGCTAATATCATAACTTGACTCCAGTTAGAATTCAAGAATTCAACCACAAAAGAAAATTCCCCAGCATAGCACCCACATTTTCAAAATCAGTTTAAAATCCTGGACTATTTTTGTACTTAATATCTTTACAAAGTAACAGAAAAATGCAAATGAGCACAACACAATGTCCTTTGAGGGGAGATGTTAAAATGTACAAGAGGGGCTAAGATGTGTTTTATGATACTGACATTACCATCTAGTGTTTCTGTCATCAAAAATATTACAACAAACAGCAGATGCACACTTATGACACTGATGTAGCAAATAGTTTATTAAAATTATTGGCAGGCTTTTCAAAGGTCAGTGTGAGACGTGTGTGAGCTACAGCTGCTCAGTCAGTGACTACAGCTGTGCTACTGTAGAGTTGATGAAGTTCATGGCAAGTTTAAAAAATTGGTGTCTGTGCCTGATAATAATATCACTAAGATCAGTAAAACTCACTTTTTACTATGTGACATTCGAGTTATGTTGGGATATGCTCCTTGAGAGTTGATCTATTCCCGGATAAATTAGGTGTTGCACCGCTTCTCATTATCACCAAATAAAAGACCAAAACCAACAATGTATTAGTCTGTTTCTAAATAATTAATATCAGTAGTGTATTTAACAAATAAGAGTAAACTGTAATATCTGACAAATTATTATAAAAGTCAAATTCAAACTCAGGCTTGAGCAACACCGTCGCACCTGCCAGATGCAAAACAGACGCAGACTGTGTGAGTGTTTAAGGCTTTACATATTACTCTACCTGGAAGTAGAGTGAAAAAAGAGAGAGATTTGCACAGTAACATTTCAATTACTTTTAAGCTTCTCCCATTTTATAGGGACATTACATATAAATTCTTGTGAGTCCATTAAAATTTTATACTCATACTGTCTGCTGCAGTCCCAATAGTGTCAAACATGCAAAAGAGTATGAAGGTCATGGATGTATAAAAAAAGGAGGAGGATTTATTTTATTTTGCAAGTCGGGAAAAAAAAATTTTGAGAAGAATGTTGAAATTTTAAGAATATAGTTGAAATTGGAATTTCAACTTTTTTCTCGAAGTGCATAACAAAAAAAAATCTCTCACATTTTGACTTTTTTCTGGAATTGTAAAAATAAAAAAATAAAAATAAAAATCCTCCTCAGATTTTTTCTTTTTGATTCATGACACTTATACTCTTACATTCAAACAGAAATAAATAAAAATCATCAATATAAAACATAATTCACAGCACGTGGTTTAACTTTTATACTTTCATTTCAAAAAGTGCAAGGCTTTAGTGCCTCATTCAGTCTCTGCGACATATGGCTCAAGAAGCTGACATAAATAAGTCATCCCCTCCAATCTATATCTCTGATCTAAAGAATCATCGGGTAAAGCCAGAGGGGTCTGTCAGTCTATGACCTCCTCAGAAACCCTCTCATGTTGTGCCCTCTGAACTCCACGCTATCTTTTATAAAAGGTGATGCCATTTCCTGAGAGAACTGATCGGTCTGATTAGTCAGTAGGCAGTGTGTTTATACACACTGATCTCTTTTCTAGAGCAGAAACTGCTTCAAAGCAGGTTGGGTGTTCAGCATGGCATGGTAACTAAGAAGGTAAGAAGTAATCCAGCTACATAAGACTGACACAAAATGCTGGCTACATACGTGAATGAAAAATTACACATTTACATTTTTTGATAAAGCAACATGTTATTACAATTATGTGTCATGTATCAGCAACAATGCAACTTTAAGTCCCCCTATAAGCAGTAGCTGTATAAACTTGCCATGAATAGTATGTGACACACTGTAGTTAAAATTCAAGTTCCTTATTGTTAAACACATTTTTAAACACAAATTTAGAGGGGTTTGAGGGGTTGGAAGGGGACTGATTCGAGAGACTTTGGGAAACATGTTAGAGTGGGAGCAGATTTAATTTAGTGACCTTACTGCTTAAGAGAGACCTATTGATCAGTGTGGTAATCCTTCCTCAGATAAAACTGTATCCTTATCCTGAGGGCAGGAAGGCAAACAAGTAAGGAGCTGGGTCTGATGGGTGATGATGATGATAAAGATGAGTCTGCAGATTTGATGAATGAGTAAAAAGTTGGGACATGTAAGCAATAATAACTTTTTAATATAATTAATAAAAAATTATATAGATTTATGTTAATGGAACTGTCTGAAGTTGCAATTCTTCCTGTGGCCACACTGAAGTGGAAACTGAGGTATAACTACAGAAAGTTAAAATGTCATGAAAAAGGTACTTAAGGAAAATTATAAATGAAGTTAAATAATGTACATTATTATTATTAAACATGCCGTAACATGTGTGTATAATAACTGCTACAGTAAATAGAGAGACTTGTCAATTTACCAGTGTTACTAATCAGACTTTCACATTTGAGGACCTTTTTGGAAATTATTTTCCCTTTTTTCTTTTTTTTTTAAAGGCAAAAAAGATCAGTGAGATAAGAAAATATTGCACAAATTTCCAAAGTTTGTGTCTTTTCATTTTTTTTGGGCTTACACACTGAACGAAAGGAATCAGATGACACATCCAGACCAAAAGATGAAGTTAACTTTTATCTTCTTGTGCTTCAATCTGCTGGAGAAGAAAAGGAACACCTGCAGACGGTATCAAACAGCAAGACAACAAACAAGGAGTCTGTTTGATGTCCACTTAAAGTGACTCAGTGAATCAAACAGAGTGACAGCACTGACACCTGCTCCAAGTACAGAAAGGACAAGTTAAGGGAACCAAAGACAGACCGTACTTTAGTATTTGATGAAGGAGAAGAAAGGGAAGAGAAAGCAGCTTGTAAATGAACAAACACGTTGAACAATTTATCACCAGGATATAGTTGCAACACAAAACTTGTACTTATAAAGTACAAATTGTCTCTGTATGAAATATACAAATAAGATTTAAGAGAGCACATGACAATTGATGTTTGGATTTGAATATATTTCCTTGTGAAAAGTTACATGGGGAATACAACAGCGAATCAGAAATAACAATAAGGTAAAGTCATACAATCGTACAATAAAGGTGAAAAAAAGTGACTGTTATGCCTGCTTCTGATAAAAATTTATTGTAATTGGCCCGGACGTGTACGGAAGACCCTGATGAAGATTCCCCTGAGACAAAACACGTTGTAGTGTCAAAAATTTAATAAAAGATTTTAAAAACATCAGAGTGCCTTGTATTCTATGAGAGACTGCTGACCTCCACCATTAACTTCCATTAAAAGTAAGCTGGAGTCACTATTTTCACTTCAATATTTCCTTGTGCTTCAGTTCAAATGCAGCACCGGAGCAGCAAACAAAAGTCCTGAAAACTTTGCACAGCCCTCAGGTGGAGAAGTTAATTTAATGAAGATGTATGTGTAATCAGTCGTGACTTCATTATTGTTGGAGGGGCCCTGAGAAACATCACGACCTCACAGCCGAGGCACCATTTGTTTCCTTTAGCTCCGGGAGATACACTTGTGCATGACAAGGAATCCATGTTTGATATAATCCTTTCAACATAAGTTTCATCACTAAAGACCTGCATAATTCACAATCTGAAGTTTCACTGAGGTGATCAGATTGTTTGTCTTTACATAATTAGACCTTTTATTTATTTTATACCTTTTACTTATTTATTTGTTTGCTTATTTTGCATGTTCAGCTGAACTGATGTGCACAAATAACCTTTACATTACATATCAGTTCATTTCAAGGAAATCTTTGGGATTCTTAAAATCTGCAAATGTTGACAATCAACAGTCAATTTCATGTCAATCTGTCCTGGGAGTTTTCAAGATACTTCGGTCTAAATGAATGGTGGCTGGATGAACTCATGGATGCCTGAGTACATTAATAAAAAAGGAAATATATTATACTGACACACAAATGAAGTTTTGTGCACTTACAAAGCTTTTCCTCCACTAGGTAATATTCTGGATCAGAGCAGTGTTTGATCTGACTTTACACTATATGAAATTTTACACAACCGAAAACTCTACCTAATAAAGCTCTTAGTTTTATACATTTTCAGCTCCTGTGTGTGGGGTTTAAATTTCTAATCGTTCACACCCCAAGGACATTGTTGGATTGTCTCACTTTTATATCAACAAACACTCATGTTGCCAGAAAATAATTTGTAAGATGCTGCGGTCACATTAAAACTACACATTTTTTAAAAAATTAATTGTTAAATATTAATTCATTCACTTCCTCTTACTGTTATTTTACAATAAAATGCATGATTTACAAAACGCCTCTTACAATGTTCATAAAACATATAAAGGCCCCATTTAAAATAAAAGCTTGTTTCCTTCTGAAGAGTGTGATCTGCAGCTTCTGTTCTGCTGGTTTTTTCTCTGAGTTTCCTCTAACGACAACAATTCAATGAAGAGATCCAAAAAAGACGAGGAGGCTGCGTTCTCTCTTTGGGTCCTGTGAGGCTCTGAGATCCCGTAACATAATCCCTCTGACAGCAGAACGCCACCGGCGCTCCTGCAGGGCCAACATGACTGAACAGTTCAAGAGCGTATGGATGAAATTGAATCCACACTCTTCACCTCCTCCAATATGCAGGCTGATTCACAGCCAAGTGCACTCGGCAGCAGTCTCTGAGGAAGCACACACAACAAACCTAAACGCACAGCCATCAGTGGTGAGACATTAAAACAGTGTTGCTGTGTTTCAGAGACTTAAGTGTTGTTCTGCACATTTTCAAGTGACTTCGTGGAGTTTTATTTCCATCAGGAAAAATTTTAAACGCCCTCGTTAGCAGCTCGTGTTTTGTCTCAAGCTGTTGGTTTCTGTCATTTCGAGAAATCATCCTCTGAAATGTCTCTTGTCAGAGAGACAGTTGTAAATCTGACAAACAAACTGAGTTGTTTGTAGGGAAAAAAAAAAAACTTGAGATTTTTGGCATCCAAGAGACAGCGCCTCAACTGTGATATGGAGGAAATGATGTTGCAGGATGTACAGACAATCAGAGGTGGGACAAGACAATGTTTAGCATTCACCTTTTTAATAGTTAGCAGGTTATTTTACAGCAACACAACATTTTTAATGCATTTTTAAATTGAGATAGTTTTAATGTCGTCACTACGACAATATTGCTCCAATTATTCATTAGAGAGCGTGACTCATTAGTGTGTTCTCACAAACTGTTTTCTCCTCTCTCTAATACACCTAACTTAATTGAGGTTGCTGGTATTATTCTAATTACAGTTTATTACAGTGTTGGCCCGTGATCTGACTGCTCATGTTTCTCTCCTGACTTATTTTTAGTGCTGTAGTTGAAGCAAGAATTTCATCAATACTGAGGTAATGACCCTAATTCCTCCCAACTCACCCATTTAAACATACATAAAATATTTGGACCTGTTTAATTTGGACCTGTTGTATTAGATTTTCTGTGGTCTGGCCATAATAATTCTACTAATCCACTAATTAATTACTTGTACTTAAACAGTGTTAACATTTTTAAACGGTAAAATATAACTGCACCAAAGTCCAAAAAAAGTGTGAAGAAACATGAGCTCACTGTCCTCATTGATCCTTGAGCTTGTAAATTAAGAAAGCTTTCAAACTCACTCAACTCAAACTCACAGAACTTTATTAATATATGATCACTTCTACTGGAGATGCCAAAGTGTCAGAAGATGCATAATCTGTCAGGCTGAACTTTTGTCCAAAGTTGATACTTGAGGCGTGTAGAATATTTCTATTTGATGGAATGATGAAACATAAAAAGGAAAGAGTCCTTGGTTGTGATATTGCATTTAATGTACACATCATAGGACTGGAATGGAGAGCTAGAGCCGAATATGATGATGAATGAGATCCTGTCAGCCAGGGTTGGACAGATCATTATGATATCCTTACAGATATAAAAAAAAAACTATTGTGGAGTT
>JAPZDV010000011.1:8592260-8605566 GCA_029814665.1 Acanthurus lineatus | reverse complement strand
GATATCCTTACAGATATAAAAAAAAAAACTATTGTGGAGTTAAACCGACCTTAAAAAGAACAAAGTTTGTTGCACTCTAGTCTCTCTAGTTGCGAGAGGATGACAGGACACAAGCCTTACTGTACAGTTTCAGTAGCTGTGTAACACTGCGAGCCAAAAAGAAAAAAAGAAAAAGAAAAACTCCACCTGCTTATTGTCTGAGGAGGCTGACAGCTGTGGGCCCCTCATACACACCTCTGTATTCCCGTGTCGCAGCAGGCCTTTGATCAGGTAATTGCCCCTTCGGCCTCCGGAGTTTGCATCTCCCATATGTAGCTATGGCAACCACCTCTCCAGCTTCCATCTGCGTGCCCCCTTCACAGCCGTTTTAAGATGGACTTACATGTTATGATGCTGTGAGTGATGGGAGAAAAGGGCAGCAGCTACAAGAAGCAACCCCAACCACTTCATCAGCGACCTTTCTGTGATTGCCCATGTATGATGACGCTGTGTGTGTGTGTGTGTGTGTGTTTGTGTGTTTCTTTCCTATCTGTTTATTCGCCCACCCACCCCACACATCCAAGATGCTCTCCATGTCAGTGTCACTTCATGGAATGACGAAATGCATTTTTTCAAACTGTAATAAGGATTGTCTTTGTTTCCCCGTCAGCTCTGAGACACAGCAGAGCCACACATGCATCAGATGAGAGGATCAGAGTGCAGGTGGAGCTCAGGGGAAACAGTTCAGGGGCTCAGGATGTTGTTAGAAGACATTTTGAGGAAGATGACACATTTTCTGTTGCAGGGGATCAAATTCTGTCGATAATTTAACAAAAGAATCAAAGTCCCACTGGTGGCAAATTAAAATTCACTCTTATATATTCACCCATGAAAACAGAAGTTTTCTCCTGCTTTATTTCTTTTTAAGTAACTTTAAAGATATTCACATTGTCTTTTTACATTCTGTCTGTCAGGATCACAGCACATATTCTGTTTCTTGATGTTTTTTACATGCAAAGAAAAGTGTATATTATGGCTGCGCCTTTCCACCCAATTTAAATATTCAAGATATATTAATGTCAGCATGACATCTTAGATCTTTTTTTTAACATTTTGGGATTTCTTCACTAAAACTGGAAAAATAGTTTTGTTGGTTTACATGACAGGAGTGTGTAATGACTGTCCAAAGATACGTTAGGTCAGTGGGGCCAAAAAGGTCATTTAGCTAAATAGAGTCTATTTTCTGCAAAAATATAGCAAATCCACATCTGGAACACAGTGGTGATAGCTTCCATTGAAAAAGTGTTTTCAGTGTGTGCCTTTGCTTGAGGGCACTGCAGTAGACCAGATGTTTATTTCCATCATTTTCATACACATTGGCAAGTATTTCAAATTAAATCATTACAGCATAAACAATTATCTGCTAAGCAGCCAGTTTCACTCATTTGATGAGAATATGAAATGTTTACCTTGATGAGACCTTTAGCTCAGTGCTGCAGATGTTAATGTAATTTTGCCTAATGAATGCTACTCATTTGAACCTCTTATTTCTAATTATTTAATTGCCATATATACAGTATTGAAATTTCTATTTCAAAATGTTGACCAAAGTATAACAGTGTTTATAGCTGGGGTGTATTTGACTAAATTGGTTTTTACAATCCATAAACCTACCAAAAAAAAGTGGGGATAATGAAAATGCTCATCACAATTTTAAAGAGTCCAATGACCTCACCAAAGCTCTCATACATTAGTCCCAGATTAAAAGATATTGAGTTTATAATAAGATAAGAAGGCGAAAAGCATAAAATTTCCACATTTGAGAAGCTGGAACTGAAGAATTTATCACATTTCAGCTTTGTAAATGACTTGAAAAATAAATCAGTCATTATTTTTATAATAGTTAATATTCAGCATTACAGTACAGTGTGTTAAATATACAGAAACCATTTCCCTTATTTTTACACCTATTTTGAAAACAACTTACTTAGTTTCAATCTACATATGGTTCTAAGAATCAAAACTTCACAGAAATCCTGAAAAAGTATTTCTTTATTGAACATTACAGAGCAGGATGAGAAACATTCAAACAAGCACAGCCTTATCTATGCATAGCCTACAGACATCTCTGGGAATATTTCAATACAAATAACGATGGCGATGATCGACAGCAGTCGTTACAAGTCCTCTTTTCAGTTTTAGTATCATTCTGTATTCAGAATAATCGCTTTGTGCCATATTTAAAGACTGTTGGTTTTAAGGGTTTTTGCACCTGGATGATTATCAGGGTCTGCAGAAATGACAGTTTATTATTTTCTTGAAAGCGCTCTGAAAGTCTTTGTTGAAATACGCGTAAATGATGGGGTTGAGTAAAGAGTTGGAGTAACCCAGCCAGTTAATGACATCCTCCAGCCAGCGAGGCATGTAGCACGACTCCTGGCAAAAAGGCATGACCAGGGCGACGATGAAGAAAGGCAGCCAGCAGAGGATGAAGGTGCCCATGATGATGCCAAGAGTCTTAACCGTTTTGCGCTCTCGTGCCAGCGCGATCTTCCTCTTTGCCTCGGTCGCCTTCTCGTGCCTGCTCTCGAACAGTGGCACCGGGCTCGGAGAGTTGGGCAGCGGCAGGTTGCCTTTGGAGTTGCTATGAACTTCGATGATCTCTAGAGACTCGCCGTCCTCCGCGTGTTTCACCGCGCCGTTGACGCTCGGCAGAGGCCGGGGCTCCACGCTCCTTTTCCAAGTCTTGCCCTGCGCGTCTCCAGGAGTCTTTTTGTGAAACATGGCAGGGGATAACGCCAAGCAAGAGTCGGAAACTTTCTTTTTCTCTGTTTTACGCACCGTCCTCCTGATCCGAAACCTGGCCGCTTTGAATATCCGCCCATACAAAACCAACATTAGCGTCAACGGGATGTAAAAAGCCCCGAAAGTTGAGTATATTGTGTACCAGAGATCTTGCCTGATCTTACACTGCTTGGGGTTCGCCCTGTCCTCTGCCATGCTGCTGGGCTGGGAGCGCATGATTAACATTGGCGGCACTGAAATGGAGAATCCGACGAGCCAGGTGACACTGATGAGGACGGCGGCTCTCCTTGGCGTCCTCTTCTTCATGTAGTCTATGGGCTCGGTTATCGCCCAGTATCTGTCCAGCGCGATGGCGCACAGGTGCAGGATGGAGGACGTGCAGCACAACACATCCAGAGAGATGAAGATGTCGCACGGAACCTGCCCAAGAGTCCACCGGTTTAAGACTTGGTAGAGCGCTGCCATGGGCAGCACTAGCACCGACACCATCAGATCGGTGACAGCCAGAGAACCGATCAGGTAGTTGGCAACATTCTGGAGAGACCGCTCCAAGGCGATGGCTGCAACTACGCACGCGTTCCCAAATATTGCGCACAGGATAAGCGCACCAAGTAGGAAGGATGTGACCACTTGATAACTCAGCTTCACCTCTTCATCTTCAGGTTTGGGGGTTTTGTTGTACGGGTTATCAAAGAGAGACCAGGCAGTTGTGTTGTTTGTGTCCTCCATTGTTGGTAAACTCGTGGTGCTTGGACAGCGTCTTTTACTCGGTGGAGAGTCTGGTGCGCATCACACCGTCGCACCTTGAAGAGCGCATACTGGATGTTTGGACTGTTCAGTCCAGCAGAAAGAGTCTCAACTGCGAGTCTCGGCTGCTGACGGAGAATGATGCTGCGTATTTATACCAGTGATGGAAAATGCGTCATTTGTCTGTGAGGATGTAACAGAGTCTGGCTTTTTGTTTCTGTTTAGTCGGCAGCAGAGGCAGTAAAGAGGTGGTAGCTATAAACTTCATACAAACTGGCAAAAGGCAACTTTGCTTAAATTTTGTGCTTTTTTCAGATTTTTTTTTTAATGGAGATCTTGCCATTTTGATGGGAAAAGAAGTTCAACAGTTTGTGTTGCAGCTTTCAAAATTTTCTTCGCTTATATTACATTTTTTGGTCTAATTTTATTTTAGTCGGTGAACTGATCTGTCGTCTACTGTTTTTTTCAAGAACTATTTAATTAGAATAGATCGCCGCACTTTAAAACAAACATTCTTTCTCTTTAAATGCTGACACTGCAACTCCTATAATACTTATAAAAAATAATATAAATAATTATATTAGTTTCATAGTGACATTTGGAAATGTTGCGGAATAATTTTCTCTCCATTGTGCAAAATTTAGGCTACAGACTACAGGCTACAATTTTTTGAAATGCACAACAGCACAACAACACAACAATTAAAATAAAAATGCTGTAAGTTTAGCTTGTAAGCAGTTCAAATATTATTTATCGTCAAAGTTCGACCTTAATCACAATTAACTTTAAAGTTACAAGTGATGAGGTGTCAGTAAATTGTTGTCAGCACAACTGTAAAAGGGCTCTGGGGCCGCCAGGTGGGACACTGCCACCTGGCGCTAGTTCTCTTTCATAGCAATTAGAAAATGCAGTCGTTTTTATTTTTCAAAATTTAATATTTTTTGTTGCTATTTCCAACATCACTTCGAATGTAATAAAAAAAGATGAGCCATTATTTCCAATTATGAAGGCTGCAGAATATATATAAGAAGTGCGGACTGGTTATTTTTGTGTAATAGTCCTAAATATGACAGTAAATGAATAAATCAACTGTAGTTACATTAATATATGGGGATGATGTTAATCAATTTATTTACAAACATGCAAACAAAAGAGAATAGAAAAAAATTAGCAACTGTAATACAACAAAAACGTAGCCTAGCTTGCGGTGCTCTCAGCACACTGGGGCTGTTTGCCACTTTGCCCAGTTAGTAGTCTAAATTGTCCCTGCTATTTGATTTTAAAAATTCTTAAATCACTTCATTCACTCTAAATTTTGTTTACTTAGTTTCTGTTGTGTTCACTCAGGCCAGACCAGAAGTTGTAAACAATTTCTAAACGACAGGGTAACTTGTTTTGGCCACTGCAGAGAAACTGAATATAATTCTTTAAGAATGTCCTATTGAGGACTGTTTGAAAAGCTAGAGGACACAAAATGGCATTTTGTTCATTTGCATTTTCCTTTCTTCTCCCATCTCCTCTGCAATGTTGGTGAATTGACCCTTTAACCCTTAAGCCTTTTAGAGCGAAGCGTGTGTCTCTTTTTGGTCTACGAGGCTTGCCGTACTTTCCCAGTTTTCGTGACGTTGTGGCCATGCTTACAGCCAGAAGCTGCTTACTGTCTTGTTTTTGTACGAAGTTTTCTTCGGAACCACTGTGTTTTAGAGTCCAAAAGTCTCCCTAGTTATCAGGTAGGTAAATCTTTTTATAGAAACACCGATGTGCAGAGTGTCATTGACTTAATACTGTTATATTTGGAGGAAACGCCATTAGAGAGCCTGTTGTTGTGGTCAAAGCTAAGTTAGCAGTGCATTTGTTTCCACTCTGCCCCTGTGATATGTAACATTACTGGATGCGCCAAAACTGGAAGACTAAAGAGGAATTTCGCTGTTGTAGGTCGAACACTGTGGGAAAGACGACAAATCCCGACCTGCTAATAGATTTAACGATAAGTTATTACCATGACATAGTCTTATCGATGTGTAAACAGAATTTAGGGCATAGTAACGTTGATAAACATTATACAGTCCTGGCTAGCATAGCCATGTGACAGTCCCGTTCACATATCTTTGGTTTGGGGTTTTTCATGGTTTTAACCCGACAAACGTACAATAGTTAAACATGCCCTCCACACATGAAAGATCCTGATTAGCCTGCAGAGCCCCGGCCTCATCCAACGCCTGTAGGATGAAGCGGAGCACCGACTGAGAGCCAGACTTAATCACCCAACATCTATGTTAGACTTCACTAATGCTCTTATGTCTGAGGGGAAGCAAACCTTTGCATCCAGGTTCAAAAATCTGGTAGAAAGCCTGAAACCAGCGGAGTTTAGATTAACTAAGCAGCACAGTTAATTCCCATTGATTTAGAATGACTTGTTCAACAATCACACGACTGAAATATGTACACATACTTTGTTGATGTGTTGTGTGTTGCATTCTTTTGCATGTAACTATTGCTCTTTTCTCTCTGAATTACTGAAAAACTAACCACATCAGTATAATCGTAGTCCAACAAGATATTTTATTATGCTGCTTTATATGAACTAAATCAAACTAAATATAAGTGTAATAGTGTTTATTAGTGCAGGTGTGTTTACAGTTGCACATCTTGACCGTGTTTAAATATCTTTTTCATTAACAGCTGGACTGAAACCTTGGGGTTAGAGAGCCAGAAGAGAGGGAACCATGCTCCGCTGCAGGAAGTGTCGGAAAGGCGTCATAGATTCGACATGTTTGTCAGTGGTTGGTGAAAACTTTGTATATCTGTTTTGTAATTGTAGTTTTGAATTGCTCTTTGTGAAAACACTCACTTCTTGCATGTATGTTGACTGACTGTGTTTGTCATATCTACAGCTATTGCTTAAGTAATGAGTTAACTATAATTTTATGAATATTTAAGAAATTAATAATTCGCAAGTGATTTAGCTATTTGTCTAAGATATATCTTAAAGTAAAATGTTAAACCCTCTTTGTACCCAGCTTCTCAGAATTGAAGGATTTACTGTCTTTTCTCTGTTTTGTATTACTTGAAGACGTCACTGTTTGCTCTGAAGAAATAGTTTTAGGGTTTTTCATTATTACGTCTTTTTTTGTAAAACTATATGATTAATAAAAAAAAATTCCCCTAAAATGAAGAGATTATGTGATTAGGAAAACTGACCTTGGTTCCTGCTCGTATCATAGCTATAAAGTGGTTACGGGTCATTGGGTTCGGAGAAGCTCAAAGATAACAGCTTGTTGTTTCAGTCAGACAAACAAGTTGTCAGAGAAACTGGGTCAGATTGAAACCGTCCCCCTGCTGATTGTATGTTTTTTATTTATGTGTAAGCAGATTGAGGACACAGATGAAAGCTCAGCTACTGTTTGCAATATTTGGCATGTGAATGTTGACACGTTGCCAGAGTGGATACTGACCTCAGTTCACCAGGTAAGTGTGTCACTGTCAGCTTAGCACTGAAGGTTCTGCAGTGAGAAATGAAGCATTTCCTGGACAATGATTGTGATAAAAGGGATAAAAGCTCATCACTTGTCAAACTAATAATTGCACAAAGGATAATACTAGTTTATTTTCTTCATGCAGTATAATAATATTACTTGTACATCTTGCAGCTGCAGTCTCACAAGTACCTGTACAGGTGATTTATCATGAACAAGATTTAAGATTAAGTTATTACTATTTTTAAACCTAATGTTGTACAACAAAATGTAGTCCATAGTTCCTTCATGTCACAAGTTAATAAAAGTAAAACTTTTTTTTATATATGACTGTCCAGGATAAGTAAAGAAGTCTCAAAGCTTGAGGATTAATTTTGTCTTTTAATCTGGTGATACAGAAGCTGATACTTCTGTATCTCTTGTCAGACAGCAGCATTGTGTAGCTGGATGGGTTTTCATATCGCTGATACTCTGTAGATGCTTTAAGTAATTAATCAAACCAAACTGCTACATCTCTCAGTTTTTAGCTTCTCAAATGTGTGGATTTCTGATTTTTTTAATGTTCTTGTAACCAGAGTATTTGGGTTTTTCGGACTGTTGGGCAGACTAATTAATAACTGTAAAGAGTTATTCTGGACATGTGATGTGAATTTTTCACTTATTTTTACTGATTTCCATTTAATAGAAAAATAAACTGATTCATTGTTAAGGAATGAGAAACCATAGTTGCAGCTGTTTTATCATGCATGAATGGATTAATTTTGTATAATATTTCCTGTAAAGTATTATACCATTTTATGATGTAGTTATGATTTTTTTGTTAATGCTTTCAAGGCTCAGTGGACTGTGGGAAAGCTCAACTGCCAAAACTGTGCTGCTCGCCTAGGTGGCTTTAACTTCATTAACCGCAGTGTGTGTCCCTGTGGCCGGGACGCTACTGTCCACCTCAACAAAAGCAGAGTGGATCGTGACCACAAACACTACGTTCTCATCGTCCAGCCGAGGAGGATGAGGCCTAGACAGGAACAAGCCTGTCTGCTGACAGAAGGCTCTCAGAACAAAGAGCAGAAGGCTGAATGTAACAGGACTGCACTGGACAGTTTACAGCTTAACTGTGCTGCTGTCATGTCTCACAGCAGCCTTGCAGAGGCCTCTGGTTCACTGGCTGACAGTGAAAACACCCATTCTTTTTCCTTCAGCCCTCTGTACTGCATCTCCCATAGGAGACGGTGCAGTTTGGAAGCTGATGCCACCATCAGGTCGTCTTGTTTTTGCCCTGTAGGCCCCACAAACAAGTCTGCTGTCGAAGTGATGGGGGCAGGGACGGATGAGTCTGTACAGTCACCATTGTCGTATCCCACGAGTCAGCAGTGTGACATTAATGGTGAAGCCTCTGTCAACGCTGTAGCCTGCCACTCATTTGTTTCTGGAAGGACACCATCACCTTTACACCAAGAGCTGCTGCAAACTGTGGAGGACGTGGAGTCTTCTCCAGAGACCATGGCTGTCCACGAGGAGGTTTCTCATTCAGCCCTGTTCCTCCGAGGGAGATCCATCTCTGACAGCGTGGCCGAACAGGATGAGGAAGTGCTGGTATATACAGTGATTTAAAGATCATCTTCATCAATCAGAACTCTAGCTAACTATCACTTTAATGATCAAATTTTAATGATATTATTCCACATTTTAGCCCATTTTATTGTTTTCATGGTAATGACAAAAAGAAAAATCTGGATTAAATTTGGGGCATTTTGGTAGCTATACTGTCACCCTCACTAATACAGGCAAATGCCAGAAAATAAAATCTGAAAAAACAACAACAAGAACAATTGTGATTAAACCATTTCCTTGATAAACCGGTTAAAAAAGCATCTTTACTGATTCTATTTTTCAGCTGTAGAATCAGTGATTTTGATTTATCCTTGATGTCTGTGTGTCTGTTTTATGAGCAGCCAGAGGCTTTCATAGCCTCCCCATCCCCAAACAGACTGAGCAAAAGAGAGAAGAACCGTCTGAAGGGTCTTCGGAGGAAACAGAGGAGGAGAGAAAGATGGCTGCACAGTCAGCTGGAGCAGGAGCAGGTGAGAGTTCACTCTCACATTGTGGTTGTCTGAATCAAAATTTAATATTAAATATAATATAATATTATTTAATACAAAATATTAAATTACTAGTATTTAACAGGAAAACAAGTCTTTGAAGGTACTGGATATTTTTCCCGTTAGAAAGTTGAAGAAAACTAGAAAACCGAGAAAGGCACTGAGGAAACCTTTAATTATTATGCATCCTATCTTAAATGAGCCACAAAATAACAAAAACAAGCAAAATACTAAGTGATTGTCACTGGAAACTATTTAACCATTATACAAAAATTACGCCCTTACACATACATGCACATATATACACACATAGATAGTTCAAGAAAGAGAAAGCAGTGGATAACACATTTGCCAAGTTTATAGCAGTGTACCGCATTGCTTTTGTTTGCTGAACAGAACTCTGTATTTCTCTGTTTAGTATTTAATGACAGTTAACCGATATATATACAGAAAAATGTGCAACACATTATACTAGAACCATTTTAGTCACGGGCATAAACAGTATCCTGATTATGAGATGCAGGTTGTTAATGACAGCGTGTGTACAGGTGTGTGTGTGCATGCATTCAAGCATTTGTATTTGTGTGTGTGCGTGTATGTCCAGGCTGAAAGAGTGAGCAGTTCCCTGTTGGACAGTGAGGAGGAGGACAGAGAGGGCCTCACCTGCGCTGTGTGTCTGGACGTCTACTTCAGTCCGTACAGCTGTCAGCCTTGTGGTCACATCTTCTGCGAGCCGTGTCTCCGCACCATCGCCAAGAACCGACCAGCAAACACACCCTGCCCCCTCTGCCGCACCCTCATCTCACACACCAACTTCCACAAAGGTAACTGGCCTGTGGAAAAATGTGACTTTGTGCCCTTTTCTTATCTGCAACTAGTGTAAACTTTAAGTAAAGAAAATTCAGTATAACAACACTTTTGATTTTATTATTATGATGTATTATATATTATTATGATCAAATATGACAAACTCCTGTTGGTGTTGGCTTCTTTTTTGTGAGGATGTGTATTTTTTCCCACCACATCATTCTGAATTTAATATCTTGAGTGTCTGGACAAACATGCAATTTGAAGATGTCACCTGTGCGAAGGGAAAATTGTGCTTTTCACAGTTGTACTTTATTTTATTTTTAAAATGAAATCCCTGCATGCCTGTACAGGATAAGCGGATAGAGATAATGGATTAATACAAAAGTGTTTGTCAGTAATCATAAGTCACATCCCTTCTAAATAGTGACTGCATGTCTTGCCGTTATTCCTCTTCAGAGCTCAACCAAACAGCTAAGACCTTCTTCCCAAAAGTGTTCTACGCCCGCAAGCAGAACTTCCAGAGTGCTCCATGTGCGAAATGGCCTCTGCCCAGCTGCCGTAAACGTTTCCGTACCTTCTGGGGTGAGAAAGTGTTTCTAATAAAGCTTTTTATTGTTTAATTTACCGTTTAATTAAAAGTGAAAAATGGGTTTCTCTTAATGACTGACCTCACTTTCATACTGTCCTCATCTTAAGGCCATAACCTTATTTCATAGAACATTATCTTAAGTCATTTTATTGCTTTTCCATCCAATTAAGTTGCAGTAATACAGTTTATCTATATAGCACGAGTTCACAGTGTGTCCTTCAAACAGCTTTACAAACAATAAAACAGCAGTAATAATGATCCAGTAAGATAAACATTATTACACGGTGAACTCGTTGTGTATGGAATGGAGTATGAGCTTTCTAAAAATATTCTTAACAACAAAACAATTATTCAACACCACAGCAAGTTTACCAGACAAAAATTTGTATGTTTATTATACAAACCCAGTACAGCATGAGTATGCAGTGTGTTAGTAGAAAGCAATTTTATCTGTCTAACTTCAGGAGAGCAGCGGCAGGCAGGGATGGCAAGGAGACGCTGGTATTTTGCTCATGGAGGTTTCACGCTGGATGGGTTGGACCTCACCGACATGCGCGGCTGGCTCTTTGACATCGGCCTGGTCATCGTCTACATCCACTCAATCAACTGGATCCTGGCTTTCCTGTTTCTCTGTGTCCTCATGTACTACTTCTTCTTTTAGACACTAAAGAGTTTTGCAGTGGAGTTTTTCTTCAGAGAATAGGAAATGTGCTTTATTTTGGTTTCACCAGTTGAACAGAGTTACAAGTCAAACCTGTTATACGGTAGAGTATTTCAGAAAAGCAGACATGGTAGCAACAGAAGTGAGGAGAAGGAATCTGAACATTTGCAGGTTTGAAATTTTACCAGACTTTTTGGGAAAAGTTTACAGTGTTGGTTAGACGACTACAAGCTTAACATAATAATATGATATGAACAAAGCACCTTAGATTTCAGTGCAATAACACACTAGCTGTGTTTGTATTCACTTTTCAAGTGAATTTAAAGAGAACTTTTGAAATGTACAGAACAGATAAAATACTGAAATAGCAAAATTAAGCTTGTTTTCATACCTGGTTTAAAACGAATGAACAAGGATACGCAAGTTGTAGTTTTGTCAGAGGGCAGCAGTATAGGAGACATTACACATGGCTGTAATATACAGAATAGAAGAAGCAAAGGTTCTGAGCCAGAAACAAAACCAGTTGTTTGTTTACTGACAGAATTCCTCAAAGAAGAGGAAGAAAAAACGAACCCAGTCACTTTTGCCATCCATCACAGAGAAAAAGAGAGAACCTTGCAGAATTTGTCTTCTTTTTCTCTCCGAGTGGAAACGGCTTGCCAGTCAATGCTCACTGTCAGTTGTAAAAAAAAAAAAAAAAGGATTTGCCAATTTTCTATTTTTAAGGAAAAAAAACCCAGATTATTGGGTCTGTGTGTTCAGTATGTTGCTGGTGCTTGTCAACATAAAGAGTGGAGGCAGGGGAGAGCAGCTAGCCTGGTTTGGCCCAAAGTTCAAAAAAAGACCTGCAACTCACAACCTAAACTTTACTAATTACTCTCCTGTATTTCATTTTTTAAAATTTGTATGTAAAAAGCAATGTAAAAATTGTGTTGGAGTTAGTGTTGGACTACAGTATTTCTTAGTAAACTACATGTTTAGTAAGACTGTGTGTGTGTGTACAAAGACCACAACCAAAAATAATACTTGCCAGATCTGTATCTGTCAAGTGGCTCGACACAAGGCACAGAATTTCTGAACCAAAGAAAAAAACTGTTTGTCGAGAGATAATTTCACCTCTCCGATTAAACCATAAATTATTGTTTGTGCATGAATTAAACAAACAATATTCAGCAATTTTAATTAGAAACTTGTGGCTTAACCCTTGGACAGAGCCAGGCTAGCTGTTCCCTCCTGTTTCCATTCTCAATGCTAAGCTAGGCTAACCTGCTGACTCCAGCTCTGTAATAAATGCACAAACATGAGGTCATAAATGAAGGTTTTCATTTAAATCTGTATGACACAAACAAGTTTGTTTACCAGAATACTTAAGTATTTCTTGATTGTAGCACAGAGAGTGGCACTCTTGTAAGCAATAAATGCATTAAATCTTATACAAAAAGGTAAAAGTCAATAACCTGTTGTAATTTTGCTCCAGTGTCATGAGAGGAACTTTCGGTTTTTGTGTTTTGTTGAGTGATGCTCAGTGAAATAATGTAGACTTGAGATTTAATTTAAATTGAAATGCAATGCTGGAAAAGGTGTGCTTCTGCGTGTACGCATGTTAATTTACAATGCTCAGGAGTTGAATTTGTAACAAGTAAAGACAGCAGCATATTATTATCATTGAATAATTGATTTTAGGGGCTGATAGCAGCAAAAATGGCAGTGAAAAAAATCTGATTTACAAATATGGTGCCTTAGCTTAGTCTGTGCCTTCTGTAAGTAATATGAACATGGAATCAAGCAGATTTAAGTTGTTTAAGTTAACTTAAAGCTTTCTGGCACAGACTGTATTGCATTGACTGTAGTCATGGTAAACCAGAAGGAGTTTCAAATGCTGTAAAACTTTCATTAATCACTACTTGTGTCTGCATCTTGAAGGAAAAGACTCACAGAAGTCTAATAAACAATTTTCTGTGTTCAAATTGTGCAAAGAGGTAATTGTCTTCCTAAAATCAGTTATGAAGATAAAATATTGTGTCATCTGAGCTTTGCATCTGATTATTTTTATTTAAAAATTGTGGTCAAATTTTGCATTTAAACATTTTTGCTGATTTATTTTGAAAAACACTATCTCGGCTCCATATCTAAGTATTAA
>JAPZDV010000011.1:8538909-8583794 GCA_029814665.1 Acanthurus lineatus | reverse complement strand
ATTATCAGGGAACTTGAAAAACTATTGGCCATATGTGGTATATTTTACTGATAATGATGCTTTTATTAAATTTGCTGTATATTTCCATTTTAATGATCTCCAAAGGATGAGTGCTGGTGATTTGCTGCCATTAGTGCAACATGCATAAACTTACACTTGTACCCAGAAAACATCGGGAACTAATAAGACTGATGTCAAGAAAATATAGCAGGTACACAGAACATAAAAAGTCCCTGATTACAAACACACTCTCAAGTGAATAAACAGATCCATTATATGATACAAATAGCTGACGGCTTGTAAATAACTTTATCAGGTGACTCTGCTATGAGCTTACTGACTGTTAAACAGGCAACATGACATGTTGTCTAAAACCAGTCACTGGTAATCCAGCAAGCAGAGTTGTTGGCGACACCGTCAGCTGGCTTGTCTTGAGCTGATTCAGGCCAGTTCACACCACTGCAAAAATTCAAAAACTGTGGTGTCATAAAATTTGGATCTTAACTGGGCCTAAGAAATACAAGAGTCATAATTCACAACAATATCTCATAACAGTCATAAAATTTTTCAATCTGATCATAACATTGGATGTTTTACTCTTGATGTTTGAGATTTTTTTCTATTGTTTTTTTTATTTTTGACCCTTTTAAAAAGAATTTCCTGATTAAAAAAAAATAATACTCTCACAGAATCAATAATTTGCTATTCATTCTGATTTCCTCTCATCCTTTTGAGGTGTGAGAATCATTGCAGATTTTAGGCTAAACCTGCTAAGCTTTTAGTCTGGTTTTATACTAGTCTGACTCACTAAATGTTCACTGTGTGTAAAAGCCTGCTCTTGGATAGAATGCTCCCCCCTTCTGCTGTTGGCAGCATCTTATTATTGTGCAACAGCATCATCACTTCATCCTGGCCTTGTGCTGACTAAGACATTTGTGATTTGTCAGAGATTCAGCTGGTTTGCTTCAAAGAAATACAAGCCAGAGTATTTTTTCCCCTATAGCAGAATGATAATGGGTGCAATTGGACCTTTTTCCAACATTGTGGAGATGGAGCTGGCAATATTAGACTAGTTTTACACACATGTGCAGCATGTCATTAGCAGTCTCCCCTGAAAAAGAATATTTCCTCCTCTCAGCTTCAGTTTTCCTTTACAATGACTCTGTCGATGCTTCACATAAGGAAACAGCTGAATTGGAAAAGCCACACACAAACACAAGTCATATGTTCTCATTCTTATGCCTTTTTACCTGAGCATTTTCCCATTGAATGTCTGTGTAATGTAACTTGTAAATTAGTGTTTGTGAAATTTATTTTTGCTTTGATGTGAACAAAAGTAGTGATTTCCAACATCGCTAAAGTCTTTGTTTTGGCATGTATATGTTTAGGCCATGTGTTGTTAGTGAGTCCTGCGATGTAGAGAATCCACAGCTAAATCTATGTACAGCTCGGACATTTTATAATGTGAATAAAGTTTTATATACAAATAAGATGATAACTGTCTCTTTTCTTAAAGGAATAGTTCAACATTTTATAACAGTTATTTCTGCTTTTTCTAAGAGTGAGATGGGAGGATGCCTGTCTCTCTTATGAACATGAGTGATGTCAGATGGTGGTTAGCCCAGTTTAACATGAAGAGCTTGTGTTCGCCACAGACCTTATTTCAGGCATCCAATTAAAAACCCGTTTTGAAACACACTGTCCAGGAGACAAAGTAGCTCAGTTTTAACAATGTTTACTGATGTCTAATTTTTTCTGTTTTTTTGGCAAACCACAGTTTATAACCCCTTTGCTGCATGAAACTCCTTCTGTGACCATACATTTTGCTTCCTCATATATTTTTTGCACTAAGTATATAAATCAGATGTAATGTGTTATTTAAATTTGCATAAGATTATCTAACATTACAAGATGTGTTATTTTGAGCCTTGGACCCCTAGCTTTCAGTCTTTATGCTAAGCTAGGCTAACCATGTCCTAATGACATGATATTGATTTCCAATTTCACTCTTAGACAACATAGAAAAAATAATTTCCCAGGATGCTTTAAGTATTACTCTAAGTAATCAAATAAAAACAGAATAATAAAGCAAATCTTTTCCTTGTGAAATTCATTTTTTGAAGCTTTTTTTTCTTTTTTATAGGCTCTACTCAATTGGGTTCTGACTTTGGTTTTCGGTGATGATTCAGTTGTGCATCCTCTAAGTGCAAAACATCAGTTTTTCTATGAGGACTTTTTTAAAAAAAAAATGGAGGTTCAATTTGCTCCATATTTTAAATATATCCTTTTTCTTCTAGTATTTTGCCATTTATCTGCTGTTGCCTTTTTCTGTATGCATATTTGTAGTTTCAGTTACAGCGTTGCAGTTTTACACAACAGGCTAAATTCACCAATGGTCCTCTTACAACTTGGAGATCAGATTGCACAAGTTTTCTCCCCCTCAGTATCTCTAACTAACACAAAACATCTGGTTTATGTCTCTGCAGCCGGGAAACTCCAGAGCACTTTACTTCCCGTAACATGAGGGCCTTAAGGGTTATGCAAGAACTTAATGTCCTACTATGTTTTCAGCTTATTATTATTATTATTATTAACAAAGGTACTTTTAGTTTCATTTGTGAGATGCTTCTGAACACAGATTGGGCAATAGAAGTAAAAAAAACTTTTTTTCTTTTTTTCCCTTAGGCTGGGGGTTTTATTCTTGCTGCTGTCCACTCAGACACAGACCTCAAGTCAGATTCCGCTCTGCCTGCAGTGCAGAGTGAACTTAGTGAGAAGACTCTTTACTGCATAAATTAACTGTCAAATACAGGAGCCACTAAACTTTATGCTCTAATTTCTGCTGGAGAGGACATTAGTGCATGTGGTGAGTCTGTTTTTGCAGATTTTTTTATTAAATGAACATTACTGAACTAAACTTAAAGAATTAAAAACTTAATTAATAATATTTTTTCTTAAGTACTCTGTCATGCAGTAACACTTGATTCTTACACTTAATTCACTCTTTTAATGAAATGTGCTAGAACTACAGACTTGTCCTGATTTTCTTAAAAGGACTTTTTGTGCATCAAAAATATAAACTTAATGCAAAACATATGACATGCAAAACTCTCTATGCAAAATTGAATAAAATAAACAAACAGCTTTAGCCGGTTTTTGATTCCAGCTTTGTCATCAAATACCTTTCAGAGGAGGTGAAAACAGTCTGAACTTCCCTGATGGCTTCCTCCTCCCGTTTGTTGCTGCTGCTCCAGCTCCTCTGCTGGATATCAGCTGGCCTGGCCTGTTTCTGTGAGCGCTACGCCTGGGGACCCTGGTCCGCCTGCACCAGGACCTGCAACCACGGTACACAGCAGAGGCAAAGGTGAGACAGCAAGACTGCACAGACACGTGTGAGTGGACACAGCAGTACAGACACAGATGAGACATTACAGATGCAAGTTAGACACAGCACATACAGAATTAGGAGTACAGGCTTTTTAAAGTATGTATTTAAAAAATTAAAATTGCTGAAAAAACAGCAAAGGAAATGTAGAATACTAATATCAGGATTTTTTTTCTTCTTCTGTTGTTTTCGGATGTTGTTGTGAAGCACAATCACCAAATGCAGATGAAACCAACAGCTGCTACATGTAAAAATGACTTTGATACTGTTTTGACAGGATGTTTATCACTAATGATGGTTACTACTGGAAGAGCAGCTGCCATCAGCTGTGCCCGAGGTACGACAGCAGATCTTGTAACGAGCAGACCTGTCCAATCAACTGCATGCTGTCAGAGTTCGGGCCCTGGTCTGACTGCTCGCCCTGCGCCAAGAAACAGGCGAGAAGCATAAATCACTCTAAAAAACTCTGATTTACTCACTCTAATGAGAGCTGTGTCTCTGAGGCTGTAGTGTATTATTAAGACTTGAAAAGAGGCAAAGCTAAGTACAAAGGAAAAATACTTTGCCTTACATGTAACACGATAATCATTGGTACATTTTTCAGCTTTCTGAGTGTCAAATATCTCAGTATCTTTATTAAATAATTAAAACTTTATTTTTAACTAGAGGTTTAATTGGTAGTGCTATATCAAGTCTCAATTTGATTGATTTAGCATGCATATTCTAATTCCTTGTTGATTTAGAAAGGCTGAATACATCAGTGGTCTAAATACTTAAAGCAAAAAGTTCAATCAGTTATTACAACATGCACACAGTACACACAGCACTGGGTGAGAAATAGATACATGTCATGAGTTTAACATAAAGAGATGACTTTTCTTAGTTGTTTAAGTTATTGGACACATTCAAGACTAGCTGTTATTATAATAAAATAATACACTGTGAGATTGGCACAAAACAACCAGATGTCCAGACTGATTAGAATTAAACTCTAATGTTTCTGTCTCTGTTAAATAAAATTTAGTAAAACTTTTTTGTCATACTATTAGCACAATAATAACATTTTGAATGCAGTGATAAACACAACAGGACCAATGTAGTTACTACCTCTGAGGGTTGAGGTGAGTTTAGAAATTCTGAGGTCATATGTCTGATCCAACACTGTGTTCTCAAAAATGTTATTTAAGTGGATAAGCAAAAAAAAGGGAACCATATCATTATTCACATTTACTATTAATTAGTTTTTTAAAAAGAAATTTTCTAATTATATGGTCTTAAACTGTTCCAAATTTTACCACCAAATAGTCATATTTTAAGAAAATCTGCATATTTCAAGATTATTTCTTATTCTTATCTATTTTGATTTAGGATTTGTTTTTAAATGAGTTCTTTCATTTGGCCCACTGACAGATCTTCAGTATGTTTGCAGTACCAAATGCTTTAAAAAAAAGAAAGAGGGTGGATCCTTCGACATTATGTCTTCTTTGGACATTATAAAAGAAAATACATACCTGTCAATTTGGTTTCTTCTGTTCGGTCTTCTTTCTTTCTTTTGCATCTCCTGTCTTTACAGTGACCTGTTTCAGCTGATGATCACATGGTCAGGTGAGGTTTTTGGTTATATAATGAACAGGGTTTTTGTTGTTGCTCCAGCTTCGGACGCGGTTTGTTGTGAGGCCATCCCAGTTCGGTGGATCGCCCTGCAGTGTGGAGTTGACAGAGGAGAGACCCTGTTACCCCTCCACAGAGTGCAAGTTAGCACCCATCGACTGCAGAGACGGCTTCAAGTGTGATAATGGCAAGTAACATTAGTGTGTTAGAGAATTAATGTGCAATCCTCTAAATGTGGTGTTGTTTTCTGTTTACACTGCGTTATAATCTTCATTTCTGCTGCTGATTGAGGGAATCAGATTAACATCTTTTCAGCCCCAGGCCCACATTATTATGCTGTCATAACACACACACACACACACACACACATGCAGATTGGGACACAACCACCAAGCAGCACATCAAAATTTTTTAATTGCTACAATCCATTGTCTCTGCTGCAGGACGCTGCATCAACTCGACGCTAACATGCAACCGACAGAACGACTGTTTGGATAACTCTGATGAGAGAGACTGCACCGACGTTAAAATTGTGTGTCCAGCGGATAAGAGAGTGGCCCCTGGGGCTGACCTGGTGGGAAATGGGTAAGCTAAAAGTCAAGGGGTCACTGCTGAGTTTAAACCAGCCCACATTCCTCCCTGTGTGCCTTTCTGCCGGTTGCTCCTCTTTCATTTCACTCTTCTTAAAAACACAACATTTCTAAATGTCTTGCACTATTTGTGAACTTAGAAGATGACCTTTTCCATCTAGATATAAAAGGCTTACTCTAAGGTTATGAAAACACAGTAGTTCTTATTATTGAGTGTTTTTATACTAATGAAAATATACATATGGCTATTATACTTAATTTCAGCCATAATGTATAAATAGATCACACTGAATTCTACACACTTGACCTTTAAGGCTGATAAAGAATTAAACAATTAAAACCATAAAATCTTGGAACATCTATTTCTCAATTTTCTTTCACATAAGCACATAAATAATTCAGAATAAAGCAATGACTAAGTTAAGAAATTATGATTGAACAACAAGCTAATTTAAAAAAAATGACCGTAACAGTTAAAAAAAGATTAATCCTAAACAGTAAACATCACTGACTTTAAACTATTTAGGATAATTATATCATTAAAACAACTTGTAAACATTAGTACTTTGTTTCATATTCAGAGCTGCTTAGAAAAGATTTACATCTCCAGTTCACTGCTCAGCAATTTCACTTTTAGATTTTAATCTAAAATGGTCCATAAAATGTGTTTTCTGATGTGTTGTTAGGCTTTAGTGCTTATTGTAAAGAAAAGTCACAGTTTTTGTGCGTCTGAAGGTTTGATGCTCTGGCAGAGGAGCCGAGGGGAGCCGTGCTGGACAACATGTTTATGGGGGGAAGCTGCATCATCAGGAGGCCTCCGAGCTTGACGCTGTATCACAGAATCCCTCACAACTTTGAGAGCTTTGACATAAAGGTAGCATTATTATTTGGAGTATTTAATTCTGCTGCTCATTATTTTAAGGAACTGCAGTATGTGAAAATGACTAACAACAGTTTTTCATTGCAAAAACTGGACATGACAGCTCTTTAACTGAAAAATAAAATCATCACTTTGAAAAACTCAACACATTATCAAGCTGATAGGATGAGCTGAATGAATGGCAATTAAGTTTGATTAGAAAAACACAGTTAAAACAGCTGGTACAAATTCTACTTGCAGTACTGTCTAGTAGGTTTTTAAAATAACCACAAGAACCAGAAGTCAGAAAGTTTAACATTAAAAAAAATACAAATCTGAAGAATGTTCATGAGTGGTTTGTGGAAAAGTTCTTCTCAGCTTTGGCAACACTAATCCCTCATTGCCACACAGTTTTGTATCTGTAATTTTGCATAATATATAGCTTACTCTGATATAAGGATTATTTATTTTTTTGCAGATATGAATAAAGGAGGACATTAGCCTGTCAGCTGTGTAGCCAAGTCATAAAGTTAGCTGTAGGACATATAGCACATCCTAATATGAGCTAAATATGTTGTCGTTTCTGTAAGCTAAGCTGTTCTATGTTAACTTCTTGTGGCACATAATGCATAAGATCTGACTGAAATCTGCTGCGATAGTTTTTTTTTTATCAAACTTACAGAAAAAAAAATTGAAGGAGGCGTTTTGCAATCACATCAGAGATGATGGAGGTTCCCATGGATTTGAATGGTCTTTGTATGACTTACATAAACAAAATAATGTAAAAACAAAGTGCTCAGGAAAAGTACAGTTTTGATTTACAGATGTCGTTGTGGTTGTAAAGGTTGGAACGCTGGAGGACTTCAGTACCGAGCCCCACACGCTGCACTCTGAGCCCATTGATTTTAAGACCTCCTCTTCGTCTGTACACAGCCAACTAGGAGGGAATTTCTTTTTCTTTCCCATCTTTTTCTTCAGTGGGAGATCCAGGACACAAATCACCTCTAGCAAGGAGGCTTTTCAAGCGTCAAAGAAATCAGTGAGTGAATGAAATGATAAAATACATTTGTAGTGATGTACAGTACTTGTGAGGACTTTTATTGAAATAATGTACTCCCTATCAACAAAGTGAGGACTAGACAAAGTGTCCCTGTTTTACAACAAGTCTTCACTATTAAGTCCTGCAGTCAGTCTCTTCACCTCAGTGATGAAGGTACAAGAACAAGCACATACACACACACACACACAAATATATATTACTGTATATATGCACAAATATTGCTGGTTGCATCTTTTCTTTATCCTATGATTCTTCTTCTTAGGCATTTCCTATCTGTCGTCCTGTAGGATTCTAAGTTTTTCCGGGTGCACCAGGTTCTGCCCGTGTCAACATTCAAGGTGAGGGACTCGGGGGACCTCGTCCTGTCACAGCCATTCCTCCAGTTCCTTCACGCGCTTCCTCTTGAGTACAACTACCCCCTCTACAGGGACATCTTCCAGCGATTTGGGACACACTACCACAGCTCAGGGAAATTGGGTGGCCAGTATGACCTTTTGTACCAGTACAACCGACAGGAACTCAAAAGTTCAGGTACGGCATCGCAGTCAGTGGGTCAGAATGACAGCTTGGGCTGCAGTGGTCATCCAAATGTTCTGACACAAACTTACATGTATAAAGGTATGAATGAATGAATATGTCCTGTGATGTGTCATCCAATACAACACATTCTCACTGTGAGTAGCCAGTATTTCAACAGATGGCTTTACATGTAAAGTATGTAAGGTCCTGAAGTACTACGGTGCTAACCATCTTTAAACAGGTACCCCCTGCTTTAAAAAGGGTTCCTGACCAAACTGCTGTACATGAGAGGCTGAGAGTGGAGATAGGTTTCCCAACCACAGCTAAGAAAAGAAAAAATGTTAATCCATGTTCTGAATGCTGGAAAAACTGCCCTTGTAGCCTTCCACTGGCTGCACCACACTGCCTGACACTCTTCCAGGAATTCAGTGTCTTGTGTCCTTGGGTGGCCATTTTTTAAAAAGGACTGTCTGCACAGTATTTTTCTTTCCCACTTGTGGATACATGGCCACATCAACAGCCCCTTGTGACAGTTCAATGCAAAGATGTTTCAAGAATGTTTTAGGTTCCTGTTCAAACAGCATTTTTTTTTCCTGACAAGTTGTCACAAATGGTTTTAAACTATCAAGTTTTTCATGTAACTATTGCATAATTATTATTGTTACTATTTCAGTGATTATAATTGTTCCTTGAAAGATATTCCATCTATCCTTGATGTTTAACAGATATCAGTTATTTATTAGTATTATTATAGCAAAGTACCCTGTGAAACTATGGACACTACAACAAATATTTACAAATCATGCAGCGAGAGGAAAGAGTTTTTGTCAGAACATAGACTAGATATATTAATGAATGTGCTACATCTGTGTTCACACTTTGGGAAACACTGTTCTAAACTTGTCCTTGCCCACAGGTCAAACAGAGGAGCACACCAGAGGCTGTCTGTGGAAAGAAACAACCTGGACCATCATTCTCTACACCCAACACAGCAGTGTCACCCGGTGCTCCGACAATCGGATGACTGAGAAATATCAAGGTTCTTTTTTCCTAAAATTTCCTCCTAGAACGCCTCATCATTGTTCATTGCTTATGACAGTGAAAAGACTATGAATATGATCTGATCATTAACATCTTCTTTGTTACAGGCTCTTTCATTCAGGCAGCAGAGAAGTCCTTCTCCATGGTAAAAGGAGGTCGAGCCAGAGAGGCAGCAGCTCTAGCGTGGGAAAGACAGGGCCCAGCTCCTGACCGGGCATCCTACAAGAACTGGGCCAAGTCTGTTGTAGACAACCCTGATTTGGTCGAGAGCAAGGTTAAATCAAGCACCTCTGAAATGTCATTTGTCATATCATTTCAAAATTGATGATAAAAGTTACAAGCCTCCAAAAGGCTGATGTACATTCATTTTCGTATGTATGTTTGTCCAGGCGCTATCCATCATAGATCTGGTTCGGGGCATCCCATGTGCTGTCACAAAGAGGAGGCACCTAAGGAAGGCCCTGCTGCAGTACATGGATGAATTTGATACCTGCAAGTGTGCTCCCTGCCCCAACAATGCCAGGCCAGTGCTCTCAGGCACAGAGTGCAAGTGTGTTTGCCAAACGGGCACATTCGGTGATAACTGTGAGAGACGAGCTCCTGACTACACTTCAGGTACAGCAAGATGGTTCAAGGTGTATTGCCACTCAGTGTCTTGGATAATTTAACAATACTTACCAATATGATAAACATCAGCCTTTATCACTATTGTTTTGATTGCCTTAGGTTATGGTTATTTTCAAAATGAGAACTGAGATTTGTTAGGATTAGGGTAAGAATATCACAGTGAGCCAATCAGAGGCAGAGTAGGACAGGTTTTACCAAGAAAAGCAGTGGGTCCCATAATAACACTGCAGAAGAGGGACTCAGTGCTGTAGCAAATGCAAGACACTGTGTCCTTGTTGCAATTGAGAGCATAACACAACTCGGTAGTTGCTGAATTAATCTCGAATTTACCCAGCTACAAATTATATTGAGTTTCAAAACAAGAATAAGAGACTCTAACTCTGCTAGCAGCTCTGTGAGGCTATACATAAGCACAGCAGAACGTTGTGCTAAATGCTAATTCTTGCGCGCTGCTAAATATGACAGTGCTGTCATGCTGGTGTTCAGTATACATAATGTGTACGATGTTCACTATCTTAGTGTAGAATGTTAGCATATGCTAATACAATATCTTTGATTTGCTTTCATGTTCTCACAAGATAAATCACTATGATTTTGGTCACTTCCTGTTTCCTTCAATAAAAGGGCATAACTCTTGCACACACGAAGTCAAGCTGTCAGACTGATTGTACAGAAATTTCCCCATCACTTTCATGCTACCCAGAGGAGGAATCATTTTAGCAACCTCATGCTTGCTTCTACTGATTCCCTTAGGGTAAAACTCTAACTTGAAACTTCACTGATGGTGGAAATACTCTAAAGTTTGCATATCCTTCAGTATATTCTTGGTTTTGTTCAACATGATCATGTGATGTTGCATACTACATGTTGCATGCAGATGCTAACCAGGTTTGGTCATGTTCACTTGGGCAATGTGCTTTGCTGTGTATTATGCACAGATAAAGTGGATGGTTACTGGAGCTGCTGGGGGCCGTGGAGTAGCTGTGGATCCTCAATGAAGAGACATCGAACGAGGCGGTGTGATAATCCTGCCCCCCTTAGAGGAGGTCAAAACTGCGAGGGTCCGAAAAGACATGAGGAACCATGTCACATTTCTCTCTTTAAAAAGTAGGATGGACGGTTTACTTTAAATATCCTGACATAATTTTTACTCACTGAAAGGTTTAAATAATTTTACATTAAAAGTTTACATGGATGTATTACAGCCTTAGCGCTTTGCTGCTATAGACATTTAAACTCAAATGATCCAAATGTATGGGTTGTATTTGTTTTCACACAGTATTTATGTGCATAGCTCTGGCATTACTCTTTGTTCCACTGCATTTTTTTGTCCCCAGACAGGAGACCTGTGACAATGACGATGACTTCACTGTGGGCCTGAGCACGGAGCTGCCTCCTGGTGTGCAGGGCTGTCTGAGGCCACAGAGGCCCGCCAACAGCTTCCTCAGGGTAAAATCCAAGGGCTCATTCACATCAAATCAGGCATTTGTACAGAGATGTGGGAGATATACCACTATATACCAGCATCCAGTTGTGGTTATTTTGCTTAAGGAGTTACAAAACTTCCTGTTCTCTTTTTATATAAATTCTTTATGTTTGATTAATATTATATATTATACTGTATTTTATATGATCATTTTTGTGTTTTGTATCATTATATAACTATGTTAGGAAATGAGGAAATAGGAGTAGAGGGAGGTTAACGAATACCATGAAAACTAAAGACAGAGACCCATAAGAGTTTATATTTGTCCAACCTGTATTTATTAACTGATTCCTCTCTTAGAAAGCAAAGCAGTATTACAACTTTGGGGAGGATGAGGAGATCCTGTGCTACACTGGATTTGAGCTGGATGGTTTCCAGTTCATCAGCTGTCTTCCTGATGGGACGTGGAGTGAGCCAAATGGAAGATGCATCAGTAAGCCTGTGAATAGTCTCTAATCCAAACACTCTGGCAACTCAGTGAACATGTATCTCTTGACAAACACCTGAACTGAAATATTATTGTGGCTGATAAAATTTGTCCTCCTGTTTAGGGAAAGTATGTCTTCCTCCTGAAGTCTCTGATGATATGACGCTGTTCCCCAGCAAAGATGAGTACAGTGTGGGGGAATCAGTGGGTGTGAACTGTAACCAAATGGGCCTGTTCCCGCTGCCAAGAGGCCTCTACACATGCAGCACCAGTCTAACCTGGGAGCCTGCATTACCTGCTGACCTACGTTGCACTGATGGTACAGATCATTATCAATTCTAAGTTCTTTAAGTCACTGGAAATTATGAAAAACTCATACATCTTATGCTTTCTGTGCAGGTCTTTCACAGAAGAGCTTGTATTTTAAAGAAAGGAAGAGATCCTCATGCTTCTTGAAACAATGACATATTAATTAAATGCATCAGTAAATGAACCAGTTCATATGCACTTCCAACAGTGCAAAATCTTTCTTGACAAACTACTTCATGTATTGGATCCAAACATTTTCACATATTTGTGAATTGTAATTATAATGTTTGAACATAAATAATATTTATTATTTATTTTTTAAAGCCAAAGTAATTCCCTATTGATAGTTAAAATCAACACTGAGGCGACTTTGTTTGATCACTCCTTTTGGGAAATGACTGAAAAGTAGCACACAGCTTCTTCCCTAAGCATCTAGTGAATAAAACAGTAATTGGTTTATATAAAAATTACTTTTTATTAAGAAAATGGTGAAGTGTCTGTGTGTCTGTGCATTTCCTGTTTGCAGAGGAGCCATTTGTCCCTGATGCTCAGTGTGGTCCGGGGGAGAAACTGCAGGGCTCCAAGTGTGTCTGCATTCAAAGGGAGAGCTGCCTGTGAGTTTTCATGATTTTTTTATATTGGAATTTCTTAATATTCATGACTTATTATCCTTAAGGGTTTTTTTTGTTTCTAAAATTTTTTTGTAATTGTTAATCATAAGAAATGTCATTAAATATATGGGAATTTAATATGTGAAAGCTTTGTGGAAAATATAATTTATATTAGCACTTGACTGACGTGTGTTTGTGTGTGTGCAGCTCACAGCTGGAAAGTCTCTGTATCCTGAATGTAGACATCGGTGTCCTCGTGCCAATGTCCCTCTGCTCCTTCCATTCCGGGCGTTGCCACAACGATCCCCTCTTCTTTGTCAGCAACGGTGTATGTGATGCGGCAGATCAGGCCAAACTAGAGTGGACCAAGTTTAGAGCCAGCATGGCCTCCAAAAGCTCTGTTCAGGAGCCCTGCGGTCTTGACACCTGTTACGAATGGGAGACCTGCTCTGGTGAGTTTGTCTCACAGGAAACCATTTTTACATTCAGTTTGTTTTAAAATATGGTTTAGATTTACTGATCGATTGTAGTGTATGAACTGCTATTTTTACAACCTGCTTGGTTAAACTTCTGTCATTCTGATACATAATGATAAGATTTTACAGTAAAATTCAACCACCTTGAAATTGATGTATCCTTTTAAGAGAGTTCTTTATTTCTTTTTTCATTTAACCCAAGACACAACTTTACGGCTGCATCATTATATCAGGCCATAATTGTAAAAACATTTCTCCAAATTTAAGTAAAATATTATTATTATTATTTTTTTGTAATATCTGTCCTCAGCATTGAAGAAGTGTGAATGCAGAGCTGCTCGGGAATGCCCAAGAGTTGAGGAACACATGTTCTGTGTGATGCTCACCAGGACCCAGAGGACCCGAAGCATGGACCTTTGTTCTATGGCTGCCCTAAAATGTGCTAGCTATCAGTTTGAGATCCTAAATGAGGGTGTCTGTGCATCCAGATGATCCTACTAAAGCTTTCCTGTGCTGTTTAACAACCTCTGAAGTCATTGAACAGTAACATCACATAACATCAGCAACATTATTATCTATGCAAATTGCTGTTTCTTAGTATAGACAGTATAGTCATTGCACTTCTCGCATCTTGTTTTTATTACACCATATTAAAAGGGAAATTAAACCAGCAAGCAAGTAAACTTGGGTTCAACTTAGAACTAGAGGCACACCTATTGTACCTCAGAGTAACCAAGTACTGGTTAGTTCATTTTTCAGATGTTTTTAACAGGATAATGGAATATTTCCCCACGCTGCTCACAGCAACAAAAATCAGATGTTTTTAAGTAGATGTCTGGACATTTTCCTGTTGTTTCTGGCTACAAAAAATAATTGATATTAAGGAGGCATCTGGACCCTCTTCAGCTGTGTCTATGGCAACAAAACTAGTATTTTAAGCCAAAACATGATCTATTACTAACCCTAAATGGTTTTCAGCCATACCTAACCATAGATGTAAAATTTCAAAGTTGAAAATGTCAAGTAATCTAATGTTTCAACATTTCTGTTTACAGAAATGCACCATAATAACATTAACTCTGGCTATTGAGTTGAGACAACATAGACAACAAAGCCATGTTATATATTCAACCCTTTTGTTAGTGCATTGTTGGATTTCTACTAAATTTAGTGTACAGAAGGATTACAAAACCCAATATGTACTGCAACTTAATAGAAGCCTTGCACCAAATGTGTTATGGAAAACCTGGAATGTCATATTTACATATAGGATATACTTGAGGAATGTATTTGTGACCTGGGGTTGAACTATTAAATAGTGAAAAATGTGTGATGGAACAATAATTTGAAATCAAACAGCCCTTAGGGTAATGGGAAAATGGTACTGCAGTGCTACAGTGATACATATTTTGGATTTGCAATAAATTTGGTATTAAAAAAACAAGCATGTCAAATATGTTTGATGTGTTTTTCAAAATTGTTCAGCTTGTGAATGCAGCTGTAATTAGCAGGTGAACATGTAGTGAAAGCATGCAGAGTCTTCAATTTTGTGGCAAATGTGAAAAGAGCGCACAGCAAATGTACTTTTAAAGGTTTTAAGATACACTGTTGATGTATTTGGAAAGAGAAAAAAACTGAAAAGTTGTTGATCAGATAACATTATATTATCCAGTCAAGAAGAATAGATATTGGAAATATATTTTTGCTTTGAATAGCTCTGATCTTCAACACATTTTACTTACTCACTCAGTAGTTCAGTGAATCAAACCAAAGCTATAACTTTTTTGTTTGTGGTTAATTTGTAAGTCTCTACCTGTATTCAAAAGATGAGGAAGCAGCAGTTTATCAGTCAAGTCTAATTAACAGCACTCAGAGAAATATTTACACTTCATTTATGTGCTTCACATGTAATAATAAAACACAAAGTCTAAATATGGCCTGTCCTGTTATTTCTTGTTGAGTTTTTTTACACCAAATATTGCTTCCTATTTAGGAACATGAGTCAGGGCGATGTCACTTTTTGTATTTTTAAAGTATCATTATTAATGTGTCACAGTCAGACCCAGACTAAACTGAAGCCAGATAATGCTATAATAGAAACATTTTTTTAATACAACCAAAAAACACTTTTCTGAACTGCATTAAAATGCCTAAGGTGACACTTGAATGGAGATACAGAATACAGACAGACTACACTGTCGCTGCACAGTATTCAAGCTAAATCAAACACTCTTCTACACTAGCAAGGATCTTTGGTCTTGTTCGTAAATCTGATTGTTAACAAAAGAAGAACTTAACATATATGATAGCAAAACCAAAACAAATAGAACAGTGTATTCTGAAAAGTGTTTTATTAACTTCCAATAACAAAAACACTCTATGACATGCGTATTTATTTAAATTTTTGTCACAACTTTTGGATTTATTGCAAATTTAAAGACACCACATGATGACAGAGAAACATATAGTATTTACATAATTCAAATGTTAGAAAAAATTATTGTTTCTATTTACAACATGTTCATACTTTATATACATAATGAAACCTCTTCAAAATAAAACAGCAGTCATCTTTATTCTGGACAAGCCTCAATACTGATGACATTGACCTGCTCACCAGCACACCTTCTGGCTCCAACCTCACATTCACTCATTGTCCTGGCGACGCTGCCAACACCTGAGCTGACGCATAGGAGGGCGGAGTCTCCAGGGCACTGCGACACGTTCTGACATACGCATTTTCTTGTTGATTCTGGAATTGAAAAAATAACAGTTACATATACTGATGCAGCGAAAGACATGGTCATAATGAGTATTTAAAGGATTTTTCCAATTCAGCCAGCTTTTCTCACATTTCTTACATGATTGGGAAGACTGGAGGATACAATACAGTTGTTGAAAGATAAGCAAGAAACTCTTGCAATTAAACAAACAAATTTTTTTTAAAAATGATGGCAAACATTTAAATTACTACCCAAACTGTTATAAACATCAATAACAATCTAGAGACCAACTTAGTACCTCAATTAGGGGTTATTGGTGACATTTTGTGTGTGCTGCCTTTATACTAGCCTTCTGTTTGGCTAATGAATGATCTAGCTAAATTAAATTTAGGGTGAAACAAATGGGAATTATCCTTTTAAAAAATCCAGCAGACTCACCCTGACATGTTGTCCCAGGTTTGCAGTCCTCGCAGGATGAGGACGTCTCATCTGGCCAGTTACATTCACTGTCACTGGCCAAAGTGAATCTCCGCCCCATACACTGCAGAGCTCCAAGCTGACAAAGTCCAAGTAAACGAGTTTGGCTTGGGCTGAGTCTGGCACACAACTGTAGAGAAGTCCTGAATCAAGACAAAATATAGAAAAAAATAAATTAGAGCACTTTTTTACCTTTAAACCTTAGACCAGACATTTCCCTTTGGATAATTAAGAAATAATGATCAAAGACAATACTCACGAGCACTGATGTGGCATCTTGCACACACACTCAGTTTTTCCTACAGACTCCCAAGGCTTACACTTCAAGCCAGATGGAGGAGAGGGAGCTGTGGGCGCTGAGAAGAAAAATGCAGAAATCAGAATTAGCATGTACACCACGGAATGCTTTATTTAACAGCTATAACTGCTAGTTTATTACAATAATGGGTCACATGACTGCATGCGCATGAAAAGGTTCCTCTGTTGAACCCACAAAGATGTATAATCCAATCTCAGTCTGTAGAGACATCTCTACTGGTTAGTCAAAGTTTTTCTACATCATGGCATCAATACAGCCTATCAAGTTGATCATTTACATACTTTTTTTTTAAATTAAAAATATTTCACTATTTTCTGGGAAGTTAACCTGTTGAAACTACAAAGTTTTATAACCATGGAATATGATACTAAGAACATATGTACTGTACCAGCTTTGCAATGAGTGTTGGCCGGAGAAGGAGACCACTGAAGACTGGGAGTGCACATGATTTCTGATACCTCACCATCCAGCACTGACCCTGCAGGACAGGACAGGGACACTCTATCTCCAATCTGATAGGCTGCATTGGTGGGCGTGGCTAAGACTTCACTGTTGAGCTGGGGAATCCCACATGTGGAACCTGGAAAAAGGAGATTTTGAGCGAGAAAAAGTCAGGAAAAAAATGGCAAAGATTCCTAGACAATGATAACTTCATCATACATTATTAACCAGCATCTTGATACACTCCTGCAGTGATAAAGTTTTTGCAGTTTTGCACAGAGGTTCCCAAACTTTTCCATGCCAAGGCAGCCTACTCATGCAAACGGTCTAGAACCAATGTCAATACTACAGCAAATGCTAAAAGAGATACAGTTCCCAGTGGTAAATCCATACTTAATGGATGCTGCGTCATACTTGTGAGTTAAAGTTGGCAAAGGGTTCTTTTAATTTTTTGCTGCTAGGCTTAAATCAGCTGGGCTGTTTGTATGTTTTTGCCTTTAAAACGCATATCTATTTTTGTGTTAGTACTAACAAACTAACTGACAGCTTTTGACATGATGAATGATTTTTTTTAACTTCAAGGCAATGGTAAAGATGGGCATGGATCTCAGTATGATATTGTGAAAAATATATTTTGTGAATAACATTTTCAATAATTTTTTGAAAGAATTTCATTTTCTCTCCTACAACTGTTTTCTCTCTACCTAAATTTTTGAGGCCCCCTGATGCTTATGGGAGAGCCTGTACTTTGAAAGCTGTGGCGTTAGCTTCCAACCAAAGGTTTCAGTCACAATTGTTAGACCCAACACTTGAATATATTAGGATAAAATCATTTACAGATAGTCATTCCTGAGATATCCTACAAATATACCAACAATTGAAATTAATACATGATCTCCCTGGAAGAGTTCAAATATAAATCAACCTACTTTTACAAACCATTGCTCCTGTCCTCCATTCTTGGCTTTCGGTGCACTCAGCCACAGCGTCTCCACTGAGGTAATGACCATCTATGCAAGAGTACTCCACTGTGTTTCCAACCATGTAAAAATCCTTGGGATTCTGCGGAAGACAAAATATACTGTACTGAAAAACACTTAATTACCTCCTCCACACAATGAGAAAAACAAAACAGAGATGTCTGAATAATTAAAGATACAATTTTTAAACAATCTACATAATGAAGAAAGAGGTTTTTTTTCACCTTTTCTGTAACTTGTTTTGGAAGCCAATGTTTACATAAAATGGAGATTAGCAAACTCACCTGAATGAATCCATTCCTGAGGTTTGGAGGCGGTCTACATGTCTTTGGGGGAGCCACAGAGAGACTGAAGCACTGAGGCTCTATCATCCTGCACACAAACAGTTTACAGTTAGAAAACTGAAAAACTGCAAGTATCTAGTATTTACAATCAGATAAACAAGACCATCACCAAAAACATCTTAACCTCAGTGCTTCTCAAAATATTAACAAATACTAAAGACATGTAAGTTAATGTGCTGGTTTTAACCATACTTGGAGGGCAAAATTCTTTTAAGTTACACAAAAGTGGCTACTGTAGGAACATTAATTAATTGCTAGGTTGTGTTGGGTTGAGACTTGGTTTGTTTGGGGCAGATTTTTGTCTTTATATGACATTTAAAACCAGTCTGCCTGTGTGCATGTGTCCTTACTGTAAGTAATTGAGGTCTGGATCCTCACAAGGCTCCTGTGCCACCTGCGGCCCAGAGCAGTAGTGGCCACCTCTGCTGGGGGCCGGGTTGTTGCAGCTTCTGGTTCTTGACCTTTGACCTCCAGAGCAGGAACCCCAGGAGGACCAGCAGCTCCAACTGCCATGGATCACCCCTGAGAGAGACGAGAGGAGATTTTGTCTGTTGGTGAAGGTGTTTGTCATGCTTACAAATCTTACTTGCTTTGAAGTGGGAGGTGAGAGGGACATTTGGTTTGCACTATGGTGCAATTGTGCAATTTAATTTCTAGTTGTCGCCAAGTCCTAAAATTGTCAATCTCATTGAGTTAAATGCTATAATTATAGTATTAATAATTGAGACACTTAGTCTTGTAATTGGTCTAGTGTCACTGCTTAAAGAAAAGTAATTTGAGTTGAACTGCAAGGGTAGGATTGAATTACACATATTAAAATTTAAAGTATCACAAGACCTAATTTACTTTTGTTTTGAAATTTTAGTTTTATTGGTTGTGTTTACTTAAATGTAACTGTAAAAAGCAAATGGAGCTATTTAGGGGTCATTTTTTGTCTCTTTTTAAATAATGATACCAGCACCGGCATTTATCTCTGGCATTTAAATCTTTAACAGATCCAACTTTGAATTATATCTGGTTTTATTATATTAAACTCAAAATAAAAATTTAAACTAACCCATTACCCCCAGAGTCTTCTGTTTGTTTACCTTGTTGTTCACCAATCACAGCTCCCCTCTCACAGGCTCGTCCAGATGTTCCTGGCCGGCAGACACAACGACACACGGAGCCTGTTAGCAGTGGCTGACCGTTGTTCTGGCAGGGCCGGCAGTGACAGGGATGCTCTTCTGCCAGGTACTCCTCTGTGGCTCTTTTCATGTGGAGCTTCTTCAAACCTGCACACTGCACTTCCTTCACCAGCTCATACAGAGGACGCAGCTGGAAAACAAGTTATCAGTTTATTATTATCGATATGTAGAAAAGGAAGAAATTCACAGAGAACTACTCATCTGAAAATATCCCAAACATATAAACAAAACAATCATTTTGAGATGATGACAATATTCATTGGAAAATATTTTAAATCAGCTGATAATTTAGTGAAAAAGAACCCTGTATCTTTTACCTCCCACAGTTCATGCAAACATTAGCATGTCTAGCTAACTAGCTTACAACAATAGTAACCTAGCATTATACAGCTAAGCATCACCATCATTAGCTGTGCATAGGCTACATTACCTTTTTTGTTGAAGGTTATTTGTGAAAAAAACGAATTCGAGATTGAAACATGTGCTGTGAGGGAGCTACAATGCAATTAAATCAGTGTATAGGCTAATGTTAGCAGCTCTGTCCAGCCACATTGGATCAATGGTTTTGCCATCCAACTTTGATCTACTAAAAGCCTTTTACAAAAGTTGAACATATTCTTAAGAGTGTGAAAACACAAACAATAATATATGGAGCAAACATTGCAGGCAAACATTTGTAGAAAGTCATTAATCAGGGGTAATGTTAGAATGAAACAGCAATAAGATGTGTAATTTTTACACTATCATATTTAAGCTAAATATCTCCTTACTGCTCCTTTATTTCTTCTATATGGTGAGGGTGTTTTTGTTCTGCCCAGGGACATTAGCCCTTTAGCAACTCATGAATGCAGCAGTTGTGATTTTTAGGAGTTTTTCAAAGGTTTATGAATATTAAATAAACCAATATCAGTTTTACAAATAGAGTTGGTGTGAATTAGCCAGTGAGTTACTGCTAATAAAATTTGTCAACAGTTGTCAAATTCAGCTGGCAAATTAATGGTCCCTTGTTAAAATGATAGGTTGCTTGTATCCACTTATCTTTCAAACAAAGGACTGTTTTGAAAGCAAATATAAATTTTAACTGTAAGTAGTCTGTCACTTATGCCGTGCTAATTTAAAAAGAAACAAAACAAAACAGGTGTTTTTAACAGAAACTAAAAGAGCAGGGCTTAACAAAGGATTGGTCAAACTGGATGAGGGTGGTAATTAGAAACAAAACATAAAAATGGATAAATAAAACAGTTGCAATATGTATGGAAAGCAAAGGTAAATGAAAAATAGTGTGATTTTGAAAACAAAAGCCCAATAAACCAGTGAGATACACAGCTGAGCTCAGTGTCGTACCTTCTGGTCAATGACTTCAGGGAAATCTTTAACAGACGAGGCCCAGTTGTCATAGACTTCCCCATTGGCTTCAGGGTTTTCCAGATCCAGAACAGTCAGAGCACTAGTGAAGGCCACATCTCCTCCAAATACATTTACCTTGATAGGCATCTTGGAAGAACTATGTCCTGCAGGTAAATAACAGCACAGCTCAGGCTACACAGTGGAATGGTCAACCATAACTCAATCCAAATAGCTGAGTCCATACTTCACAAAATTTAATCGTACGCATAACATAACATTTCATTGTGTTCATACTCTTTTTCCACACTCTGAGTTAGAGAGCTGTCACCCACCATCTTTGGATACTATAGAGTCTGTCAGTTTTTCACACACGGTCTTGACTTTCTTCCGGAAGAAGCGGCGTTTCACTTTCCTCCAACATCTCTGGAACTCTATGTCTAGTGTACCTTTACAAAGACAAGGAAGGAGCGAGAAATAAGAAAGAGTTCAAAAAAGTAATAGACAGTACTGGCATGGTACACAAACCAAAGTATTTAGAAGCTTTTAAAAGGTTTATTGGTTTATTAAACTGTTTTGTTTAATCTTTGCACTTATGTTGTAGCCGATCTTTGTTTGATAAAAGCTGTCTTAAACAAAGAACATGTATTGTTTTTGGCGTACTTTTCAACTTCTGTATGTGGCAGGTGGGCTAAAAATCTAATTGTAGACTATTCAAAAAATGAAGGTTGATATGTTCTTTGCATAATACAGCCAATTCAAGATATAAATCAACAAAATTCCGGAAACATATTATCTACATGTTAAAGTTTGTTAAAAAGCCTGTTTCATCACAGATGCTAAAGGGGCACCTTGTCAGTCTGAATGAGAAGCCATGCGATATAAACAAAGTGTCTGTACAAACACTGACATCAACAGTAACACAATACATCAAAAGTTCTTACTGTTCATAGAGAATGCCTGACTGTCTAACTCCAACAAGGCTTGGTATTCCCCTCCCAGTGAGCCCTCAGAGAGATAGTGTGTGCCGTATGTCTGGAACAGCTGGCGGTAGGCAGAGTAGTCGTATGTGAACGGCAGGGCAGACAGGGCCTTCCAGAAACCCTCGGCCAGGGGCAGATACTGAGGGGCAGAGTTTTGGAACTGGGCCAGCTCCACTTTGTTTTTCAGGATTATAAGTCTGTGAGCCTGGATGATAGAAATGAAAAGACTGGGATGTCATTTCCTGTTAGCTAGTGAAGAGAATTCTTGAACCCAACCAGTGACAAAGCCAAAAGACAGAGATATTAAGCATGTCTGTTTGTTTGTTCATCAGTTAGATTAAGAAGTCTAAATTACTGTAAGTGTTTCATGAAGCATTTTACATCATAACATTACCTTGTTTTCACTGAGCTCCTTGTGGAAAGTGCGACGATCGTGTCCCACCAAGGCGTTGGCCTGGATGTGCTGTATGTAGGACCAGGAGCTCTCATACAATTCATCACTTTCTTCATTGTCCACTTTCACCTGCAGCGCAAAAAAGAGCAACATGTGGTTGAGTTAGAGCAGATGCTGCCCATTAGCATCTGTTGTCTGTTGTCTGTTGTCAGCGTCAGCTTATACTGAGCCATATAAGCTGAATGGGTTTAGGGATAGCAATTTGTGTTTGTCAGTCTGTCTGGTACGTGTGGTTCATGAAGGCACTATTAAATATTTTTGATTGACTGGTGGGGACATAAGGTTACAAATTCAAAAACAATATTTGTTCAGTAACAGAAGACTGATAACTTAAGCAAGAAAATATGGAGCTCATTTATATACTGCTGAGTAATACAATATTTAAACAAAACTGTTTTTCATTTTAAAGGAATTTCTATAGAGAAGTCAGGCTTGCTGTGTGCACGTGAACATGACCAAGACCAAACATAACACACTGTCTTACCTCAAAGCTGTACCTGAGGATACTCTGTGGCAGTCTGTAATAGGTCTTGTGGTCACCACTGAACACCTTCCTGCACTGGCCTCCAAAGCTCAGAGTGTTGATCACACCGGCCCTCAGCTTGCCTGTTAGCACATTGTACCTGTAAAATATGACAAAACAAATCCATTTTATTTTTAGCTTTATTCAATAGGTATTTTTTTTCATAACAAAAACATGTCACGCTATTTTAAAAGCAAAAAGCTGTTGTTTAAATTCGCTAGTCACAGTGACAAAACAGGTTTCCTAGTGGTGGAATTGTAGCTGCTCACCCTCTGCCAGTAAAGTCAGAGTTGGGAGGTGTTTTGTCCATGTCACATGTGTACTGGCTGCTGTCTTGATCACAGTTTCTCTCATCCAGACCATCCTCGCAGTCCTGATCACCATTACATACCAGAGAGTGGCTGATACAATGACCTGCATTAGGGTTTAGATGAACAGTTTTCATTCCGTTTTGAAAGAAACATCATTAAGAACAAAGAAAAGAGTTCATTCTGTTCGTGACATCTGTTAAATCTTTTTGAAATATCTTAAGAATACATTATTGTGTTGTAATGGTTACGACTGAGATGCAGCATTTCAAGTCAAACCCTAACTCAAATCGCTTAAATTTGTCCTTATAAAACTCAGCTTTAATTGAAAAACAAGTGCTGTACCAGTTTTTTCCTATTTGATTAAAAAAATAAGTAATTGTATTGTTATAAAAACAAAAGCTATGGCATACTTCACAAAATATGATATACACATGTAACAACATACCAGAGGTGCAGCGGAACCTGTCTCCACAGCCTGTTTCTATGGGACATCTTTTTTGTGGGACACATGTTTGTGTTTGCGTGGCCTCTCCTGAACATGGAACGCCCCCATACTGGGCATACACCGCCACATGGCGAGTCTGCATCTAAAAAGGAAGTGATCATAAACATGAATTGACAGTAAAGGAATGAAATAATTAACAGAGTATGGATTCATGTACTATTTGTTTTTATAGAGGCTTTAGATAAGAACTACAGAGGAGGATTTAAGTGCTGATTTTGGGGCTTTGGTGACTTAATGTTTGGTCCAAAATGTTCAGAAATCACTGCAATTATGGGACCATTAGTCTTTGTTTTCAAGATGGAGTCCATTCCTTCCGGATTATAAACAGCTGTTGTGAGCCAAATTTGCAATTTTATATTTAAATATAACAAAAAAAAACAAAAAACAAAAAACAAAAACAAAGACTGTGTCTGTCCTTAAAAAATTCAAAATGACCTTGTCTACATTTCAGGCAACCCCACATAACATCCTGACCAACAAGCAGAGATAAAGCACTGAATGTGCTTTCAGCAGAAAATGATATCAGTGCTAATCTTTTATGTGAGTCCAACTTTTGTGTACTTTGTTCTTTGATGTACCAATTTTTTTCCACTGACCAACACTGAACAGTGAACCATCCAAACAATGCTGACATTTGAGGCAACAGAGAGCCAGAATGTTAGAAAAAAGAGTAAGGCTGTAAGCTTGGTTGAAACTATATATAAAGTTTCTCTGCCAGGGTATGAACTCCTACAAAGACGATATTTTTTTCCAATTGTTGAGGCCGGAATCAATGATGAATAAATGTTTAAATAAACTGAATCCACGTTTTGTCTTTTTGACACTATACTTGAGAAAGCTATTGAAACAGGCAATGGTAATTACTGTAACGGTAACAGCTACAGTGGTTAATGGTAGTTTGATAGCTACAGGAGTTTACCAACTAGCCATGCAAGTAGCCACTATGTTGCCAAGCTTCCAGCACCACCTACTTTCTGAGGATTAGTGTCACTTTGCCCCTTCCTGGAGCAACAGGCCTTCGAGTGTATACAGCATGATTCATAATCTACCTAAAAGGATTATATAACAGCGCCAGTGTTGTAAACATCAGGGTCTGGACCTTTAAATCTTGTCTGAAATCAGGAAAATCAGGGCTTTTACAAAAAATACAGATCTATACAATATCAGTACAAGTACAGAAGGAATATTTGTGTGATCTTAAGTACCTTTGTACTGGAGCAGCCATCGCACTCAGACCACTCTCCATAAGGCCCCCATCTGCAGTTTACACGCTGGTAACAGCTGAGAGGAACATTGAGAAAAATGAATACAAACCAGACATTTGTTCTCATTCCTCCAATGAGAATCAATAAAAACATATTATCCATCTTACAGTACCTTAAATACAGGAGTATAATTGAATCAGTAGATTAGAAAAGATCAATACACAGCAGCCAACAAGTGTATGACTTATATGGAGGAGAAATTTTTTTCCACATAATCAATACATTTTATCCAATACTGAGTTAAGTTATGTGTCTGCTGTGATATGTGTGTGCACCTACCGAACTGGAGAAAGAAGGGCAAGCAGCAGTGCCAAATAGGAAAGTATTGCATTCACATGCAACTGCACACACAAAGGAAGAAAAAAATAATCATAAAATGTTCTGTGTCTGACAAAGAAGTTATCATCATGACATGAAGTAAATTTCTCTTGATCTCAACATTTTGGCAGCATTGAACACTAATAAAGGGAGATCCTTCAAGAAGATCAGATTATTTGTTATCCTTAAGAGATTCTCTTTGTAAAAATAACATTTTTCAAAATTATTTTAGGAGTAATTTATATGATAGGAATTTATTACATAAGGTAAAATATGTATTAAATCAAAGCTGTAATTTTACAAATTAGGTTAAATCACCTAGCAAAATATTTCATTGAAGCCTACAGCCATAAAATATCAAATATTTCACTTGCTTCTGTACAGGACCCAGTTTAAAGTACCTTCATGATGTGCTCCTCAGGGTTCGGTCTGTCGTTTGGTCCAGCACTGTGACACTCAGAGTTATATAGTAAGCTGAAATGGGGGATTACCCAAAAGATCCCTGAGTTCAGGAATTCCCACAGTGAAGAAACTCTTTACCATCAAATCTCTATAACCACATTATTGCCGCCTCTGTTCACACTGTGAGTCATGAACAGAGACCCAGTGTTCTTATCCAGGGCTCCAGTCCAAGGCCAGTTGGGCTTTGTTTTGCTCCTTTATCTGTGCTTGAATGTTTCCAACAACACTCTGAGTATATTTCCAGTAAACAGAAAAGGAGAAAGGTACAAGATGGACTAATGAAATATGCTTTTTTAGCAGCACAGCCTCACTGGATTGCAACAGGAGCAGTTGCGTAACGATAAGTTATCCTGCTGCAAAAATGTGCAATCTGACTCACTTGGCTAAAGGTTGCTGGAAAAACCCCAATTTGACCAATGTTTTAATTTATTGACTCTGTTGTTGCTCTTTAAACACAAAACACATGTGGAAACAACACATTTGCTTTTGTAATGTCATTTTGCGTGCTATTGCATATATGCGTGTATTGAATTAATCCACATTTTTCATTTGTAGCAAAAAATCCCAGTATATAAACTCAGACAGGTATTTATCAAGTGCCATCTATAATTATCTTTTCTCTCTTTTATATTTGCATGTGTAAGTCTAATTCCTTAGGAAACACAAAAATCTTTCCGTACTTCATTTGCACATTACACTGTCACTGAACCCTGCTGATTTGTTGTTTCTTTACCTCTACATATATCTTGTGACAAATATCTGAAAATATGCTCTACAAATGTAGTGTCACAAAGTCTTCAGACATGTTTTGTTTTAACTTTGGGCACAATTTAAACCACAGCTATACGTTTTTTATTCTTATCCTTAATCATGTAGACTAAGTCTCTTTGACAACATGTTAACTTTATATGCTTTACATTGTAATTTACACAGCAACAAGTGACATATTTACATGATTTAGTCAATAAAAACCAAGTTAAAAGTTAGTAAAAAAAAAGAGAAAGAAAAAAAATAAGTACCTGGAGACAGTAGTGATCTTAAATCTAGTCCGCAGGAAAAAAAAGAGATGTTTGCAGTTTGTTTTGTAAAGTTGACACAGTTGTGACTGATCTCAAGCCAGCATGCCGTTTGTTCCAGAGAACAGGACCAAGGCAAAAAAAAAAAAAAAGCTCTTTTACCACATCTGGAGCTTATCCAATGAGAAAGCCCCCCTCTGAATAACAGGGGGATCTAACTGGATTACAGCCAGAGGCCAGTGAGTCATCAGAGGCCTACAAACAGTTAGCTGTGGCTGCCATCTAGTGGTGTGTTATTATCCTCTGTAGGGTTAAGCATCAACACAAGGTTCATGCTTATGCTCCACAGGACGTCTGAGTTTTTGCTGTTGCTGTTGTTGTTTTGTTTGAATCTGAAGATGACAGTGTATAATCTCTTTCTAGTTGTATCAAGACATTTGACATTCATTAACATCTTTACCCCTCAGTTTCAGCTGGGAGCTATGAAGGACTTGTTTTTCAAATTACAATCCCACAAGATCCAATTTTTCTTCACCTCTCTATACCAAATTACAAGGTCCTTTTATTTCTCATTATGCAACACAGGATTGTGTCATGAAATGTTATTCATGTTCCCTTAAAACTACAACTAAGGAGTCTCACAGATTGAGGAAAGAGACTGTCCTTTAGTCTGAAGGTACAGCAGCGGATACTTATGTATCTCTTTCTTGACAGCAGTAGGGTCTTTGAATATCCTTTGGGCTCTGCTGCTCTACTGAAATTTCCTGAACAAATACACTTTACACAGACACAGACACAGACACACACACACACACGTGTGTGTGTGTATATATATATATATATATGTGTGTGTGTGTGTGTATGTATATGTATATATATGTATGTATGTATATATATATATATACACACACACACATATAAATTTTTTTCTTTGACATCATGTTTTTTTTCCCCCAACCTATATTAATTTCTTGTAACCCTCTTTTTTTTTTTTTATTTACACATAAGTGCATAATATCATCATCATCCAAACCACATACCTCGTATACTTCCATTCCAATACACCACTGTTATTAATCTGGGGCATATGAACTCAACATGTATTCTCCCACACCCCATGCCATTAACAACTAGCTGATAGAACTTGTTGTGCCGAGTCAGGGAAAACTAACTCGCCTCAAGTGATCTGTCAGAATCAAATGTCCAAGGTTCAGATTCCACGTCTTTATTTAACACAACCACCACCACAGGATTCACAAGACAGGTGAGTGTTTGTACTTTTACCTACAGGTGTTCCTATAGATGTGGCTTACTAAACAACAAAAAACATTAATGATGTATATTAATAAATGGTATGAATGAATGTAAAAAGGAGCTCATTGACTATAAATGTTATATTCAAGTTAACCACAAGGTGGCTCCTTTGCACATAATGATATTATAGCACCTGTTATCAGTATAATTTGCTAACTACATACAGAAAATTACAATCGTTCTTGTCCATGGTCACATAGTAATTGGAAACAGCAACCACAAGGGGAGTGGACTATTAAGGTAAACTTGAAATAGCTGTCATAGCATATGTGACAGCTATTTGTGTGACGTGTGTGATGTGAATGAAATATGGAAAACAGACCTCCTCTATTTGACTCAACTCTAAACAATGTTACTGTATGTACTATGAGACTGAAACAAGGAAAAAATTCACAAACCTGTGCTGCAGTGATAGTCAGCAACTGACTCAGGGGAAACTGAGCTGTAAAAGAGATTATAACGCTGCATCTAATACATAAGAGAGTAATTTACTGGTTCGGTAAGAGCTACAAGGTGCTGAAGAACAAAATTATATACAGAATTACCAGTGGTGGACACAGCAATGACAATGCACACTCAAGTAAAAGTAAAATTACTTTTACTAAAAATGACTCAAGTAAAGGTTAAAATGACCATTTGAGAAACCTTTGACATTTGAGAAACAAGTAGAAGTAAAAAAAAAAAAAAGTACACCTACATGCCTTGAAAAAATTACTCAATGGACAGGTTACTTTAAATTTAAATACTTGTAGTTTGATACATTGTAAAGTAATTTAAATCGTATTTTTAATAAGATATATAAATAAGATATATAAATCATAATAACAAAGATGTGACCAATTAGCATAGCTAACGTTAGCTAGCTAACTACAATCACTCTTAATGTGTGGCTTAATTTGCAGTGTTTTAGGAGGAATTTTATATAGCGTAGAGCTCAGGGTTTTTCAAGAGGCACAGCAAGGGCTTCATCCCATAACTGTTGTCTTTTTTAAGATGTTGGTATAAAAATATGTTCAGATGTGGAGAGGAAGTGTCATTGCTTCCTCTTGATCTAAGTTTTGCTCTGTTATCATCACATCACGCATACGGTCAAAAGGAGATGAGGTTCTTCTTTTTCTTTGAGGCAGCTACAAACACAAAGATCTTTACCATCTGTGGTAAAGACATTTTCTTGCCCACACTTGCCAACACTTACCCCTCCCATTTAAGAGCAAACTATTCAAAAACAGACCAGTAAAAAAAAAAGTACAGTTTACATATATTTAGAAAAACTACTTTTTTACGTTTGAGCACTTCTTGAAATGACTTGGCCCACCTCTAGGGATTACATCTGCAGGCGATCTGAGTGAAACGTTGCTCTTTTAATGACTCAAAAGATGCAAACTTAGGCTGGCTGTTGTGAGGGACCAGAGCACAGAAAGTTATGATGCATTTAACAGGAACCAGTTCGAAATCCTGGATTAAAATTGTCTTATTATCTGACTTAAATCTAAGCATAACAAATATAAACCTGTAATAAAGTCAAACAGGCAACTATTGTCTATTTTACCATTTGAAGGCACATCAGGCGGGGCAACCTAGAGGGCCCTTCATCACCTTAATTTGGGAGCAGCTGTAAGGGTTCCAGCAGGTCAAAGAAAGCTACAGGTACTGTTTTAACTCACCTTTTTGTTCATATATTGCACGGTAAATTGTTTGTTTTTCCAAAACTCACAACCAAAATACACCTAATATTGCCAAATAAGATTATTGGAGTTAAGGCAAAAAACACAGTAACAACGACTTAAAAATATCTGTGGTTGATACGGGCAAACTATCCAACATTGCAACATTTTCATACCAACATTTAATACTTTAAGCATTCGATATAATACCTGTTGTACATTTACCAAAAGTCTCAAATTCCCACGGCTCAATTCTAAACTTACTGTATATCTGTGATGTCTTTGAGTCAAAAATTAAAGTCATCATTTGCTCAATATTAGATTAAATATGTCAAACACTGATAGATTTCAGAATAAGTATTTTACAAAATTAGAATTGTGTTGTATAACAAAGAAATTTTAAATGGCATGTACCATTCACTAGACAGGTTTGGGGTCCATGGGCAGAGGTAGGGGGATTCATAACTGTACTCATTTTGGGTTCCTGGAAGCTAATTGGTGCTGAGAGTGAATAAGTAGTCTGCTGGGTCTTCCTGGGAGGACTGACTGGTTGATTGGTTGATGTTCACATGCAGCTGCTCCAGAACTCCAAAAAACAATGTTGTCTAGCCTGAAAAACAAAACAGCTCATGAATCATCCTGAAGCACATTATGCAACCTTTTGCAACATTATGCACTCTTAGCAGCTAAACTGTTGACTCTGAAAAAATAATATAAACAATGGAAAACCATTAGAGATGGTTGCAATAATAAATAAAATGCACATATGTAAAGTTACACTTAATTTATCAACACTTGATGTCGCTGCTACCACCTCTGCAGTCTCAATAAAGGGATTATGTATTGAGCCCTTGATTGGAAGGTGGCCCCTGCTCTCTGGCTGGTTCTATTATCATCCATCCTTCACATTTGGTCCGTCTCCTATCTTTGGTCAAAGAAATTCTGTAGTCAGTCTTCCCCTTTGTAGCTTTTTGTAGGAAGGTTGATCCTGTTTGTATAAAGGCATAAAGAGAGCAACAAAGTGAGTATAATAAAAAAATATATATATTAAAGAATACACCACAGTATTTTACAGAGAGATTATTCATCATGTAACTTTTAAATATTTGGAATCGAAGATTAAAACACTTCTGTTCATGTTGTTAATGTTAACTTACCTCTGGCAAAGGCGTACAGATTGGTTTATAAAACAAATATGTTTTGGATTTAAGTAGAACATTAATGCAGTTTTCCTGTGGCGAACAGGGTTGTGAGTCCTGATCTGAATCATCGAGCAAAGTCAATATCTTGTATGCTAAACAACCCAGCAGGTATCTCATGTTCATGGAGAAGTGTTGCTAGCTAACCAAGCACATGATATTTTCAATCTAAAGGCTAGCCAGCTCGCAAGCTGAGGCCCTTTCCTGCTGTTAACATGACAGTGTGTTGTGATCTCCCATGTATGTGTGAAATCTTTGTAATCTGAAGGGATGTATGTGTGTGTAGATTAACTCACTAGTCTCTTGAGGTCACTGCCTATCCTCCTTGTTAGCGGCTGTGTCTGCAGGTTAGGTTCAACAGCTTGTCTTGCAAGCTGTGGGCATCCATGAAACAATCTCTTTTGTCTTCAAAAGTATCTTGTACTCTAGTGTCTCATGTTTTTCACCCTCTCAAGCCCAACCTGCAAGTTTGTCTTTATTCCTAGCTGATCCAGGAAAAGCTGGAACTACATGGGTTTGCCACAACACAACAGCGCCCCCTTGTGTATTGTAAGCAGGCTCCTGTTTTTTTTAGCCTGACAAAAACATGTCATAGCAAGAAGGATCAGAGTCTTGGTGGCAGATCTCAGTGTCTGTCCCTTTGTACTTACCTGCTCTGTGTGACTCTCTTTCCTGGTTTCTTTGAGAATGAGCCCTGGCCTTAAGTCGAAAGACACAAATTCCCATAACTCTCCTCTCTGCTTCTGTCTGTGGAAGCTGGTTGAAGGAACTGTCTCTTTGTGGCATGGCTCAAAGTTGCACCTCTGTTTTCTCATACTTACCTGCTCTGCGTTGCTCTATTCTTCTCTTTGTGGAGGAGCCTGAGGCTGAGTGAACACACTTTACCCACTTTTGGGAAACTGAGGGTTCTTCAGGTGGTTCCCCTTGTTGCCCTGAAGACTCCTGCAGGTGGTTGACAGTCAGCTTCTGAGGAGCAGCAGCTGAAGTGGTGACAGGAGGACAAGCTGGAAGAGGAGGATCCACTTGTTGCTATGCTTTGGTAAACCTCTAAGCCTCATCTTCTTCTTCATCAACAGAAGAGATTTAGCCTGGGAATTTCATTTAGCTTGACAAACACAAAGACACACCCATGTATAATTATTGGCCTATCTGCAATTAGACATTACCTTTAGTAACTTATGCAAACACTGGTGCTGTTACAAAACTGACAACTTCCTGTGATCATGAACTAGACACAAAGACAAAATGTTCTTGGATTTCCTCAGGTAATGTTTTTTTTCATTGTTTTAATGGTAGTGCATACATATACCAGTATATTTTGAGAGCAAGCAAGAAGAACAAGCTTTGTTTTTTTAAAGGCAGCACACCCTCTGGCTACCCAAGCTTACAAAGCTTGTGGTTCTTTCTTATCACCACAACATTACTAGTGTCAGAAGAATAAGAGATTTTGCAGCAGGAGAACTCAGTTTTCTCAGTCAGTGACCTTCAAGTAAATAACAGGATGGTTGTCTTACACTTAGAGTAGCTAGCTGGCCTCTGTCAAAGACTGTGTGTCACTGTCTGTATGTGTGTGCTATGTAAAGTATGTGGAGAGTGTGGGTGGTCCTCACAGTATGACAACACAGTGAAAAAACAAGTTGAGGCTGATATGTGAGTGGGTGAGAATCACATATATCACAGACTAAACATGACCCAAACTGTGAAATACTGCTCTCAAACTGCTGAGGAGCAGTTTCATTACTTGAAAATAATCAAGTCGGGGTTGTGCAGAAGATAGATGTGGGTTTACTACATTTTAACTGTTTTAGACTCTATATGCATAAGAGAGATAAGAACTTGCCATGCACAGTACAAGTGCAAATAGCACTCTGGTTGGAATTATGGTACATTTATAGTAGAAAACACCTGAAATTTAATTTTAAGTAGATTCAAATTTGAATGCAGGATTTGTTCTGGTAATGGATGATGGTTTCATTCAAAAAATAATTGACAGGTCTGTTTGTACAAAACATTTAATGTTTATCAACTAAATCTATATAATGATTTTTTTTTTTAATGAACATAATAGAAAACTCAGTCACAAGTGTGAAAAATACCTTTATTTAACATATTGTCAGAATAGTGTAGAAGTGCAAAAGTTAAATACTTTTTTCCAGTGGTGTAATTTTTCCTCTAAGTTACCCTAAAAACATTAATGATGGCTCTGTTCAGTTAAAATGACCCAAAAATCCATGGCAGTGTGGTAATGAATCAACATGCACAACAAACTAAAGCCTAGTTCACACCTGCAGACCTCAAGCCCAACAGACTTTCAGACTTGTACTCATTTGTCTTGAAATTGCTGTGCTTGTCAGTCTACAAGACAGGGCACTACGATGAGGGATTAAAGCAGCTAAATGGAATTAAGCCATTATTCATTTTATTTTTAACACCTGCTCTTTTCCTATAGTAAAAATGCCCATTAGAAGATTTACGAGGTCGCTTATTTGTTGCTATCAATTCCACATGCAGCACTCGTACAGGGAAATTAAATAAGTTAAATTAAAACCAAGCCAATGTAGAGCCAGTTGTGTTTCAGTTCAAACATAAAGTAAGTAGGTAACATTTGACATTAATAATATTTGCACATTGATTGATTGTGGAGTTTTGTCTTAAGCATGCTTGAAGTGTGAGCCAATGTAACTTTTGAAGGTGTGTCTTCCCTGAGGCTGTCCATAAGGCTGCAATATGTGTTTACCAAGTTCCAGTACTGCACTGAGGACACTGTGTTCCTGTTCTCTTTGTTTTTCTCTGTTTCAAATGTCACATTTAAAAAATTACATCAGGTTGTTTTTCATAAGCCTCAGTATCTTTATGCTAATTGTATTACCGATGTTAGGTTTTAAGGGATTCAGCATTTTTCCCACCAGATTTGTGGTCATAGGTAGAGAGGTTTGAGGCAGCATTTGTAATTTCAAATAAGAAAGATTCAGAAATGACTTGGCAATAGTTCTCAATTGGGACAAAATCCGTCTTTTTTGTGTTTGGGTGGGGACTATAAAACTTTGGATCATGACTTTAGTATTTCTTAAACTCTGGATACAGCCCAGCTGACTTCACACAGACTGTTGGCGCCTGCGACTCATGTTTCAGCTGTGGTGAAAGAGAAAGTATTTAGGTCTTTTGTAGAAGTAGCACTATCACACTGTAAAAAATAGGCTGCTCTGTTGAAAGTAAAAGCCCTGCATTCAAAATTGTACATAATTAAAAATTTAAAAGCATTAGAACAGAAAACACTGAGAGGATGAAAAGTAACAGTGCTCCTTAGGCCCATTTCATTTTAATCCACAGTAGCATTAAATTCATAACCGAATATTAACCTAATGTAACCTAAATATTCATGGTACTCCTCATCACAGCAGTTAGTCGTTTTTTCTGAAGAGCTGCTGCTTGTTGTCCTGTAATACTCATACTTCACCGACAGATGGCCCCCGTCTCTGTGCCTCAGTAACAGCCTACGGTAACAACAGAGGGACCGCCGCGGAACAGCTGTGCTTCCAGCCCAGTCACACGGTCAGCCAGTCGGCACGGTTTCTTCGACAGCGTTGGCAGCCCGCATGGCTCTCGCTTTAACACATTCCTGTTTGGGTTTCGGCTTCAGGTGTCCACAGTGTGTTTCGAAGGACTTTTGACTTCACTGTGTGTGTGTGAGAGAGACTTTCGCTGTTGCTGCCGTTTTATGAAGGCAGAGACCTGTGAGACGAGGAGCAGACTGCTGTCCACAGTCCACCCGAGCAGCGGTGAGCGGGCTCTCATGTCTGTACTGCATGTTTACGTGTGTTTACGCAGCCGACAGCCGCCTGTCTGATGGTGACTGTTCGCCTCATAACCATGAACTGAAATACCTCATGATTTACACCGTGGAGACAGTTATGGGCTCGGCCTGCTTGATAATTGTTATCGTTTCAGAGCTGCTTATTTACAATTTCTCCGTGAATCTTGCACAATCACAGAGATAAGTCTGAGCCCGAAGCATAAAGCGGTCCACAGGAGGTGTCGTTATGACACTACTGAATACTAAAAGTTCGGCTTTTCTGTGACGTTAGTTAGTATAGACAGTTACAAAACTAGCTTGACAATGTGTAAATGTAACAAGTATGTCAAGCCGGCAGGTGGTTAAAGGTGGAGGCTGGTGTAGCCTAATTAACAGACAATCAGCCGAGAATTCAAGAAGTTCAATTTCAGGAGGGCTACCGAAGTTCAACAATGGTGCAGTTTTAATTCATATCCGGATTTTCGTTTCTTTATTTATTAGAAAAACAAAACATCTCATCTATTTATTGTGAATGATAAATCTAACATTATTTGCAGCTAGCCTATTTGATAATATTTGTGTAATTTTAAAATGTAAAATGTCAAACGTTTCTTAGTTTCCCAACTGTGAGGATTTACGCTTTTCTTATGTGATAAAAAAAAATTATCTGTGGTTTTTGACTGATGAAGAGACAGAATAATTTAAAAGGACATACAGTGACTTGCAAAAGTATTCATACCCCTTCAACTTTTCCACATTTTGTCACGTTAGGACCACTTACATAAATATATTTTATTGGAATTTTATGTGAAAGACCAAAGTGGCACACAATTGTGAAGTACAAAGATATTTATACATGATTTAATTTTTTTTTCAAATAAAAAACTGAAAAGTGTGGTGTGCAGAAGTATTCAACCCTCCTGAGTCAATACTTTGTGGAACCGCCTTTTGCTGCAATTACAGCTGCAAGTCTTTTGGGGTATGTCTCTACCAGCTTTGCACATCTAGAGACTGAAATTTTTGCCCATTCCTTCAGCTCAGTCAGATAAGATGGAGTCAACGGCAGTTTTCAGGTCTTGGCACAGATCCTCAATTGGATTTAGGTCTGGACCTTGACTGGGCCATTCTAACAGATGAATATGTTTTGTTTTAAACCATTTCATTGTAGCCCTGGATTTATGTTTAGGGTTGTTGTCTGCCCAAGTCTAAAGTCTTTTGCAGACTCCAACAGGTTTTCTTCTAAGACTGCCCTGTATTTGGCTCCATCCATCTTCCCGTCAACTCTGGCCATCTTTCCTGTCCCTGCTGAAGAGAAGCACCTCCAAAGCATGATGCTGCCACCATGTTTGACAGTAGGGATAGTGTGTTCAGAGTGGTGTGCAGTGATAGTTTTCCGCCACACATAGTGTTTTGCATTTAGGCCAAAAACTTCAATTGGTCTCAACCGACCAGAGCACCTTCCACATGTTTGCTGTGTCCCCCACATGGCTTCTGACAAACTGCAAATGGGACTTCTTATGGCTTTCATTTAACGTTGGCTTTCTTCTTGCCACTTCATTGGCTTTCTTCTTGCCACTCTACCATAAAGGCCAGATTTGTGCAGTGCATGACCAATAGTTGTCCTGTGGACAGATTCCCCCACCTGAGCTGTGGATCTCTGCAGTTCGTCCAGAGTCACCATGGGCCTCTTGGCTGCATCTCTGATCAGTGCTCTCCTTGTTCGGCCTGTGAGTTTAGGTGGGGGGGCCATGTCTTGGTAGGTTTGCAGTTGTGCCATACTCTTTCCAGTTCCGGATGATGGATTGAACAGTGCTCCGTGAGATGTTCAAAGCTTGAGAAATCTTTTTATTGCCTAACCCTGCTTTGAACTTCTCCACAACCTTATCCCTGACCTGTCTAGTGTGTTCCTTGGACTTCATGATACTGTTGCTCCCCAATATCCTCTTAACAAACCTCTGAGGCCGTCACCGAACAGCTGTATTTGTACTGAGATTAGATTACACACAGGTGGACTCTATTAAGTCATTAGGTCAACATTTGATCATTCAGCAATCATCAGGCAAGTTCTAAAGGCAATTGGTTGCACTCAGAGAAAAGGGGGCTAAATACTTTTGCACACTGCACTTTTCAGTTTTTTATTTGTAAAAAAATTAAAATCATGTATAATTTTCTTCGTACTTCACAATTGTGTGCCACTCTGTGATAAAATATCTCTATGTGGTCTTAACATGACAAAAAGTGGAAAAGTTCAAGGGGTATGAATACTTTTGCAAGCCACTGTATGAGACAGGCGGGGTCTAACATTATAACATTGTTGAGTTGCATTATGAGAGATGTAGGATTGAGCTTTGGTGGAGTTTGACCCACACCGGGAATTACGCGTTTGGAAATAAAAATTTTGACTCATCTTTTTGCACTTGCCTTCTGGGAGCTCTCTAACCTTGTGGAAGTGCAATATTAAAGCATTAGAATCTTTGTTTAATTCCAGAGTAATTCAAACTATAAATCATTTAGATGATTGACACTAATTGCACCTTTTCAGAACAGTTCACACAAGGATGCAGAGCCTGTAATATCCTTGTTATTATCATAAGTTGTAGTGTTAGAATCAAAAGTGAATTTTTAAGATCAGTTGGTAAGAAATTTATCTGACAAAATGCTTAAAAATTGACATTTCTATTTATTTAAATCAGAAACAATTATGAGGAAAAAAAGACATTTCAAGTATCCAAGTAGTGAAGTTTAATATTGTCCCTTAAACCAACCAATTTTTTTCATTATTTATGAATCTCCCAATTATCATGTAAAGAAGAGATAGACAATATGTTCTTGTAAATTTACGTGTTACACAGCTCTATATTCCTACAGCATTTACTTATACAGCGTGATCAATTCATAACACAGGTCTCTCAGTCACTCCCCTCTGCGGTAAACACTGGAGCAACTTTTCTGGTATCCCACAACCCTGTATCCAATCATGAGAGAGAACTCTACAAAGAGGTTGTCGTGCAGGGAGGACTGTGTTTCATCAGCTGATACCTAAAATCATTCCCAAAGTTTGTTTTTTATCGTACTCAAGGATCTGAGGTAACGTTAGACTTGCTGCTCTCCATCACTGCGCATTCATGTGGTGACATCAGGATGAGTGACAGGAAGTTAACAAAAATGATCCAGTAATTTACTTCTACTTTAATGTAGAATTTACCAAAAATAGTTTAAAGTGTCCATTAAAATTTCCCAGATATAGTATATTTTTGAGATTTAGCTAACTTGTATATAAAACTAAGAAAAACATATTTGAGAAGCTGCAAGAAGAGAATGTGCATTTGATTTGATTGATAACTGACACTGGTAAGTTATATTTCATCGAAATTTTTTTCTACAAAATGTTTCAGCACATCTCCTCCAAAACTAGTATTAGCTTTTAGGATCCATACATCAGTTGCACCGTTGTGGTTGCACATGGGCCAGAAGAACAAATCTACTATATGTATCACACATGTCCAATACATGTGTGACGCTGGTAGGACAGCGTGTGCCGCCATCACATCAATATTTCAGCACAAAGCCTGTTGTTTTAAAGAGTGTAACCGAGGCCGTCGTCCACCCCGGGCACTTTTCAAACTAGACCATGTCGACAGCGATTCGGCCTGGGTGGCTGGGGCTGCTCTTGCACGCTGGCTACCACCCATGGGCCTCTGGCAGTCTCTGACAACAACCCTGAGATACACACACACACACAAATAAATGCTGGTAAAGCCAACACACACACTGCCACCCTGCATCAGCACAAGTGTCAAGCTTTTGTGTTGTGTTTGTGGTTAAAGCTGCTCTCAGCAGTGGGGATAAAAGAGGAGCTGCAGCAGAAGAGGATTTCATCTCCACCAGTAGAATTTTTCCTCTCATCTATTCATCCTGCCATTTTACAACATTTACACTGAACCAAAAGTAACAGAAGAGGACTGATAGCCATTTTCCAAACATTTCTATCAGCTCCTCTGAAAGAATCCTAGCCTGTTCCTGGATCAGATTGAACATACTATCAATGCTGCATGTTCTGAGACTATTAATTATAAACTGAATATCATACATTGGACTGCCACTGAAATCTTCTTTTGATGTATATTCATCTACCAAGTTATTGTCTTGAAAAATCAATTAACTCAATGTTTTTTAGCCTAAACATAATTTGATATTTGCCTGTCAATACAGAATTATTTTCTGATATCAATACCAGTATTGAAAATGCCACCAACAGGTACAATAACACAAAGGCTCCAAAACACAAAAGAAACAAAATTAAAGCTCTACTAAGAAAAAAATAGAATTGATGTCATATTTCTATGTAGTTTAGTGATAATAAGGAACAAAATTGCACACCATCATTTGATCATCATATTATTAAAGGTAGAATATGCAGCATTTTCCGGTCTGAGTTTGTAAACACACAATTCAAAATTGGCCCCTCCTCCATGGCCCAACAACAGCAGAACCACACGCCTCCTGCCCATGACACATACACCCACCAACAGCATCCAACTGAGGGACTACAGAGGAGTGCACATTTAGTCTCAGACAATGAACTTTTGGCCTGGATGTGGTAGTTTGTGTTCACTCGAGTGGCTCGTGTGTTAGACGAAAAATGATTCAAAGCTAGTCAGCACTACAGATCTCCAGGGTTATTACATGTAAAATGAGTAGTATTGTTTGAAAATAAAACTTGGTGTTTGTGTTACATACGCTGAAAGCTGAGTATGAATATTACATTTGTTAAGATAGAAATGCTGATACCTTAGCAGCCCAATTAGGCTAATCGCCAGCACTGACCTGTCCAATAGAAAACAGCCAACTCCAGATTCACTCTAAAAAAAACTCTGTGTTTCACCTCACTATGTTTACGATTCTTTGCTGCCATGTCTGTAGTGATAACTTCGCCAGTCACAATTTATTTAGAAAGTCCTGCGCTGCCATTGGTCGGGGGAACTGCACCACTCCACCCAAAGGTTGCCACCCAAAAACGTTCCAAACACAGCAAAACAACAAGAAAATAACAAATACTGGCAAAGGGTCATGTCACTGCAGAAAAACACACCACCGCAAACTTCTACTGGGTCATTAAAGATAATTGAGAGAAATTACTTTTTTATATGTCTATAAATTGTTTTTTAAGATAATCCTGCACGTTGTACCTTTAAAGACATTGATTATACAATTTTAGTTTCTGTTACAGCATATTAATGCCAGTTTTGAAGCTAACCCGCTCTTCAAAAAAATCTAGACCAATGAGCATTTATACTTTGGTTTCAAAGTCATCAGATTGATTTTAATCGCCCACACTCCACAACTTTTTTTTAATGTGATTTGGAATCTGGAAAGCCAGTTTGGACACTACATGACTGATCAGCGACAGGGGTCTCACATCAAAGATCCGTCCCCTGGAGGTATCAATGACAAGTCAGTCTGGCCTCTAAACTACATTCATACTGAAAGTGACCCAGGAAAAGATGTGGCACAAGCAGTCCAAGTTGCTGATTTGCAGTGAAAAAACAGGAAGAAAAGGAAAAGAACACTGGTGATGGATGGATTGGGATATGTGGGAACCAAGGATTGTTTGTTCTGCAGAGAAAGTTGGAGGCAAATAAATATTTTTGGAATGCAAACATGTAGCAGCCTGCACGTATTGTGTTTCCGCAAGGACGACAAAAGTTACAAGTACTGAAAAAGCTTTTGTGTCTGCCAAAGAATTTTGATAAAAATCATTTTATTGTGCCACCTCCATACAAATAGATGGATCACAAGACTGGGTCAAAGAGCTACTGCAGGGTGAGGAAAACAGCACAAAGGTGTCTGTTCTCACTGGCTGTATAGTTGTTGCATGGCTCCCTGAAATGTCCTCAACACAAGCAGCTATTCAGTACGCTTGGTATCTCTACGGCCTTTGTGAGGGGTCGACGGAGATCACTTCTTTAAAAATTCTAACATAGCATTTGCTGCTTGGGGAAGCCTAAGCCAAGCTGGTCCTGTTCCGACTTAAATGATGATTATTTTTTATTTCTAACTGATGATTTTTAATTTTTTTAAACATTTACTTTTGCTGCCATTTGAAGTTTGAAACATGTAAAGTTTCACAGTTACACAGTTACAGTTACACAGAGTCTACTTCAGAGAAAACTGTTTGATGATGCCCACAGAAATGCAACTCAAACAGAAACTGCAGCACTCGACCTCTTACAGTCTCTCAATGTGCCAATCAACAGAGCGAGTTTCTCCCATGGTTTGATGTCTGACAAACCGTTTTTAGAAGCCAGGCCTGTTTCTGGGGCAGACGGAATTCGGCGCGGTAATTGCGGGGGAAAACAGGGCAGCCGATTCTATTGTGTGGTCTGATACACTGAAAAGGTCACTGATCTGTGGACTGAATGGATGCCTGGGGAATTACAATAAAGCTTTTGTCTTCACAGAGAAACTATCCTGTCTCACCTTCTATTTCCTTCTCATCTAATCAGTATGGAGAGGCTGGCAGCAGGAGAGATGACATTGAAGAACCACAACCCTGTCCCATACAGCTGGGCAGAGGCATGCTGGGGGAAGTCTATTGAGTTATGCCACCCCCCCCAATGCTTCTTGTCAGGCTGGGCTGATGGGAAAATGGGCAGGGAGAGGTTGAGGTCAAAACAGTCTAGGACAGACTCTTAGGAAAGAGGTCTCCTCTTCCTGTTCCTCCATCCTCCATGTCTCCACAAACCTCGTCCAGACGCTTACATGTCCTCCAGAACCAGGTAGGGGAAAAAATCTGACTGGTATGTTTTTAATGGCAGAAAGATAAAAGTAGCCGTGGCCAAATGGCAGCCATAGGTCACAGTAAAGGGCAATAAGCTTTATAGATGCACCAGCTCAGTCTAAACTCTTATAGGTCACTGGTCAATACAGAGGAATAATGAATGACTAGAATTTAGGCCAGGAAATTACCGTTTCCATCTTCAAAGTGGCGAGGCCTGCAATCAATAGGAATTGAATTTGGTGCCTGGTGGTAAAATTGTAAATGACAGGCAGCACTTGGCTGTCTTTTATCTTGCAGCAAAGGGAACCCTTTTTAAAAAAAAAAAACACTTTTATTTCCTTCCTTATTATTGTTACACAACTGATGTAAAAAAAAGGCCAAAAGCAACATGTGTACCTTCTCAAGTCTGCATGAAAAGTATGACTGAATATCATTTTAATTTTTTTTCTTTAATGAAACAAACACGCCACCTTTTTTTATTACACAAAGAGGCCAGATATTGTCTGCATAAAGGCTGCTGTGCAAGAGATTCACTGAAATAACAGTCTTAAAGAAGCAACATTATGGCCTGATAATCCAACTAAGCTGCCATTTTGTTTCACTACAATGTGACAGGTTTCATGTCAGCGGTGTTTTGTTGAGGCGTTGTTATTTGCCCCAACCAATCAGCATTGACTGACATCTCCAATTGCCTGCGTCCCTGTCGCTCGACAGGGAAGGTGCAGCAGCAGTTGCTAGGTGCAGTTAACTTTGATTGAGGAAGTATGCTGATTTAATTGAGGCTATTCCTGTTAAGGTGACTTACAGCAACATGAACAGCAGCATCAATCTCATCCTATTGTGTCCCTACAATTTAGCTTCGTTTCTGTACACAGAAGAAAACACTTGTTTTGTTTTGGGGTTTTTTTTGCTCAATGCTAAAGCTCAAAGATATTGAAACTATAATAATAAAGCAGCACTGCCTTAATTTTGAGACAAGCCAGTTAGTGTTAAGCATTTTTGCTTGATAAATGCTCTACATGATTAATCGATTAACAGTACTGTTCTTGAATATTTTTCAATTATTAACAAAAAATTAATTCAATTTTTAAACAAGTTGATAATGTTGAAGGTTTTCTGAATGTGCAAATGGTTCTTGTGTTGAAATATCAACACAAATTCGGGATGTACCATGTGGATGTTTCAGGTGATACAGATGACTCATAATCAGCTGCCTCTCCTGCTTCATTACCTGTAGCTTATGCACACACCTGAGCATGAGAAAAGCTAAGATGTCGAGATAGATGATCTAATATTCCAAAACTGTTTATCTAACCAAATACAATATTAATACTTTTCTGCTTCTCTCAGAAACTTGTGGAACAAGCTCTGTAAATTATAATCATATTGTCTTCCTCTGCAGCTGCAAAAATTGTTCAAATGGACAACAGCATGTTTGGCTTTCCAGTCCACACTGCATGGCTCTGTACATATGCTGCACTTTGATATAAAGAGAGGCACAACAGCATGCAGCTCTTGCTCTTCTTCTCTTGCCTATTCTTCTTCTCTGTGTTTTCACTTGCAGATCACACAACACCTTTATATGCACATAAAGGCAGCTCCTATATTGCACTGTGTAGATGCTGCCCATGTAACGGCAGTAAAGCAGTGTATTGTCGGCTCTATTCATCTGCTATAATGTCACGATTGGAATAATACATAATAACATAATTTTCTGATTATCCGATGATAATTTATCGGCACTGATAAACACGAAGCAACCCTATACAACACAACAGTTATTTTCTTTCAAAAACTGTTAGCATACAAACATACCGACTGGTCAAGCTCTACTTGAATACACGCTTGATGTGTTTGTCAGGTTCTTTAATGAGCTAAAGTGTTGGACAGGCGATGAAGATAAGCTGCTCAGCTGTGTCGAGGCCACTGGAGATTACACAGATTTTATAAGTGAAGCAGTTACCTGTTTACTGATTACACTGACAGCCTTTGTTCCTTATAAAGATGTATGAAGATAAGGCTGAGTCGGGCTGCTTAGGAGGTCAGTGATAAAGGACTGAGCAGACAGTCACGTCTGGCATCTCCAGGAGTCCAGAACCAGACTGGCTGGGTGGTGGGGGGGCACGTGGCGTAATTAGGGATGGCTGATTATTATCTGTGCTGATAAATTATCGACTCATAATGGGAAATTTAAATTATTGTGTTACTTCAATGATGAATGATAGCCAACAGATAGAGCCAACAATACAAAGCCAAATTGCTTTCATGCCCTCATGCAGTAAAAGCAGCACAACTGTCACCCAGCCCTTTTTCATTGCTTTATTGCATGATGAATGGACTGCATTCATGTAGCTGCCCAGAGCACTTTGGGGTTAAGTAGTAAGTTAGTAGAAGAAATTTAGGGTTAAGAATCTTGCCAAAGGACACATGCACACTGAGGGAGTCAGGGACTGAACCACCAGCATTCTGATGAGAAGACGACCCACTTTTATCTCTTGAGCCACAGACCCCATACGTCTACTGTATGCACAGAGCAACCATGGGCTTTTGGTCCTAAAACAACGTTTATTTTGTATTGAATATTTAATTAATTGACAAGTCTAGTGTGACAGATTACATCAAGGCATTCACATTAATTAAATTCAGATTTAATTTAATTCTGCTGTAAAATTTTCTTAAAAGGTTAAAGCATGTTTGTGAAGGTTATTGTTGTTTTTACCAGAAACAGTAAGCGAATAATCAAAGTCACAGAACTGCAGTAAGTTAGATTTAGTTTTATCAAATCTATTAAATATGAAGTTATTCATCTTTTCTCAATACATTTTAGCCTGTGTTTTCATAAGCTATCAGGAATTATTTGTGTTTTTTGATACAAAAATGTGAAACTATCTGTTATTTTAACAGCATCAGTCAAAGGAAGCAGGTAAAAATCAGTATCTGCCTGAAAAATTCCATATGGTGCATCCCTAAGTGTGTGCTGTCATCGTCTGCCTGCCATCATAGCGTAACTGGCAGTGACATGCAGCCTGATTTCCAACAAAAAGCAGAGTGCAGAGGGAGAGCAGATGATAGGAAGTCAGATGACTCGAGCAGCGGTGACAGAACAGTGCAGGCTGAGACAATAGTGAGAGCAGAGCACCTTCACTTACAGTGAAAAAACAGCAACTCAGGGAGTTTAAATATTATTCGAGTAGAACTGACAGTATTCCCATGACTACAATACTGCTGCTCTCCCTGTGCAATCAAATAATTAAACAGCCACATTTACAAGACTTCCCATCTTAAGCTTACGTAGTTTACCAGCCTCAGAGCTGTCTGATGTGTTCATCTGAAACTGGTTTCAAATACATTCATATAATATTAGAGGTCAACTTAAAGCCGACATCATTATTTTATCATTATTTTTTAAATTATTTTTGTAAACAAAGGATTAAATTGGTATGTCTAACAGGAAAAGTAATGCTAAGAGTGACAAAGAAAC
>JAPZDV010000011.1:8506555-8538809 GCA_029814665.1 Acanthurus lineatus | reverse complement strand
ATTAAAAAAAAAAAAAAAAAAGAAAAAGTTACTGAGTGTACAGTCCTTTTAATGGTGGTAGTGGGCTGGGCTCATGTGCCGTGGTTCAGCTGGGTGCACTGCACTGCACAGACTAACTAACACTTGCCATATGTTTCCTTCACAGCTACACACCATGGCTGTCGCTCTCACCACGCTCCTCTTCTTCCTTCACATCTTCAGTGCTTCAGCGCTGGAATCAGCCTCTGAGCAAGGTCTGTTTCTCAATGTTGATAATTATTAGGCAGCCATTCAGTTTACCTGCATAGCAAAAGTAGATTAGAACTTTAATACATTTGTGGACATTTGAAGACATAAACAATTTTGATATTACATTTATTATATATAAAATATCTAAGATATATAAGATGTTACATATATGACGTGTCATTTCACATATATTGACATATTGTGTTATGTTATTTTCAACACCAGTGCTTGGAACTGATAATGCTTTTTTCTGAAATATCTTGTCTCATAATGCCCCAGTTTTTCACTACCTGATGATCTAGTTGGCTTAAAATTTCACCAGATGGGAGTATTTTTTGAGACAAACTTGCTTTTACAGGCCCCAGAACAATATAAAACATTTCTATTGCCATAGTTGCAGTGCTGCTCTGGCGCTCACATTAAGTGTGTTGCACAACAGCGAAGCCCTCCACAGAGCTCCACATGGAACAGCCAGCAGATTTCAAGTGAAGTGGCGTCCCAGGAATTCTGGAGAGCAGAGAGTACTCCACAGCTGAACAATGGGAAGCTGTTGAGTGTGTAGAGGCCCCCCTTTCTATCAAACAGCCTCTCAGTGGCAGTAGAAAGGCTGCTTATTTACATACATGTGTCGTGTTTTAGCCGTACATGTAAACTAAGTCTGACCATAAAAGTCATGTATGAACATCCTGTGCAATGTCAGGTTACATAACTGTCAGTAACTTGGAGGAGGTGCAGACTTGCAGGACTTGCTCCCCTCTCCCCCTTTTTCTCCTGCTGCATATTTTTATGCTGTTTTTGTTTTATGTCTTTATATGGGATTGAAAAAGGCTGCTGTGTTCTGACAGGCACGTTTTCTCCCTGTAGCATAATTTAAAAGTAAGAGTTATTTAACTTGCTGTCAATCTAAACACATAGGTGCCTCAGCCAAGTGTTGTTTTTTTCCTTAAGGCAAACTTGGTAGCAAGTTTGACAACTTTAATCACATGCAGATTTTTGAATTGTCGCATCCAACTCAAATGTTGTTGTGTGAATCAAATCAGTCATGTGTGGCTGTTGTGAAAGGCTACTTGTCCTGTGGGGAAAAAAAGTTGCATACCAAAGAAGAAAAAAAAGTTAATATGTTCATGATCTCAGTATCAGCTATTAGCAGACAGGGGCTATTGAAGATAGCCTAGCAATGCTTTAGCTGGTTGCTTTTTGCTAGCAGTGTTAGCCAGTCATGTCATGTGAAGATCAATCTTTAATGAAATTTCTATTCTCGTGGTGGATTAAGGAGAATAATTGTTTTATCTGTTTTTATAAAATTTAAATAATAAAAGGCTTTCAGATAGCAAACTGCTGCTGCTGTGCAATGGAAGGCAGGGCCGGCACAAGTCGTGATGTGGCCCTTATCAAATTTTGGTTTTTAAGGGGCAATACTGTCAGCTATTGTCAATGTCTGATCATTCACACACCTACTGTAAATCTAACACACATTTGTCACCTATTTCAGTAGTAGCTGTGTAGCAGCCTAGCATGTTTTTGTGTTAATTTGCATGTACATATAAGTGATACAGCACTAATGGTATATTGAACATTATGCTTTTGAAAAACAGTATAAAACAAAGTGAACAAAAATGCAGAACAACCAACATTATCATTGACATTTATATCATTTGGGTTAGTTTTACAAGAGTTTGTTCAGCTCCTGCCCAAAGTTGAAAAAATGCTTGTTGACTACAGACGACACATAGGAAAGCTCACCCTTTTTTCCTTCTTTTTAATTGGACTGACAATCCGAAAGCAAACTGATTTGGGCTGCTAAATCTTTTATCAGTTTGCTTTCCAATTGTCATCTATAGCTCTAGTTTGCTCGTGGTGCAGGATTTTAATCTTAGTGACTGGATGTTTCTTAGTGAAGTGTACGTCTCCTTACATTAACTTGACACAGTCTTTTATTTTTATCATAGAAACAGCTATTTTTTTCAATCCAGTAGTTTGCATTTGTAATTCAATCAATAGAGTTTTATGCCCGTACTCTCTCTCTTAACTGACTTGGTCTATGAAAAAATAACTGAGACTGGGACCAGCCAGGGCAGATACTTCTAGAAACTGGATGTTGTATGTAGAAGTTAATGAGTGCTTTGTCCTCCGCCACCTGAGCAACACTGTTTTTATTACTTACTCAGGAATCAGTACATTGGTTCGTGATGTGATTATGTGCCTGGGTTGTCGAGGTCATACTGTCAATCTTCACTAACGGGCATACACAAGCTTTTATTCTGTCCATGCTGTGCCACTAGGGCCTGTTAGGTTAGCAAAGTCTTCAGTAATCGCTGGTGAGTGCATTGTTTCCAAGGAAGGAAATGGCATTTCAACATGCAGAGGATGAGGTATTTCACTCTGGGAGTGCACTGATTGATGTCTGATAATAAGGGCATTAAGACAGCTTCCCACCAACACACTGTGCAGATGTTAATCTGCAATGTTCTATCTAATAATTTATAGGATTTGCTGAAGGAAATAATGTTTGCTGCTATTTCCTCCTCCTTTGAAATCATGGCTGAAAGGAAACACATCTGCACTTATCAAAACAGATAGAGGCAGGATGTTTTGTTTCCTCCTGAAATAGACTGTGTTGGCAGCGCTGGAAGAGAAATCATGCTGTAAACATGTTTACCTCCTATGGATGAGGCAGTTTGCCTCAGAAAGAGCAGTCCTTTTAATGAGAGTGTGGTGTAAATGGATATTGCCATCTTGGAAATGATCTGTGTGTTTCGTGGATCAGCTAAGTGTGTTTAGAAAGGGCTCTGCATCTACTGCTCACATGTTTACTTACAGCCAAGTGAACTCTGCCTGGCAGCTGTTGAACAAACACAGCAGCACAGCACAAAAATGAAGCCTGTCAGTTTGCAATTTGGTCTAGTTATTCTAACCACCTTCCACCTATAAGGACCTGATGTATTCTGTAAATGTGTGTATGTTATCCAGAGCCCAATACGTCATCTTCAAATTGTATGTTATGTTGCAGTTCAGAGAAAAAGACTGAAAAACAAAGGCTTTGCTTTTCAGTGAGGTGAAGCAGCACCAGTTGCTAGCCATGTTTTTCCTTTTGGTTGGTCGCTATCTTTTTTGAATTCTTCAGCTAAATGCTGAGATTTTTTTTCAGCATCCACTTCAGAAACATTTCTGTGAGACTTTGTCTGATGTTTTGTCTTCAGAGGCTCTGCCATACTGCATCTGCACCTTGTCGCTACTATTGCACCCTCCTAAAACAAGCACAGGAATGTCGCCACTGACAAAATTTAAAAACTCCTTATGCCATGTATTGTAGAGATATAACCTGGTGTTGATAAGGTTACTAAGCTTTGTGTGATCTCGTTTGACAAAGGCTTGAATGTAAAGGAAGTTTACTTTTTTTTAATACTTACACACTTGAGTGATAAGATTTGTTTTTTTTCCTGCGTTTATTACCTAAACCTAACCTCATGTTGGGCTCATAATTTGAACCAGAACTCTTTGTTTACCCACCATCCTCCCTGATCACCTATACTGAGCAGTTTAAAAAACAAAGTGCTAAAAGAGCTTTATGTAAAATTTTAGCACCAGTTACAATGCACCTCATCACTTAAACTACCTTTGTACTGAGGCGCACCACTTTCAACTCCCACTATGAAAACAGTTTCATGTCATATTTATTAACCTCCGTAAAAGAGCTGTACTCTAATCGGTGATAAAATGTTTCATCTAATACCTTTACTTAAACAAGCTTAATGAACAGAAATGAGTCCAGGAAAAAAATCACAACCCAAAAATTCTGATAAATCAATATGGCACACATCTTTCCTGTCACACAAACACGTCACTTATGGACCATCCACACACCCTTGTATGTCATGGTGAAGCAAGCAAAAAAAATGCTCAGCATAGCTGAGTGTCAAATTGATTTTTCTTTTAATCCTTCGCTTAGCACAGTTCCAAGGAGGAGTTGAGGATCTTGTAAACAAGTTATTTTTAACCTGTGGCTCCCCTTTCCTGAAGCACCCAAAGCAGGCCAGAGGTATTCATTATTCACCCCCAGCGCTGCCCTGCAGCTGCGATGGAGCCATCTTGTCCCTACACTTCTAAGTACTCAGCCAGCCAGGGCTTGTGTGTGTGTTGTTCCTCCCTGAAACGTTGACATGGTCAGCTGACCGCTGTCCCTAGAATCATTAATCACAAAGCCTCCTGGTAATACAATCAGCAGTGTTTACTTAACAGAACGTACAAAAAGCCCCCTCAGCTCTTTGTTTAAAGGGCCAGTTCACCCACACTGAAGACACGCCACACAATAACCAGTCTTAGAGATAAACTGAAAAAAATTGAAAGACTGTGAGATTCTCTTGAAAAAGATGGTAGGTGTGAATTAGATTTTTTGTGAAACCTTTGGTTTTAAATGCTTAGGTTTTGAGTGGGGCCCTGCTTACTGGACTCTAGATACAGATACAGAAACAGAGTAATATTAATTATTTAATGTAGTCACATGCACAACATTATTTAGATGTGTTTCTCAAAGAATTATGACCCAGATCTGTACTGAGCAGGAAATATACTTCATGTAAGTTGTATGATGATGTACAAATTTCTACAATAAGCTAATATCTTCCAGTATTGCCGACCTGTCAGATCTGCTGGGCAGTCTCTAGTTTTAGCTCATTGGTCCTAGTTACTCTGTTTAATTCACAGACCTCACAGTCAGCACTTTTCTGGACTTGTACAAATGGTGCCTGATGCCCAAAGCCTTCCTCCTCAATGGCTTTCTTTGTGAAACCAACACAGTTTGGTTAGGTTTACACACCTGAACTACTTGGTTTGGTTTGGGAAAAGAACCTTTTATCAACACTTGAGGTTTACTGTCAGTGTCACAGGGGTTTCTGGTCTCCTTTACAACAATGTTATGTGTGGCCCGTCACTCCACCCTGACCTCTATGATGTATGGGCCTTTGTCACTTTTTTTACTGATTGAAACAACCTTTTAAGAAGTTGATATGTTGCAGCAGAAAACATTGAGTGAATGGGCTTATAGATTAGGCTGTATTGGCCCTATAGACACAGATGACACTAGCAAATAACAGTATGCTGCAGACCTCTTACGTCTTTTCTGGAAGAAATTAAATTCACTGCAGTCAGGGAATACATTGTTCTTGCAGTTAGTATACACAATACATAAATAAATTACTGTATTTTACTGACAAGAAAAGATACAATATGTGCACCAACTGATATCAATCAAGCTACAGCACTGTAACGCCACTGCCAATCAAACTATAAAGAGTAGCCCAACAATTAACTAGTGCATTCCTATGACACTTTCACTCACAACTGACAGTTAAAATCAAATGATCAAAGGCAATGGAGCAAAACAGGAGATCGCCTTTTTTATTCCACACATTCTTCTTACTTGTCAAAACTTGTAGTCTACATTACCCAGGGCTGGAGATCAGGTTTGTTATGCTAGTAGGGGCTCATGTTGCCTCCAGCCTCAAACAGACAAGAGGAGTAGACCAAAGGGGCTAATTCTCTTTTTTTTTATTTTTTGAACTTGCAGTCTTTTAACATCATTTAACACAACTTAGCAGGGATAACACCACTTCCTTTGGAATATTTTTTGAGTTCACTCTAAACAAATTAAAGCAATAATGGCTTTTCAGAGCTGTTTTAAATCAGTGTCCAACCACAGTACCCTTGCAAATCAAATGATTTTTAGTACAGATGCTGAATTCTCTGTTCTGTGCACACATGGTTCAAGTTTATTCAGGCAGTTAAACAAGAACCAAGCTGCATTTTCTATGTGAGTGCCTTTCTGAGTACAGAGAGAGCAAACAGTTTATTCCACGACACCGTGGCAGTGAACTCTCCAGCTGCTGCTTTCGTCTGAAGAGCGGTTCAAATGATTTCCAGGAAAAAGCAGATATTGGCCTTAGCTGTGGCTGCTCCCTTAAGTTAGTTACAGTTATCTTCCTGTCACTCAAGCACGATGATGAATCACAACTGTAGCAACAAGGGATAAATCTTAAAACAAAACTTAAGGGTATCAAGTAATTAGATAATTGCTTTCCTCTCTTTCTCTCAGTCTCTACAGTCTCCACCAAGAGACCTCCACACCTCATTGGCTGTGTTTCCAACAACATGGAGACTTTCCGCTGCAAATGGAATGTTGGCACTTTCCAGAGGCCGGGAGATCTGCGCTTATTCTACAATAAAATGTAAGGGGAAAAACCGTGTAAGCTAAAGGAAATACAGGGTTTTTTTCTGTGCTTTCGAGGAAATCAGAGCTAGATGGAAAAAGGGAAAAGAGAAGAGAAGAATCCCATAGCTTTTCCTAAATGTTTTCACTTAAAAACAAAAGAATGACCCATGACTAAGGGATTACAATTAAAGTAAAATAAGATGAAACAAAACCTAATAAAACAAGATATAAAATAAAATAAGCTTTTCTTTTAGTTCCCAGCTGCCCTCACATCTACGGAACACATAAAGATAAGACCAATCCTAATAAACTGATTATATACCTGTGACAGAGACAACAGAAAGCAAAGGAGAAAATGAAATTAAATGAAAAAAGAAAAATATTACATGTGAAGTTTTTTTTTGTTTGTTTTTTATATATGTATGTGATAAGGCACGGAAAGAGAGCGAGAGCTGACCTTAAAAGGGTCACATCCTTTATGACTCAAATATGCACATTGTTGTGTCTAAGCCTTATCCGGCATACCTGTTCACTTTTGCTGATGAGGCAAAAGTCCAGTTTAGGCTTACACTTAAGTAACTGCATGCACGCCAAAAGGCCACAAGATTTGTTGAAGTTGCTGTTTAAAAGAACAAGTGTTGTATTGTTCTTTATTATATGTCAAACTGATATTTGCATTTGCATTTCCACACAAACTAACCTCTTGCATGAAAACAAGAAGCTGCCACCCACATTTGATAGCATAGACTGCTATGGGTGAGGCTTTTATGACATCAAGAATGCAACACTATATAATGGTGCTGACACTTTTTAAACCAGGTGTTGCCTTAATCTACAAGTGTTCCTTTATGATAGCTCCAGGCCAAGTGTCAGCTGTGTTCACTAGATCTCAAAATGTACTTTGCAGATTAGCATGAAATTTACTGAGTATATACTTCCTCCAGAAAACAACACCCTCATGACCTTTCAAGGCAAACTTTGCATTTAAAGTTCCAGAACTGGTGAGCTCTCAGAAAAGCATTAACAAACATTTTACTGTATATACTCTGTATGCCATTTCAGGATCTTTAGCTAAACATAATCATCTTAGATAATCTGAAATATTTAGCAACTGTTTGGTCAAGGGGATTTCCTGCCTTAATACAGAACTGTTTTATGTCACCTGGTTTCCTGCTGTTCCAACATGTTGTCTTCCTCACCCTTGCAGATCACCCCATGCCCCCCCTGAAGAGTGGAGTGAGTGTCCTCACTACAGCACAGACAAGCCAAATGAATGCTTCTTCAATGAGAACCACACTGTTATCTGGACATTTTACACTGTCCAACTCCGCTCAAGGGATCAAGCTGTCCTCTATGATGAGAACCGCTTTAACGTTCAAGACATCGGTGAGTTTACTGCCTCACTGCCTGCTTGTCATGAGCCTGATCAGAGATGGTTGATAACTTGCGGATTAAAAACCAGGTTTACATCTGTAGTTTTAAGTGGGCTATCTTGTTATGTCAAAAGTTTGTTTTTGGCAAATATTTTTGTTTATACAAAAATGATGACATTCCCAGAAGGCTCAGTTTTGTCTTAAGTGGTGATTAGCAAATGTAACATGCTAAAATGAAGAAATTATTTTATTATATATTATTATATAGCCTATAAATCATATGTTAATAAATAAATATAGAAATAGATGTGGTTGTATACAGTGACTGAAATGAATGCTTAGTGAGAATAAACCCTTATTACCAAACACCAGTGTTAGACTCCACTAATGCTCTTAGCTAGATGGAAACAAATCCCTGCATAGGTTCAGAAAAACCTTATGGAAAGCCTTCTCAATTCACTGTAAGCTGTTGATTTAAATATGTTTGGAATATGCTCAGCAGTCATATATGAATATAACATTTGGCTGTCCATTTACTTTTATCACTTTGGTTTAAAAAGGCATTTTGGGAGAGATTAACCTGGTAAAAGTTCATTAGTATGACCTTGTATGCACTCCCTGACTCCTCCTTACCTACCTGAAACACCCACGTTATTCTTAGAACGAATCCATGTATTGATGCATGTTAACTGTAGTAATACATTGTCGGTTAAAACAGTGAGTTCCTTGTTCAAGTACTGGTAAAAACTCTGCTCTATAATTACTTTCCATTTCGCAGTGCAACCGGATCCTCCCACTGGCCTGAACTGGACACTGTTGAATCTGAGTTTGACTGGCACTTACTACGACATCATGCTGAGCTGGAAGCCGCCTGAGTCTGCAGATGTGCAGATGGGTTGGATGACACTGCAGTATGAAGTCCAGTACCGTGACGTCAGCTCTGACCTTTGGGAAGTGGTGGGTGTTTTTTTAACATTTATTGTAGTGTTCTGGTATAACTTTAGTTAAATTAAACTCCTAAGGGAAAAAACCTTTTACTAAAAACTTATATTTGTTAACCTCAGGTCAGTCCAAGACTCATTTATACCTCAAATAATTTTTATAGAACACTATTGCCAAAGGAAATTTATTAGAGGAGACTGACACTGTAGCACTGCTACTGTCATTTGAACCTTATTTTCTTCACCACAGCTCGACCTTGTGCAAAGCACCCGTCGCACCCTTTATGGACTTCAAAATAACGTCAACCATGAGGTTCGGGTTCGGTGCAAAATGCTCGGTGGGAAAGAGTTTGGAGAATTTAGTGACTCGGTATTTGTACACATCCCATCTAAAGGTAAACATCTTCTGCAAGTTTCACAGACTGGATTGATAAAGATATCACAATTTTTTATTACACAGATTTTTCACTTTTACACTCAACCTGTAGACGCTGTAGCAGAATGTCCTTGACAGTATGAAGAAACTACTCAATATTGCTCACAGTTCTCATGAGAGCTCCCCCACTCCTCTCACTCAACACCAGTAGCTTGAATCACCATGAGAAAAAGAAATGATATTACAGCAGTATTGCTGTGTGATCTAATGCTGTGATCATAATGTACCACAAGCTTCGTGTAAATCCAGTTTATATCTGGGTGGTTAAGATACCAACACCACTGTCCAGAATTCCACAGTACTAACTAAATTACACGATTGGATTGGAATGGATTAGATTAGATTAGCAAGTACACTAGTCTATGCACTGATCTAATACCATGTAACTTGTTTATTAGAAATGGGACCCTGATGCGTTCCTGCAGTGTACCATAGCCCTCTGTTGCCTGCTTAAAAGTTTTCAGTTTTCACTGCTCAAACACGCAATAAAAACAGCAAGCAGCCTGTGTGATTTCAAGTACATCCCCAAAATAAAATGCACACAGAGTTAGTAGTGTTATAAAATATAAATAGCATATGTAATTTTTTTTTAATGCACTGGCATCAGATCAGTACTTGTTATCTATATGGGTTCAGGAATCGGAATCGAAAAGGGGGAAAAACTGTATTAACACATCTATGGTTTAAATACAGTTTAAATATTAAGCATCTTTGCATTAAAAGGCCACACTCATTGTCACAATGTCATTAGCAATGGTACCGGGAGCCTCTGTGATTCATACATTTGTCACTGCAGCGTTTCTTGTAATTTTTTTGTGGATTTGTTTATTTGTTTTCATTTTACAGTGTATTTATTATGTACATGTAAATTTTTGTGTAAATTCTTTCTAGTGTCCAGATTCCCAGTTGTGGCCTTGCTCATCTTTGGTGCCCTGTGTATAGTGGCCATCCTGATGTTAGTCATCATATCACAGCAGGAAAAGTAAGTATTTTACACTTGTTAGATTTTCTGAAAAAGACAGGAAGGTTTTAAAAAGCTTAGAGAAATGAGAAAGTGCAGTTTGCTGCTCAGTTACCAGCTGTGTGGGCTGCTTGACCTTGAAAAACTGTCTCAGTGCCTCTGTTATCAGGGGCTTCTTTCAAAGCTTTCTACACTGACATACAGATATTCCATATATTTTCTCCTCAGTCTTTATGCTATGACATGAAGTCAAATGTGTTTTTGTATTCTTTAATGTCATTTATGTTCAACATGTTTCCTTTTTTTCCTCCCAAAGGTTGATGGTTATTCTTTTGCCTCCTGTTCCTGGACCTAAAATAAGAGGAATTGACCCCGAATTGCTAAAGGTATCCTTTTTTTCCACCAAAGCTGAGCTTACTTATAATGTCAGTAATGATTCCTGCCTGCATAGGAAAACTTTGCTAACAGCTATAGCTATTAAAGTAGGTCAGAATGCTTTTCCTTTTAGATGAATTTGGCTAACATGCAGACTTTTTGAAAACCTGTCTGATTTTCTAACTGCTGAGGTTACTTGACCTGTCTGACCTACAGACTGTCTGACCAAAATTGTATTACTACAGAAATGACAGCCAAAGCACAAAAATAAGATCCAAGTTGTAGCAAACTAGAATTTTTCCCAAGCAGTCGAACTCACTCACCAGCTGAGTGCAGCCACTTGTATTAACTTTGTTTTCTCTACCTCACAGAAAGGGAAGCTCAGGGAGTTGACATCCATCCTTGGAGGCCCCCGTGATCTGAGGCCGGAGCTGTACAACAGTGACCCCTGGGAGGAATTCATTGATCTAGACATTGAAGAGCAAAACGACAGACTGACAGACCTAGACACGGACTGTCTCATGCACCACTCCATGTCTTCCAACTGTGAACCCATCTCCATTGGCTTTAGAGACGATGACTCGGGCCGGGCCAGCTGTTGCGACCCAGATCTTCCCAGTGATCCGGAAGCGTCACCTTTTCATCTTCTCATCCCAAATCAAGCCCTCAGTAAGGAAACATCATGCCCAACAGCCTGTGAGCAAAGCTCCCCACCCCAGAGCCCTGTTGCTGGGGGGCCTCCTTCAGTAGCACCAGGCAAAGAGGCGCTGTACACCCAGGTGAGTGAGGTGAGGTCATCTGGCAAGGTGCTGCTGTCCCCTGAAGAACAAACTGATGTGGAGAAAACCAAACGCAAAGACACAGAAAAGGACATCATGGCAGAGAAGGAAAGAGAGAAGCAAGAGATTAAGCTCCTGGTGGTGAATCCAGATCATGGAGGTTACATGTCGGAGCTCAACGTGGAAAAAATGAGCCCAAGATTGTCCACAGCAGACATGAGTGAAGACCTGAGCTCTTTTTCATCCTCATCGCCTTACCACGAATCAGATACCACCGTCATGTCCTCCCTGTCCCCTGCTCCCGTCTACACCATGGTAGAGGGCGTTGACAGACAGAACAGCCTCTTACTGACACCAAACTCGGCACCTTCCCCCCAGCTGATAATCCCAAAGACCATGCCAACCCCAGACGGCTATCTGACCCCTGACCTTTTGGGAAGCATCACACCATAGATCTTTTGTTCACTGTTCAAAGTAAAGACTTTTCAAGCAAAGCAGAACAGTCTCAGAGATTGACTATTAAGGGTCCCAAGTTTGAGTGTTGAATGACAGCTCTCTTAAAATAGCTGAGGGGGAGGCAACTATGCCTGTCCTGCCACAACCTCTACCTCCTCTGGCCTCCACTGGTCCCACTGACAGGCCTTTAAAATCAGCATGGTTATATATGTGGTGTGAGGAAGGGAGAGGACACTGAAATGTGTTTTACTACAGCTGTGAAAAAGGAACCGTCTAAAAGGGAAATAACACATGCTGGTGTTGCCAATTTCCTCAAAAGTTCAACACTCACCTAAAAAACAAGTTTACAACAATATTTATGAAAAATCTATTTTGCTAAAGGTGTGTTGGTTAATTTTTTTGCCATAAGTGAGAAGAACTCCAGAGCAAACTGAAAGGCGTACATACAACCCCAGTGCACTAATTAGAAAGTTTTATTGGCTAATGTGTTAACAAGCTGTAGCTATTTACACTTCAAGCTGACAAAAACATCAACATTATTTAGTTGGAGTCATGTTTCTGTCTAATTGATGAATCTAAGTCAAATATTCACTCTCCTTTAAGCTCTGGTTCGGTCCTCACCAATTCCCAAGCCTATATGGCTGTTATTTAGCTGCTATATGCCTCACTTTTTTCACCAGCTTGTTGCTTATTTTGTCTGTCTGCTGTTAGATACTATGAGCTAAAAGGCTAAAAAATACCTAGAGCTTCAGAGTTGTAACCAATTTTCTGTGGTTTGTAGTCACTATGAGTAGCACCTTTCATATTAGAGATTGTTGTTTCATTTAATGTTCTTTTAAAAATATCAACTAACCAAATTTCAAAAAATTGGTTGTCGAAAAAAATGAGTATATTAAATTTTATGGTCTTAAGCTTCATTCCTTACGTTTGTATGGATGAATATCTTTCACCTTGATAAAATCAGGCCATATAATATTCACATGCTGTATGAAAAATATCATAAACATAAATTAATTATCTGCTCCTTTTGTATGAATCCAACATTTGTATGCTTTTAATTTAGTTCTTATATTGGCAGATTGATATGTCAATAGTGACCATTCTGAGGTTCATATATCATACTTTTGCCAACACATAAACTCCATAACAAGTGTATTAAAGTATGTAGTGCTTGTAAAAGGATCTGCTGATAAATAAAGTAAAAGATGCTTATTTTGTTGTCATTACATACCATGCTCTTCATATAATTCATGATGGGAACTGAAATGTTTTTAGAGCTGACATACAAAATAATTTGATTTGTCATTCTTATTCTAAGTCAGTATTTGTTTTTCAGTGTATGGAATATGCAGTTGTCTGATTAACAGTGTAATGTTGGGGGTGACATGGCCATCATTGAATTTGTACAGTTATTACAGTATAACTGTTCAGAAGTGTTTGTAACAAATAAACAACTTTAATACTTTTGCCATTGACTGTCTTGTTTGTAAATCTAATTCTAGGTTTCCACACTGCAAAAACCAGAGGAACAACTGCATTTTATTTATGAGTACAGATGACCGGTGGGCCTTCTCTTATTTTGTTTGCCTATACTGTGTATGATGGTGGAAAAAGTACAAAACGTGTTTACACTTTAACATATCAACTAAGGATACAATGAAATATCTGTAAATTAAAGTTCCTTGAAACCCTATCTAATAGACTACACCAGTACTCGAGTAAACTGAATCAGATACTTTCAACCTCAGTTCTTACAAACCCTAAACATGAACAACTAGTGTACACGAGACCGTCGCATCCATAAGCTTTTCAACTGTTAAACAGCTCGTGCAGCGTAGAAGTGTTAGCTAGCTTTAGCGACTGAACTTCGTAAATAGCAGCTAGCTAAGGCAGAATCTATTTATGTAGCTCTGGGTTAGAAAAGCTTTAGCTAAAAGGAATAAACTTAGGTATTTTTTACAGGCTTTTTTCTCTTACATAGTAGAATGATAAAGTCAAATTGTGTTAATCTTGACAAGTTTCTGAAGAAGTTTTCTCAATTAGAACAGGTAAGCTAATGTTATGGTACTAATTGTTAGCTAGCAAAATTACTGATTGCTATTTATGGACCTTTCTGCTATTTAAAATTTTTTGTCGTTTTTTCTGTTTTCGCTACTTTTGACAGACTAAAAGACAAATCTATGAGGGAGTTCGACAAACCTCACACTTATATGGCCTCTCAGGAGTTAAAAAAATTTACATAACACAATTTAATGTAATTTTGTTTGGAGACTGATTACTGTGTCAAGTTACGCACATTGACCTGGTCCCTTTTGGGATCTGTCTCTACGCTTTTTACAACGTTAACGATATTTGCCTAGAATCAGTGTTCTTAACTGTGTGAGATAAGTAAGTTATTTATTTATGATTAGGTGCATAAGAAAATTGTAACGTTACAGCATTCACAGAGTAACTCTGTCCATCTATCTATACGAACATACATTCATAAAGTAAGAACTTTATCAAAAAAAAGTTTGACTCCTTGAGGGTCCATTGTAATGTAAATAAAAGTTGGAGATTGAAGTGAACAGTGTTTGTCTTGCTTTTATCTATGTGAAACAGAAAATCACCGAGGTTAATGGCAGAAACAACAAGTTGGAGATCATACTGGAGGATGCCAATAGACTTAAGAAATACTATGAAACCAAGGAGAAAAGTCTGACTGAGGGTGAGTTTTTGCCCTCTTTTTTTTTAAGGTGGAGCATTTGTTTTTTTTTTTCCCTTGTAATATTGATTTGTGTTTGTATGTCTCCCTCTGCTGGCAATTTACCATAATTGCGGTTCCCCAGATTTTTTCAGATTAGAAAGTAAAAGTGTAAATTTGTTAAAATTTACAGAGGGGCTGATATATTACAAATCAAATTTTTAACAATTATTAATGTTGAACATTGAACATTAAAATTAACATTAACATTAAAATGATAATTCTAATGTCAGTGATGTGTCGATGCACAGTGTTAGCAGCTTGAACATGATGTGGATGTCTTAAAGTTGGATGTCTTTCAGTTTTAGATAATGCCAGATACATTTCTAATCATAGAGGATTCAATTACATATCACACTTTTAATTGTGTTATTAACCGTCCTCTATTGATTTGTTTTTATACTTTAACCTCTACATAAATATGTATGGCATTCTAAAACAATACAACAAACCATGACCCTTATTTTGATAAACCTACTGCAGAGAGAGATAGTCTTCTTGTCACAGTGAGTGAACTTCAGCAGACTCTTCAAGAGCAGTGCAACCTCAGAGGTAACTGAAAAAATCCTTTGGACTCATTCTTTTAAACATGCAGTATGTAATTTCTGCCGCCAGAAGTCTCTTGATCAAAACAATAATAAAAGATTTATTTAATAATGTAGTGAAGTGTTGGATCTTGGGTGATGTTGTGTTCACTGATAAACAAACACTTTTTACAGTAAAAGTCCATCTTACATGGCTCAGGGAAAAATGTTGATAGGCAAGGTGATGTATAGAATATTTGTTTACTTTATATTTGGTCACATTTTCCAACTACATTTCTCACTCTGAGGTATCATCTGGAGTTTCCCATGTTTACCCAAGAGTTAAAGCAACAAATAAATGTTCTCCTAGCTGTCAGAATATCAAATTTTCACTGGATGCTAATTTGGCAAATGAATTACACTGAAGGTACGAGTGTAGAGAGTTGCTATAGATGTACAAAAATAGACAAGAAAAAAAAACAGTTTAAAGAGGCGGCAACAGGTGCACAACCACCACAAAGAAACTGAAATTATAAAGGAGAAGATGTTTTATTTAAATTATATTATCATATTTGTTTTATTAACAAGATGTAATATTTCATTTTTAAATAACTCAGTTATGGTCAGCATTTGTGTACTGTGATACACCTATTTCCTTTCTCTAGTAGTTTGGCACAGGGCAAAGGTAAAAATGCATTTTGTATGCATTTTGCATTTGATATCCATATAGTGTTAAACCAATATTCAAATATAGAATCATCTATAAATGGTGAATAGACTGCAATTTAAAGTGTTTTTTTAGTCTATTCATCAATTAGAGTGCTTTTTTAAATGCATGTCAATGTTCCCCCATTCACACATAGCCTAATTCATAAAAAATGGCAACCTGCTCATCAGTAACAGACTCACACTCACAAATACATGTACACATGCACACACTTAACACAGCCATCAAGAGAACTGAAGGGTAATTTAGGGTCCTTATAATTGAACCACTTGCTTTTCCTCCTGACTGATGACCCTAAAGCAACACTGTCATGGTAATTTACTTATTGTTAAATTAAAGATGAAATGCGTTGTAAGGATTGTCATTAAATGACTAATTTTAACCTGTTCATGTTGTAGTTGAGAACGAGAGACTGAAGACTGACATGGCCGACCTGAAACAACAGATTGAGCGAACACTGGAGGTAAGAACTGGTCACGAGAAGACACTGACAGAATTAATCTTCAAATAATTTGAATACAGCAGTGAATCAAGAAATTTTGATTGAAACGTGAGCATTTTCATACATATAGCTAATCTGTGGGTAAAGTAATGTATGTTTATTTTAATATGAATGTTAGTAAAGTTCATTAACATAGACATAGTAGGTATTTATCTATTGTGGCCTGTACACAAGTGCGTAATTTTAAGGGAAAGTTACAGTTTCTGTTTATTTTGCTCATTATCTCTGTAAACAGAGAAGCTCTGAGTTAATAAAACCGTTGAATCAGTTAAGTAACCTTCATGTATTGTTGTGCATACAGCAGTGTTTAATTTTGTGCCAACTGCAGTTTGTTCTAAGAATTATTATTTATCTATTTGTTAATTTGAAATATATAGTTTCAAATGTAAAGGATTATCTTAGACTGAGTTTATCATTTTCAAGGGTTAGTGCTGTAATTATGTAAAAATGTATGCCACAGGTCAGGTGTAATAGTCCACTTCAGAAATCAGATAGAAAATAAATAAGCAGCATTAATATTTATTCATATGCTCTTTTTTCTAGTTGATTAAAAGAGCATATAGACAGAAGCATTAGATACTAGAAGCACGTTTCAAGGTTTTCCAAACTGTAACAATGGCTCCAAGCTTCCATTGATACCATGATGATCAGTTGATTTTGTCCAGTCCAATCAATATTTTTAAAACTAGTTGGTGTCTCTCAAAACATTAAAACTGGGTAGCTATTCCAAATGTTTACCCAGTGGTAATTTTAACTCTAGTGTCTATCAGTCACAGTGGTGTGTGGCCTGTGTGTTGTCATCAGGATGGCCGGGCTGAGGTGCAGCAGCTTGTCAGTGAAATGAGAGCAGAAGGAGAGAGACACAAGAGGGAGCTAGACACTGTAAGGCAGCAGTACATGAGGGAGGTAGAGGAAGCCCACAGGCAGAGCCTCATTCAGTGTAAGACCCCACTAATCACTTGATACACAGTGACAGTGACAGTGTAGATGTTATAAGATGTTAAACTTTACTGTAACTATAACAGTATAACTAGAATGTACAAAACAACCATTAAAATTTTAATAAAAAAACATAGTCGGTGGATCAGACAAATCCTGGAATTTATATTTTTCACAAAGAGTTTGGAGCATTTCTTCATGAAGAGAGTTTAATAACAGTAATGCCTAGAAGGTTCATGTTTACACCAGAGCAAACAATGAAACAGATGATCAGTAAAAAAAAACAAACTTGCATGTAAAGAATTAATCTTTATTTTCCTGATACTGGTTTATTTCCTGACAGTGGAAGCTAAAGATGCTGAAGTAAATAGGTTGCTGCAGGAAAAGGATATAGAGCTGGAGGAAATGAAGAAGAGGCTAAAGAATCAGGAGAGAGAGAGGCAAAGCGAGCTTCTAAAGTTACAGATGGAGGTAAATTAAAAGCTACACTTGACCTCGAACAGTGTTGCCGGAGTAATTTTATAAATACCCATGTGCAGTCAGAAACACACAAGACTTAACAAGGCAGTTGTACAACAGTCAGAAATAGGTTTATTGTGATTTGTTACCACTTAATATGTTAACTCATATCAGTAAGCTCCAAAATGAATGCTTGTGATTGAGGATGTTGTGCTGTAGGAAAAATGGAAACAAATCTAGTTTCCAAATTAATTACTTGACCCAATTTAAATAACTTTCTAATATTTTCAGAAATGCTGTGTGAATGAGCATAAGTCTCCTAAAATCAACTCTGCTTTGGTCTTAAGTGACCAGAGGCATGTATTACCAGGAGTTGAACATACCCAGGATATCTATCTGTTACCAGGCTTCAATAAACCTGACAACTGCAATAACAAAGAGCAGCCACACACTGGTGGCTATTACCTTGATATATCAACCCAGGTTTAGAGCGTGTTCATGTAAAAGGGATGGCATTTTAAGCTAATGACCATTCTCAAACATGGACTAGGTTACTGGCAGCAGAGGAGCATTTTTCAAGTGAAAAGCAAACTATAAACAAGTAAGGAACACATAATCCAGGTTAACGGTAACACATTTACAGCTGCTAGTTACGGAAAGGACAGCTAGCAAAAATTGCAGTGTGTGAATGTATAACATCACTGCAAAGTTCATAGAAAGAAATGCACATCCATGGGATGGGAACTGGATCACATAATACCACCTGGCAGTCAGAGTGAGAGTGAGGTCTGCACACTCAATAGCTCCTGTTGAAAGGACTTTTCCTACTGCTGTGCAACATATCGAGCCTAAAACTTTTCCTCTACCCCTCCCTTGCCCTCTTGCCCTCCCAGGGATCATTTCAGGATCTGCACACCAAGCTCCATGAGATCTTCTATGAATTGTGATACCATTTTCCAAGAAAATTGATTGTTTTGGTCAGTAGGAGGTTCTTTTATACCCACTGATGTCTTACCTCTGCTTTAGAACAGGTTTAGGAGCGCAGCACAATTTACCATGGCAATGCACCTTTGTAGAAAGTGACCCTGCGTTGTAAGACTGAAAACTCAGGGTTAAACCTGTAATTACATTGCTAAATGCAAGTCCTTTTTCATAGTACAGGTGCCTGATCAGCTTCTTTAAGCTTGGTGGTGTTTTACTCTGTATGTCTTTTGCAGTTTGGTGCGAAGTTAGCAAGAGTTCAGAGTACGGCTCAGTGGAGCCAACAGCAGCAACAGCAACTGCAGAGATCTAACCTTCTTCCACAGAGTGTCTTCAAGAGGGTGAGCAGGCAACAGCACCTTTGACATTAACAGTGCATATTACAAATTTGTTTTTCCATCTGTAAATCAGTGTTTTGGTCTGCAGGAATTCATATGTGACTTGTAAAATGGTGCACATACGTCTTGTTTCCTTGACGTGCAAAGTCTCTGGGCTGCAAGCCAAGCAATTAAATTTGACCTGAGAATCTTATCTTATTAGAGCTCACCTTCTAAGTACCATCAGCCTACTTCCCAGCAAGTCCATCAGCTTTGTTACTTTCCTGAAAAACAAAAGTCTGAGAAACTGGAAAGTCTAAAAAGGCATTCAGACATTATTTTTACCATATATAATTCTCATGGATTTGACCATAGCTGTGTTTTGCTGGCCTTATTTACTCCCCAAACAGCCAGTAGGCTGATTGTACGGAGACAAGTTCTAGCTAGTGTAGGTGTGTTCGGCGTGTGTGCGTGTGTTCTTGTGGGGTGCAGCTTACAAAAATGTTTTAAACATCTAGTTAATTATGGTATTTTCTCGTATTCTCTACTTATAAAACCAAGGGACAGAGCAAATTATTTTTTTATTATGTTTTTTGAAGTCATTTGATAATAAATGTGTTAAGCAGGAAAAATTGTCAAACATTCTCTTGATTCAGCTAATAATTAGCTGTTTTTCTCTATTTTACATTATTTTGTATTGAATGGCCATTTGAAGATGTCAATTGTGTCTGGGAAAAAAAGATAAGTTTTTTTTAACAATTTATAGCATTAAAATAATAAAATGATACATAAATAAAAAAGGAAAATATAATTTCAGAAATCATTAATGATAATAAAAATAATCATAAGTTCCAGTCCTAGAAAGATACAGTAAGCAGTCATTTAATATGAGAAAACACACCACAGACTGTCATTTACCATTCACATGAATCACTTAATAACAGCTTCAAAAATAGCAGGTGGTGTTTATGTAGGACATCATTGTCAGCTGCACTGTTTTTTGTTGAGAAGTGTGTTGCATGTTTTGTTTATGTGGCCTCTTTCTAGTGAGTGCGTGTGTGTTTCCTCAGAAGCTGCAGTGCTTCCAGGAGGAGAAGAATAAGGAGATTGTGGCTCTGCGTCAGAGAATCAAAGAGCTGGAAGAGAACCAGCGTGCTTGCAGCCTCAATGACAGTCATGTGAAGAAAAGAAAGATCTAGTTTTATTAGAGGCTAACATGCTGTTGACCTGTCAGCTCTGCAGATGCACAAAGTGGTGACTTCCCTGAGGGGTAGAAGTGACTAAATTTCTACAATGTCTGACAAAAATCTAGTTTCTTTTCAAAGCGAACTTCAACTTGTCAGAGCTGTTGAGTAAATTTAAAGGTTACATATTGTTTAACCTTGCTGCTTCTTTTGTTTTGTCATACTTGATTTAGTTTTCAGCTTCACCACCTTTGCCTCCAGGTGACCATGTGCAGTGAGCACATTTAAACACAGGCCATATTCCTGTCTAAGGCTTTAATCCAATCAGACGCCTGCATGGGAGTGAGCAGGTGGTGTAGATGCACTTAGGAGTGAATCAGTACTCCTTTCATTCAAAAAAAAATCATTAAACACATCTCTCCTATTTTTCCTGTTACCTTGAAGTTTAATTCCCTTATTTCAATTCACACTAAGCTGCTGGTCTAGACATTTTGGAAGGGTTGTGCTCTTGAATTCTACTTGCTGTAATTTGTTCAAAGATTTCTCATTGTTGTTGTTAAGGAAAGCAAAAGTTTGTGAAGATCTGCTTTTGTAGTAGCTTAGCTTCTTCTTTGATCAGTGACAAATCTGTTTCTTTGTTTTGATAAAATTTATTAATTCTGCTTTTTAACATAACTGGAACGCCCATAGTAATGCAGTAATTTAGGACTTGAAACTGTTTAGAGCAGAACTCCTCCTTTACTGATTTGGTCTCAACACAAAGGTCCATATCTGTGATCCACTATGCAGCATTTACAATTTGTTTGAAGAAAGCAGACATAAATATGTTTTAATTCAGAGACTTTATCAATGACCTCTGACTTTAGTGTCCTCCTACTGTCCCTCCACTGCTCCTCACAAGGATATCACACCTGAATGAAGATGCTCCGCCCGGTGAAGTGTTGACCTTATGCTTTGTAATCTCTTTATCTGTGCTGCTCAGCCAGCGTCTAAAGGGGACAGAGAGCTAATCTCTATGGGAACATTGGGTAATACCGTTGCATAACATTTCATCTTCACAAAAGCCAGGAGATCAACCTTAGCTGCATTAAACAGCCATCTCTTTGACACAAGTGGGAGAGAAATACAAATGAACAAAACATTCTTGTTATACATTCTGCAGGCACAAACATGCACATTTGTCATCTGCTGCATTGTTTTTGGCGTTATTTTTCCTGTCCTAAATTGATGTTAGTGATTTGAAGCTATTGGGGCTGACTGAAATTAAAACAAGATTAGAGTCCATGACACCACCATAATCCGTATGTCTCTAATTGAGAAGGATAGGGTGACACTGGAAGAGGTGAGCTGTGAGGGGTGTGGCCAGGGAAGCCCGTGTTGTCTGTCCACTGGACCAATGGCTCAAACACAAGTTCCCCCTCCCCTCCTGTGTTTTCAGCAACCAGTGTACAGTAGTCTGTTTAGAGAAGGAAGCTCTGAAGATGCCAGACTTCAACATGTAAGTGAAAAAGATTCATTTTTTGGGTCCTACTGGGCCAAGAAAACTTTTTGCACTGCTGATTGCATGGGATTCTACAGGCTGTAAACTTGGTAAGAAAACCAGAATCTTTTTCTTTATTTTATCTCTACGCTTGGTCTCTCGTTACAGCCAGTGGAGAGTAACAAGTTTCTTGTCTTCAATAAAATTACAGAATTAGGTGTACGAAGTGTTGCTTAAGACAGATAAGAATTTGTATTGAAAATATTGGTGTCATTTGAAATCTGAAGTGATAGGCTAAAGCCCTGGAGTGTAGATAAGTGTTAAATAAAAGCTGTAGAGGAGTTTTTGAGTATTTTTGCATGATGTTAAGGGGAAATAAAAAGGAAATTAGATTTCTAGAGGTTAATGGGGAAATGTGATTGCACCAGTATTTGTGACGCTTTAAATGCTAGCTTCCTCATGACTCATGCAAAAAGCTATTAGATAAAAGCCATTCTACAGCTGCTTTGACAATCGATAAAGTGTCTGGTCTCTTATGTTTACCCTTTCTGGATTCTTTTTAAACGATTGTATCATAAATATTCACTCATTGTATCTTTTTAGAAAATGATGAAGTACTGATATTTAGTATTTCCAGTAGAGTAAATATGTTTTTTAAACCATCTTACGGGAATTTTTTTTGGGGTGGGGTGGGGGTTAAACATCATTTGTCCAAATGTGCTGTCAAAGACTTAATGATATCATTATGTTTTTTGTTTTTGAAGATGACCTTATCTTTAGCCTGCTGCAGAAATGCCTGGAAGCCAGTACCAGGTGATGAGCCCCAAGTTCCGCCACAGTACCTACAGTCTGACGGACAGCTCTGTTGGCCCAGAGGATGAGGGGGCAGATGCCTCACAGCGCCTAACTCCACTACAGAAACTAACTACCGACATGTGCAAGGATGAGAATACCATCAAGGAGCTGATCATAGGCCGCAGGGTGGGTTTCTACAAGGTTCGTGGGGAGATAGGCAGCGGGACCTTCTCCAGGGTCAAACTGGCTTTCCATGCCCTGACTAAAGGTAGGAGTATGTTCTGATTTTCTGACTTTCCAAAAACAGTTAGCTTTCTTAACCAACAAAGCCACTCCGACTATCCATTTTTTAAACCTCTGTTATAGAGTTCTGTTTCCCTGGTCTGTGATCTATGTGTCTTGACTGTTTAACTTTTTTACCTTAAGTACAAACTGAGAGGAGACTTAGAAAGACTGTATAAAAAGCTTAAGAAAATGAATGAGTAGCATGAGGTGATCATACAGAATTAAAATAGATGCAGTTTGTTGCTTAACAGCATCTCAGACCTCTATCTAGACCTAGATATGCACACCTAAGTTAGAAAAGTTCTGCACAATCCTAAAACTAAAGCTTCAACCAATGAACTGCCAAATTTATTAGCTGAACCCCACCAAGATCAAAAATAACCTTTGTTTTGTTTTATTCATGATTAAGCTCCAGCTCCAACTGTGCTATAGAGCTACAGAAGTATTGCGGTGTAAATAATGACTGAAAGACATGATTCTAGGTGAAAACCAGGAATTAAAACCACTGGACCATACGGATCTGTACATTAAAAACACTTTTAAGTGTGACCCATAAAGTAAGACTGGGTGAAATGATTTGAAGTGAACCCCATATTTGAGCAACTTATTAGAGTTTAAGTGAGGAATTGCAGTGTAATTGCTGCATGAAAGTTATATATAGCACAATTAATGACTGCAAATAGAATTTAAACTGATTTAACTGTCTAATAATCCATTTTACAACACGAAACAGTTTTAACCTTTAGCTTGAATTAAATAATGTTTGTAAACAAATCTTAATAGATTACATACATGATTAATTGATCACAAAACCTAATACTCATATTTTTTGTCCACTGACTAATAATCTCAGCATAAGTTGTTACTGCTTTTTGTATTTATTTCACTTTTATCTTCTGAATGTTGTATAAAAGCCCTGGAGAGCGTCGAATTTATCAGTTGAGATATTCTCTTAATACCCTGTGTTGACAGCCAGACATTTTTTGTCATGTCTCCATGTGTTGTCATCTGTACTTCTCATAGATAAAGTGGCTTTAAAGATCCTGGACAAGGCCAGGTTGGACACTCAGGCCCAGCGTCTGCTCTCAAGGGAGATCAGCAGCATGGAGTCCCTCCATCACCCCAACGTGGTGCATCTGTATGAGGTGGTGGAGACACCAAGTCGCCTCTTTCTGGTGCTGGAGTATGCTGGAGGAGGAGACCTCCACACCAGGATCTGCAACGAGGGAAAACTGTCTGACAACACCAGCAAGATCACCTTTGCCCAGATCCTTTCCGCCATCAAATATATGGTTAGTGACAAAAAGACATTGCTGGTTTGTTTTTGTTCGTTTGTTTGTTTTCCTCATTATTCCGTTGGACTTAATCATTCAGATGAGTCATGGTAATAAATTAGTTATTTGGAGGCTACCAAGAAAGCAGCAGCTTTTAACCGTAGAAGGTTAATTCAAAATTCATAGATGATACACTATTACACAGCGGAGACAAAAAGTAGTAGAAGGAACAAAAACATTTGTTTTTGTTCCTTCTACTACAAATTTTAAAGTGCAGTTTAAAATTTGTTTTTTCATTCGATAGTTTAGTCAGGTTTATAGGTCTTAATAGATAGAATTAAAAACCTGCAATTAATACAAACAGAAGACAAATTTAACCTTGATCTGCAATTCACAACTGTTTTTATTTTAAATGCATTTACCTTTCCTACCTTTACCTACTTTCTGAGGCAATCAGTTAATCCAGTCTATAATTTCCCGCAGAAAATTTATGACCTCAGATCTTTTTAAAATTCAGAAAAATCCTAACAGCTTGTATGTTTCACTGTGCAGCACAATATCAACATCATTCACCGTGACCTGAAAGCAGAGAACATTCTATTCACCAGCAGCGGTTGCGTTAAGGTGGCTGACTTTGGATTCAGTAAACGAGTTTCAAATCGCAATGACGCTCTCGACACATTCTGTGGCTCACCGCCCTATGCCGCCCCAGAGCTCTTCAGGGACGAGTACTACTTGGGGCCTCCAGTGGATGTGTGGGCCATGGGTGTCCTGCTTTTCTTCATGGTAACCGGCACCATGCCGTTTCGTGCTGAAACCATGGGGAAACTGCGGCGCTGCATAATCGAAGGCGCCTACACCGTCCCTCCCTGGGTGCCCGGCCCCTGTCAGAGGCTCATTAAAGGCATCTTGAAGACGGTCCCGGCTGAGCGTTGCGCTGTCGACCAGATGCTGGGCTGTGATTGGCTCTTACCTGTGGAGTTTCCCTGGTCTTTCATGCCTCAAGAACCATCCAGCCCTCTACAGAGCCTGCTGGACTCAGAGCTTGGAGATCTAGAGGAGGAGGAGGAGCAGGTAAGGAGGTCGTTGGAGGAGCTCGGCTTTACTGCTGAGCACCTACGGAACAATCAGCTCAAAGACAGCAGAAATCCCGTCACTGGGGTGTATCGAATCCTACTGCATCAAGCCCAGAAGAGGAGGGGTTGGGACTGCCTCCCAGTAGTCAGAGGGATGGTCAGGGACCCCAAGAGGGAGGGACTGCGGGCCTACAGGGGCCTCAGACACACCTCCAAGTTATGTGTGCTTTCATGACATACTGGTAGGGGCTTCAGCACAGTTTTTATATGGACTTCTTTTATAAAAACTTTTACCTAGTAGCAGTAGTGATTTTTTAAAATTATTTTTATGATTCACAAAGTTTTTGGATGATAACTTGTAGTTTTTTCAGACTGTTGATTTTTTTGCAGTTTGTAGTTTTGATACATTTGTTTAACTTGTTCAAGTGCAGCTTTTTATGATAGCCTAATATAATATATTATATTTAAATATAAGTGCCTAATAAATGAAACCAAGGTAAAATGTATGAAATAATATGTGTATATACTCACCTTAAAACGTTTTACTATCTCAAATTATTTAATTTCCATAATTTCTAGAGGCCTGTAAATGTGAAAGTATCCATTATTCTAAAAAAGGAGAGCAAAGAGAAAAGTCAGAAAAACTTATTTTTTGAGCAAGTTTTTCTTCTTTTGGACACTTCAAAGTTGGGAAAATAGCGACAAATTATCTTTGCAAGTTCTCAGAGCCCAGAAAATGTATCATGACTGCAGCTAAAATAATATACCTGTTAAAGATTAATTTCCTGTCAGTCAACTCATCCAGTAGAACTTTCATCTGTTTGTGCAGCTGAATTTTGCTTTTTCTAATCCTTTTGAGTGCACAGAGGAGGTTTAGTGAGCAGCGTTGTAAGTTTTTTAAAGGGAAAGCTCATAAACACTTGAGCCAACTCTGTCTTTTGTAATGTTCTTTTTTGTTTATAAAAAAAGTCAATAAAGTGGTTTAAAAAAAGACGATGCGTCACGCAGATTTCATTGTTGAGGCGCGGAGCAGGTGGCTGCTGCTGCACCCAGCTGATCTCGCGTCTTTGTGGCCTGTTTACCAAAGTTTCATCAAGCGCGTGCGAGTAAATAGTAGGCCAGTCTCGACAGCAGCTGGCAGGACACCAGATGATACTTAGGACCCCTCTCCGTCTCCACAACCGGCCCAAACCGGCCAGACCCAACTCGACTGCCCCCTCTGGCACTGAAAACTGACTACCCTCGGCTCCTCCCAGCCCTGCCCTGCCCGACCCCCACCTGCAGGAAGCGGCAGATGGCGCGGCGTGGCTGCGGAGACATCTGCAGGCCAGACAATAGACGCTCTGTGCGGACCGCTGGAGCTGACAGGCCCAGAGCTCCGCTATTGTGCGCTGCGCCATACACATGCAGATGAGGTCTGCTGTAGGAGGGACCGAAGAGGCTTTTTTTATTACAGGGGCAACATCGAGCAGATGACGCTCCTTCCATGCAAATCTGCTGAGGTTTAAACTTTTGTTGGTTTCATAATCACCCCCTTCCCTCTCTCTTCTGTGTCACCACCACCGCCTCCACAAAAACATGCTCAACACACACGCACAACTCCATCATAAAACCAAGCTTTGCAGAAGCAATTAAAAACATCACTGCAAAAATATGATCTTTTTTGTTTTATTAAGCATTTTTCCATTTACAATTTCCAACAGTTTCTAATGTGAAACTGGTATAAATTATTTTGTTTCCAACATCGTTCCAACAAAATCACAACATCTTAGTCGAAAATTTTCTTTTTTAAAAACATTTCTGTCTTGAGTACATATGTTTATAAGATAATCATTCGAATTCTTAGCATTTTTAATATTAATTTTGTCATTTTTACTAAAGTGAAACCTTTAGAGAAAAGACATTTTTTCATTCATTGTATTTTTTTTTTAAGGTTTTAAATTTTTTTGTCATTGTTAAATTTCTAAAGTGAAACCTTTAGAGAATTAAGACAATTCTGGAAAGTGGGAAACATTTCCGCTGATTGCAACTGTTGACATGTTGCTCAGCAAAGAGGACATCTTTAAAAAGTCCCTTTCTAAGGACGCCTCTTTCTCAGCACCGCTTCTTCTCCTTCTGCGCGTGCTTCAGGGTGCGACATTTGCTCTGTGGATCCACAGGACGCAGAATTCGCTTCTCCTTCCTCTCCAAACCTCATCCGCACAAAGAATGAGGGTCGATGTGTCGCTCTTGTGGCATACCTGACCTCATTCACACAAAGAATGAGAGTCATCTTGGCATGGACGGGACAAGAGGCGACGGTTCACGGGGGCCCCTCGGGCCGGCGCCGTGCTGCCTGGATCAGAATCCTCCTCAGGAGTATCCAGGGATGAGCAGAAACAGGGTCATCCTGGTCATCAGGATGAGTATTTCCAGATAAGAAGCTTCACAGCATATGCTCAAGAGAGGAGCCCAGGCCCAGATCAGCGCTCGGGAAGGCTGATCTCAGGAACCCAGTCGTTTACACGACGGCTCTCCTCACAGAACAGGTGCAGCTTCTCCAGAGCAGGGTCCTCCCAAGACCCTTCAGCTGGGTTCTGTACGAGCAAGAAGAGAAAAGAGCCTTTAGTCACAACTTTCTTTTAAAAATCATCTCATTTGGACTTCGGAGAAGAGTTAGAATAAATCTTTTTCAATGAGCTCTGCATACCGTGATGAGGACGCAGTGGGCATCTTCCAGCTGCTCTGCCTTGTCACCAACAATCTCAGCCAGACGCTGCATGTCGCTCACTCTGACGATGCTGATGTCGTTGTCAAAGCAGAAGGACTGGATGAGGGTGAAGTGGATCTGCAGAGCGATGTCACACTCAAACTCCTCATCCATGGCCAGGACGCAGAAAGACACACTGTCTGGGTCACTGTAGGGACAAAACAATGAAAAAGTCCGTTAGATTTCATCACAAAGTATCCAAACTACATGCCTTGATGTATAAAAAGTTAGAGGACCAAAAATCTTGAGCTGAAAGCTTCATACTTACAGATTCATAACTTTCGCGCACTCGTAGACACCGACTGTGAGTGAGTCGTTGTCTTTAGCAGACACCAGGACCTCCTCTAAGGCTTTGCCGGTGCATTGATCACGCTCGGTGGGTTTCTGGATCAGAACCTCCTCAAGAGTCATGATGAAGATGAAGAAGATATTCCGCAAAGGAAGAGCTTGAAAAAGTTTGGTCGGGTAGTGAATCCGAAAGAGAGCAGAGTACCGACTCATGTGAAGCCTCCCTCTTTTATACTCTTCAGCTCGTGCGGAGCAGTGAAAGCGCTGCGCCCTGATTGGCTAAAACTGAATGGTGTATTGGTATGATAATGCTATTGTCACACTCTGGCTCGTGGCAGATTGATGGGGGTCATGGAGCCACGCACGCTCCCCCTCTGAGCGCAGCGTCCTGACCTGAACTAAAAATAGCTTCATTAAAAAAAAGAAGTTTAAACACTCTGCATCAGAACTTTTGTGCAAAGTTGAGAAACATAATGTGGTTCTGGCTGCAGAGATACACACTGAACATCAATTGCACTTATACAAGCATTTATAATTTAATATAATATATATGTATAGAATTTTCTTTAAAATGCGAAGAAGCATATATTTTGGGAGAAAAAAAATATTTACAAATTACTCTGGGCCCCATAAAGCATCTGTCAGATTTTAAAATATTTGAAATATGAGTTGTAATAAAAAAGAAACATCCAATATCAATACCATCTCTAGTTTAGTTTAGTGTTTAGTGACAATATTTCAGCAGCAATATGGCATAGAGAAAGTGTAAAGCCCCCCCTCCTCCTCTCCGCTCTCTCCGAGCAGCAGAGAGAAAGGGCAGGTGGATGATGCCATCTGTGGACTAGAGGCTGGCCATAAAACTGCCTCATTGTGCGCACAGAAGCCTTCTATTATCTCGGACCCCTATACAAATGCAAATGACCAGCGCGTGCCAGAACGCAGTGCGTGCTGCGCAATCTGCACTGCTGGCCCATGCGGACCACGTGGCCATCAGCTGTCCAGAAAATCCTTGCTCGGTTTTTATTTATTTACTCTGGGGAGTTCAGGGGCCACACGGACTGAATTCTGCAGGAAAACTTGTGAAGTTTATCGCACTTTTGTTTAGTATTTGCTGCCTTGATTCACGTATTCTTCTGTGATCCTATTCAAACTTTTTGTTGACAACTTTCTGTTTATTTCCGATTAATTTTAGGCACAGTGAAACTTTATGCACATTTCTATTCGATATGTGCCACTGATTGAGTTGTTCTTCATCTGTAGCACTTTCTTGTTTTATTATATTTAGCATTTGGTGTGCACATTAAACTGAGTCTTTATCAGTGGCTTTCAATAAACTTGTTTTTGACAGCTTTGGGTAGATTCATGTCACTTTTACGCACAACGAAACTTTTAATCACAACTCTCATGCATCTTTTCGACTAATAGATCAGCTTCTTTTCAATATTTCCTGCTTATTTGGTCCTGTTTTATTTGAATAATAATTCAAAACACATCTTGCATCAGGTCAGGCTTGCTGCCACTGCTGCATAAATATAGGGGAGGGGAGGTGGGGGCTGGAGTTTAGAGGCGTGCAGCAGGAGACACAGGTTGGTGATGATTGATTCAGCGCTATTGTTCTGCGAAAGGCAAAGCGGCAGATGGAGAACTGTCGCTATGAGGGACACCCCCCATCCTCTCTCCTAAACCCAGGTCAACCCCGACCCCAGGGCGCGCCGTTCTTTTGTCTACAAGTCTCCACATTCGCCGGCCTGTTGTCTGAGTTTTGATTAAATTTGAATGCCAAAGAGAGCAGCTTATGGTCTGAACTTTCACAATGAAAAGTGTTATCTCTAAAAAAAGTGAGGCATGTAAAGGCAGATAAAAATCACTCTCGGTTTGAGCTGGTAAACACGTGCAAGAATGCTGAAAGTGTGTTTTGTTAAAACAAAACTCTTATCTACCAGCACAAATGCATCATATCATTTGTTTATTGCTACATCGCTCTCAGTTTCTGTCCGCGGGCCGTCGTGCTGCAAACTCCTCAGTATCATCGGGCCGAGAGGCTTCTATTTAGGCCAAAGTTTGATCCAGCTGATTAGAACTCAAACCATGAGCTATTTTTGGAAGGATCGACTTGCGTTGCCACAGGGCAGACGCGTGCAAATCGATACCGACCTATTGTTGCTCAAGCACATCTGCCAGACGGTGGCCTCCCCGGCAGCGCGCGACAGGTGTTGGTGGTCAAAGCTCTTCTCTGGTGACCTACAGCGAGTAAAGCTCTAACCCTCTTTGTAGGGATAGAAAGTGTCTAAAGAAGCAGGATAAGATCATATTGACTATATATAGCTGGCGTCTGGTGTCGAAAAAGTAGGTAAATTTTTTGGTAGATATATAAATAACATCATCCAATGTTATTTATTTTTCATTGATCAAATCCATCTTTTTGAGCCATAAAAAGAAAGAAAAATCAAAAAAACTTAAGTTTCATATAGCCTAACTCATGCGTTCGGATTTTGTTTAAGCATATGATATTTGGGGTGGGATGAAAAGGGGCCATCACGCTCAGCAGGTGCTGCCTGACTTCCTTTGTCCCCCTCCTCCCCTCACCTTCCTCTGGGGAACAGATGGTATCGCTCGGTTGCTGTGGAGAGTGATGCAGACTGAGAGATAAAGCATGCAGGCACCTCAAGATGCCACGCGCCTTAAGTGAGGTCCGGCTTTACGCATGCAAAACAGCGGCGCGTGCCACTGCTTAAAAAAGTACATGCAGTGAAATTGGTCGGTTGTAAACGTCTGCCTGACATAATATAATCGACATCTTATCATTATGACGTTTCAAGTGCTACCAACTGTTGCAGATAGTTTTCATTTATCCAGTGTATGTGTGTAAGACTTTCTATGAGACATTTGCAAGACCATACCAGTATCCTTGTTAGTTTTTAAAAAGCATATGTAGGAGATTGGGTTGTGAACTGTGATGACCCTTTCTGGCCATGTTCAGATGAATTTTTTAATGTATTTTTCCAGTTTCCTTGGTTTCAATTCAGAGGGAAAATCTTAGTTTAAATACAAAAAAGGGCTGAGAATGCATTAAGTCAAACACACTTGAGGTTAGACAAAAAAATGTTTCACACCAGACTGAACTTGGCAAACTTTAATGTCAAATGAGGTAGCAGGAATTCAAAGCAACATTAAATTCACACTTAGATATAGAAGATTTTACAGAAAAAAAGAAAAGAAAAGAACAAGTCTTGTATTTTTTTGCATTTTTATGTGAATGTATCTTAAGCTAAACTTTCAAGAAATGTTACAGTTTGGGTAATAATATTTTCCTTGAACAACTTTTTTCATATTTCAAGATTGAAGGTCAAATATATATTTTTCTTTGTCAGTGACATTATAATTAACTGGTAATATAATTTAATTTAAAACCTAGCTAGCTCTATAAATGGTACAGATTAATCTAAAAAGTCCAAGTTGCATGACTTCATAGGAATTTAAATTTGACAAAAATGAAAGCAGTTTTGATGTTTAATGATATGCATAAAACCACTCAAGATAATTTCAGCAGCCTGCCAATGATTGACTTAATTACATTTTCAAATTTCAAGACTTAAGTTTTAACGTGATCTGTATAGCAATGTAACTATAATCTTTAGCAAGAATATTGTACACTGTAATGGATTAAAGAGCTCAAGCTGTACACAAATTGAAGGAGGCCAAAGGCTGACTGAACTGGTTGGAAAAATATAACTTAACATTTGACCTTTAATCTTTTTATCTAAAAAAACATGGAAGGACTGCCAAAGCAAAATGTAGTAGATTTTGAAGGCTTCTCATGCTTTTTTTAAGTACCAGGAAACATTAGATTTTTAAGTTAATTTTCTCTAAAGTTTTTAAAAAGTAGATTAGAGTTTCACTTTAGTTTAATCCAATTTTTATTTTTTTAAGCTAAAACACAAATCAGATTGAAAAATCAGACTTTAATTTCTTCTAATCATAAGTCAAAAATGCATGCAGACTTGATGGTCACAGTTTAAGTTACTCAACTTAAGCAAGTTTAACATTTCTTGTCATATATGTTCACACCATGAAAAAAAACAAATGGAAATCAACAGCTTCCTTTAATGTAGAAAATGGCATAGTCTGCAAAATGTTGGTCTGTATGCATCAGTGGTTTACAGTGCTGCAGATG
>JAPZDV010000011.1:8484615-8504581 GCA_029814665.1 Acanthurus lineatus | reverse complement strand
AAATGTTTCCCACTTTCCAGAATTGTCTTAATTCTCTAAAGGTTTCACTTTAGAAATTTAACAATGACAAAAAAATTCTTGAAAAAAAGTCTTGAAAAAATTACTATCTAAAGGTTTCACTTTAGATATTTAACATTGACAGAAAATATACAAAAAGAAAGACAGTATGTGAATTTGATAATGATTCTTGAAACATGGAACATGTATGAAAAAAGTTGAAAATGTAGCACTTCCTGAAGGTGTCAGCATATTAGATTTATTGTGAGATGAAAAAATAGAAATAAAATGTTTAAATTTAATACTGTTTTTGTCTATTTTGTCTGACTTTTACTTTTTCCTCTGAGGTTAAAATTTTCTGCAGCACACTTTCATTCCAATGAAGACCTTTTTTTCCCTACAAAGCTGGTTCAGTCTAATTTGAAATTTTGACTTTTCGACTTCCCATTTGTGCATTTTTCCAAGAGTTTCTTGAGTCTTGATCAATTCAGTTTGCAACTCAGAACAACAACAACTTAGTCACACTTAATTAATTTTCCTTTGTGCTATTTAAATATGTCACTTCAGTTCTGCAGAGGCTTTTGATTTGGAATACACTGAAGTGTTTGCCTCATCTAAATGGCAATATTTCAGTCAGTCAAGCCTCCTGCACAAAAGGGGTTTTTAGTAATAGTTTAGAGTATGAGCAGTACATGCTGATATTGGAGGATAAGACAATGCAAATTTGTAGTGTGAGATGTCTACATAACTCAAGTATAGCACCTGCAATGCAAGTTTATGTGACCAAAGAAAATACTATTAATCAACATCAGTAAAGCACTGCTCATAATATAAGTCATGTGGCTCAATGATGACTGAGGTGGAAGTGGCCTTGAACAATATTTTTCTCTACTTTCTGTATGTAGGTTATACAAGAAAACAGATAACTATTCTGTCCCTCACTTAGTTATTAACGAGCCCTTTCTACAGATTATTAGATCAAATGACTAAATGCTGGGTGGTCATTGTTTTTTCTTATAAATAATCCAAGGTCTTGTAAATAGACCAAATTCATCTTCTAAATTAATTCAGGCTCAATATTTTTCAGTTCAGCTGTGCAGTCCTTTATTATTTCGAACAAGAAGGATCTAAAGGATTGGTTTAACATATGAAACAATGAGCTTGCTTTCTTGCAGAGATTTAGAGAGAAAGATAAGATGGAACATTATCCATCCTGAGGGGAAATGCTGTGCAGCGGTTTCATTACAAATAAGGAAAGGTGCAAATAAAAAGAGTGCAAATGGAATCAAGATCTTTGTAGTGGTAAAACAGAAACTATTAAACCAAGAAAGTACATTTAATTAATATCAGAATTTTACACCTGTAAAGACTAAGTCCCCTCTTCAGGTCTGGACTTGCCACTGCACTATCGCAAAATATATTGACTTCAGCAAAAGGGTAATCTATTGATCAATTTAATACAGGCATTCACACAGACAGAGTGAATGTTGGCTGTACTGTAGCATTATGCTTATCCTGCTGTTTGCCATCAAGACAGAGGTGATTGATTGCTACTAATATTAGAACTATCCAGAGTGTAAAACAAAGTTTTTGTTAAATAAAAGACGTGAGACAGAGTAGTACTGCTCGTAACTTCTCTTTAGTGGCTCAACACATGTCTGAACACAGGCCGATCACGTCACACGCAACACAGGGGTACGGTGTCTCCGTAAGGACAAATTAAGTGTTAGCATACACAGTGCAATCATAGAAGGCTGGCTGGTTAAATACACAACAGTTTTAATTAAAGCAAAATGTGGCAGAAGCTTGGTCTCTGATAAGATTTTGTAGTGCTTGTGTCTGTCAGGTAGCCTGTCAGAGTCAATGGATTCACATGAGGTTTTTCAGGCGTTATTGCAGTGAGAATCACAGTGACTCTGAGACAGTTTACCAACTTTGTGAGGCTCAGTGTTTTAATGTGAAAAAGAAGAAAAAGAAAAAGTCCAAATAATGTAATGAACAGAAGTTGTTAGTTCATTATATGATGCTGCTCAGGAACAACCAGCCAAAGTAAGGTTTGCAGCTTAATGAAGGTGATCTTTTGCTCCTGGCACACGCTGGTTTCTCTTTTCTTTCCCCTTTTTTGTGATTCAGAGCCTTTTAGAGGCTTTTGTGTCTTTGGACTCAAACTCTAAAGTCACTCTGACCTGCATGTTGCCTGTCACTGCAAACTATTGTAGAGTCAACAGCTGCTACAGCCCCCGCACGCCCCACTGTTACCCACACACTCACTCAAACACACGCACACACACACAACTGACTGTGACTTTCTCTTTCTATTAAAGAGCTTATTACAACTTGAGATACTGCGGCGCTGCAATCTATAGAAAAACAAACCGAAATAAAATGGACCAGAGAAGAAGATGAAGAGTTGCTGACTGTGAGACTGTGTTGTCGTGACATTTGATTAATACCTGAAGCAGCTCCATCACAAACACACACACACCCTCTTTGGCAAGAAAGGAAGAAACAAATGGACCAACCAGGACCAGCTGAAACGCAATCATCCCTTTAAATCTCCACGGCAACCAACCAAGCACTCACTCCATCTGCTGTCCAATTTAATGATGAGGAGAAAGGCACAGAGGAGGAGGAGGAGGAGGAGGAGGCAGTGTGCCTGGCACAAGCCTGCTGCCATTCATGCATTCAAGACTAAATCCTGACTAACAACAACATCCTCCAACAGTCAGCAGAAACACGTTTGCAGTGACAGACACAACAGAGGATGGAGCTGCATCCACCTGCAGTCACTCAGGAGTTCAATATTTTGGGAAATTTTATCAGTAACCTTTTTGTAGAAGTGAAATGATGAGATCAATACCAAATCCCATGTTTGTGTGTGAAGCAAGGAAATGAAGGATGTTTTTAGCTTAGCTTGGCATTAAGACATTAAAACAAGGGGAAGCAGTTGGGTTAGCTGTGTCCAAATGTACAAAGATACACCTTCCAACAAAGCTTGAAAATGAACATGTTATAGTATTCGTTTTATCTGTCCATGAAGATAAATGTTAAAATAGTTGAATTTGCTGTCAGGCTCTCTGAACTCTGTCACCCTGAACAACCTTGGATGCCCTCTGTCTCAACCCTGGTCATAAAGAGCTGCTGCTGCAGCCACATGCTGCTTCTCAAGTGTCCTTTCAACATAAAAGCCGCCTCCTCCACCCAAAATCTTTTCTGTGCGCTGGAGAGCTGCAGCAGATGGTTCTGATGGGCAGGCTGATTGTGTGTGTGTGCATGTGTGTGTGTTTGTGAGTGTGTGCGCATGTGTTTCTATTTTTTTTTTTAACTTTTCTGCTACTTTGGTTTAGTAGGTTGCCTTGGATAAGAATTTACCATCACTTTTACTTTGTTTATGTTTATCTTTACTTTATTGTTTAAGTAATTTATCTTTAAATTTTTTTTTGGCACACTTGACCTAATTTTTAAGAAATAGATGGGATGTTATGTACAAGGTTTGTATCTGTAACCGTAAAGCTTTTGTTCATCCAGCAGCCTCTACTGAATTCATACTGAACTCCTCCCTGTGTGTGAACTTTAGAAATATAAAGCTATTGCAAAAAATCATATGCATTCTGCATCTGCTTGTTTCAGCCGCGGCACCTGAAACACGCAAACTCCATTATTAACATTTTCTATCTCTTGTATCTCCACTATGATTGATATTTTTTTTAATAAATAAATATATAGCATAGTTGAAGAGTTTCAGAGGTGAAAGTCTGCTGACTTGTTCTGTCTGATAGTTATGCTAATAGATTTTGTAACAATGCTAATATTGTCCCCAAGCATTACCATAAGCCTGCAGGTCACAGCAGGCTCAAACACACATGTGTAACTCTGCGTGTGTGTGTGTATCAGTCTGATCTGTGTATGTGCACACACACACACACGCGCACACACACACACACAACACGCCCCTACTCTCAACCATCAGCTGTTGATGCTAATTTCTGTCTCTGATATCCATCAGTCAGGCCTGTTTCAGCTCCTGATGAATTTGATCACTAATTATGTTAACAAGCCAGAAAACACTCATGCTAATTCTCTTGTACTACAAACATTGTAAAGCATTTATTATCATTTGGGTATTAAAGTAAGATCTTGAACATCTAACTTTAAAGACCTCTGTGAAAAACAATGTTTTGCACAACAAATACTGCTTTGTTATAGACTAACTAGATGTTAGTTGGGAGTGAATGTACATTTGTTTTCATCAGATTTTATCTTAAAAGGTAAACAGTGTAAATAAATATGAAGATAAAGTGTTTTTATCTGTTTATGTACGCAGTTGCAGCTTGTATACAAAGACATCAGCCAGACACACAGAGGCACACATACACAGACACTCACACACACTGCCAGCTGTTGCCAAAACACTGGTCTGCAACTCCATTGAGTACTGGGGCCCTCAAGGACCTCACTCAGACATGGCAGCAGCACTTTTTGTGTGTGTGCATGTGTGTGTGTCTGCACTATGTTTGAGAGAACCAATATGGCTAAACATAAATCTTGAGCACAGAAGCTCATTTTGAAAAAAGTAGTTTTGCAAATGTAAAAAGAAAACACATTTAACTTAAAGTGCACTTATTTGCTTTTTTTCATGACTTTCAACCTTCCATCACATAAGAAAATATATTAAAATATATAAAAATGACTTTGGAGGAGACTGCATGCAAGATCTAAATGACAATATTACAGTGACTATAAAGTGAACTGGAGACCAGCCTGGCTAAGATAAAACACTTGTCTGTATCTGTGTGCATGCAGTGTGTGTGTTTTAAAGCCAGATCAGATGGCTAAATGTGCTTGTACTGCGCCCCCATCCACTGCACACCCTCACCAAAACAAAACTCAGACAAAAGCTACAGCCAACACTTCTACACCCTCATCAATGGGCACAAAGAGCAGAAAAACGACAGGAGGGGCCCTGCACAAAGGTGCACCGCGACCCCGGCCCTCTCTCCTCTTTTGTGCTAAAGAATGGCGAGGTCCAGGAGCAGCTGCTGTTGGCTGCACAGGACATTTGAGATGGTCCCTTTCACCTAAAACAAAGTCTGGAGTTGTGAGTGTGCAAGCTGCAGAGCTGCAGGGGCAAGAGGAGGAGGAGGAGGAGGAGGAGGGAGGCTGTATACAAAACGAAAGGCACACTTTGCCAGATCAGTAAGGAGCTGACTCCCCCACTCACCCTGCTGAGCAGCAGCATGGGGGGGAGGAGGCCTTAAAGTGAAGGAGGAAGCCTTTAAAGTTGACGTGAGTCACATCAGTCACAGCACAAAGGAGTCCCAGAGGTCTGCCATATGGACGCAGGCACATCATCTGTTCAGGAATCACTAAAAGTAATCCAGCCTGAGCCAATAGCAGCATGAGTTTTGCGGCCTTCTCTACCCAGCGACAATCATCTCTAGTTCCTGATTGGTTGCAGACATGCTGTCATTAACACAGTGTCTCAATTAGCAGGATAGGTGGGACGGCACTTTGTTGTTTTAGTGCTCTTAGGATGATCCCTGTATCAGATTGATTGGTGATGGAGAAGATTAAGGAAATGTGTTAGATTTTTTTTCACTTGGTTTACAACAGTCACTTTACATGTGGTTCCCAAAATGTCATGAACCAATGAACCAACATTTTCTAAGTAAACTTCAATGACAAGCTTGTGGTTTGTATATTTTTAAATGGTCAGTTTTTAACAATAAAACTCTATATGCTTTTCTCAATGAATAGAAGACTTTTGCTCAGCTGGTTTCTCTTAAGATGGAAAATAAAAGACTGAATAAAGGAAATCATCAGAAAGGTCTTTATACAAAACTCCAAGATTAACAGGAAGCATCCAGTTTCATCATTGCATCTCATTTTCACACAACTGAATGCTAAATCTGAAGACATTCACTGTCACTAGATAAGTATTATGTTTTTCTTATAGAGATTCTTAACACTTATCTCCCTTTTTAAAATGCTTTCTGACGTGCCTAAAGGACAGAGTTGTCAACACTGAAGTACTCTCAGTGAAGTGCCTGTATGATATTGAGAACACAGAACTGCACATCTGACAGGACAGAAACGTTAGAGCGCCCCCTACTAACTTAAAATTTTATTTATCCTCAAAGAGGAAAATTGTACATTTCAGCTTCACAAAAAACACAGTGAGTTAGCTGTTTGCTCATTCAATCTGATGCAAAAGGAAAACCTTAAAATAAAATTTCCAGAATGAATGAATGAAATAAAAATTATTTGCAATATCCTGTTATTGTAACAAAAAGCAGGGGGAAATACCATGTCATTATAATGAGCTGAGTCTGAAAAATGTTACTAGTTATATTTAGTGTTACATTACATAGACCTTAATGTTTTTCATTATTTTCACTCTGAGTTTCCATGCAGATCATAAACTCTGTACCTTGTCCATTAGTGCTCCACAAAAAGCCTGATTGAAGTCAAACGAGTAATCTTGAAATAAAAGTACACATAAGTTTACAAAATTTGGTACAGGCTTTTTTCTTTAACATTTTCCATTTAAGTTCACTTTCTGTATCTTATGTCATTTACCAAGGCAAAAGAGTTTTATATTCACCTAAAGAGTCAATTTTCTTTTCCAAGCTTGTCTTTAGTGTTGAAAAGAACTTTTTAGACCCTTCATGGGTGAAAGTGCAACACATCAATATAAAGGTTCAGGAGTGAAACTTCTTCTCACATTTTAAAAACACGTTATCAGCAAAAATAAACCGAAATAAAAGTTGTGATGCAGTAAAATGTCGCCTGTGAGTCTTTTTATTGTATCTCATTATTCACCTAAACAAATTTGTTGTTTAAATGTTAAATTTAAGTTGAGTGAGTTGAGTTTAAATTTTGGGCTGTGAGTGAATAAGGAACAGAAGTTCTCACATCTTGTTGAATGGATCGATCCTGCCTATATGGATATTGTGCCATCCAGTGGTGCAACAGTGGTATTACGTTATTCAAGGTTACTTCATCACATGGTTTCCTTCAGTCTTATAAACATAGAGCAACAGCTTCACCTAGTGGTCAAGAGTCACCTCTACATCCCAACACACCTAAATTTAACTTCTGGTGTTAGACAATGTGGTTTTAATTGCAGCACTGTTAACTGTCAATATTTGCATTGTTTTTTGTTGACCCATAACCATTGTATTTCATTTTCATTTTCATTTTACTCATTTTCTCATTATACTCAATCACATTTCATAAGTTTAAAAGTTGTTCTACTTCATTTCTTTGATTTATATCAACTGTTTGGAATGGCCTCTGTGTCTAAAGTGTTCCTAATACAGTGCCTCAATCAAATGTATTTGTCTCTTTTTTTCAGATTTTAGGTGATTTATTAACGTATTAATCGTAGTTTGATTTATTTTATCTGTGTCTGAAGAAAAGATGAAAAAACTAATAGATAATGTCCAAAAAAGGATGAATAACATAGCAATTATTCTTTTAATTTTATGTTACTTTTTTTTAATCATTCTACTGAATAATTTCACAAAGAGGCATTTTTATCCAATAACAAACATATTAAAGAAGCACTTCAAGTATTTAATATTGCACTTCCATTAAGTACAAGCCCTTTAAAATGAAAACTATAAATAATAGATAAGAGACTAAATATTCCTGATGTTTAATCTCTCAGCTGGCCTCCAAAAATCATGAGTCTACATTTCCCATAATGCCACTCATCCGTCTTTAAACCCCTACTGCCTGATAAAAGCCACAGCTTTCAAACTCACATCCAAGTTTGTACTCCAATTAAAATCTGTAGTTTCCAAATCTTGACTATTTAATTATGATTATCTTGATTATTTATTTAAATCTAAACATGAAAGCTAAATTTATATCACTCTCCCACCTCATCTATTTTACTTTTGATTTTCTATGTCTTTTCTTGTCCTGTGCATGTGTGCATGTGTTTCAGGTGAGACAGAGGACCTAAGAATCAATTAGTATTAACTGAATGTACTCAATACACATAACAATAACCCCTCCTTCCTTACACCTTATCCACCCTCCCTCCCTTTCCTCAGGTGTTTCCCCTGATGTTAACAAGCAAACTTCCACAAACAGTTATTTTCATTTCAGCCATCATACCTTTAAGCCACACTTAATATAGCATGCAACAAGAATTTTAAGTAGATAAAAGCACAAAAAAATATATATATATATATATTTTTTTTTTATCTCAGACATGGAGTGACCAGAGCCTTTGCTTCAACCATGAACTATTTTTACAACTTAAGTATGTTTGTGTTTTTAATTTCAGGTTAGCTCTTGAGTTGAAATTTGAAACATAAAAAGAAAAAAAACATGTCAGCTGCTGCAAGAAAACCTGCAAACCCGCCAAACCTGCATTATCCTGCTGCCCAACAACAAGACCACCCACATGAGGCTGAGGCGAGGAAGCTTCGGTCCACCCATGTTTGTAGCTCGCAGTGAGTGTTTGCTGAGTCAATATAGAGGATCTGTGTGTGGTCGGATGGCATCCATGTTTCTCTCTGACTGATCTGTCTTTCAGACTCAAGTATGGCAACACACTAAAGGACATTACCATGTTTAAGCACTTGAGTTCATGTACAGTCCATTAAATGAGGACAGATGAGTGAGTGTAAAACCCCATGACGCTCTGCTGACTCTCACCACGTTTTGCTCGACTTGGGAAACACAGTTCAGACTGAAGTGCTGTGAATTTTCCTCTTTTTCTACTGCCAGATGTCCCGCAACTTTGATTTCAAGAGATTCAGCACCAGGAAAATAAATGTGCACTTAGACCTAATAAAACATGTTGAGTCACTACATGTGTTATGTCTCTGTTTCTAAAAGTAAATAACATGAGAAAAATACGAATTTACCACAGGATGACATCAAAGAAAGGAGAAAGACAAGATCTCATGGCCCTGATGCAATAAATTAAGTTCTAAAGATAAATAAACCTACCTACATCTACATTACAGTCGTTTTCACTCACTTGTTTACAATAAGAGCATTAAAATAGGTTGTATGATAACAGGTGGTCAAGTATAGAGGCATCTGAGCTCCATCTGCTGAGGACATCCATAACATGTGACTGTGAGCCTGCAAAACCAAGTAACAGAATTATTTGTCAAACAATATACATACAGCAAAGGCCTCAGTCATCATCGTGTCCACTTGTCCAGGAGTCAGCAGCCTGACAGGTAAAAAAGCTGCATTTGAACCTGCTTTTTGTGCAGCTCAGGTTCCAGTTACGCACAATATTTTTTCTGCCTCTACACAAGAACATGTTTCCCACTTTATTTTCAAAAACACTATTCCAGCAAATCCAATATTCATTCCCAGCAAACACTTTTACAGTCTCAGTTTGATTTACTCACTAATATCCCTCTGAACACTGTTCTGCTAATAGCTAATCTGAATCCAAATTCAGCACAAAATTCTAATTTAGGGTTATTAGGGAACATCAGCATAAACAGTGTGTGGTCCTATTTTTTCAAGTCGGGTGCCATTAAACCACTGCAAAAAAACAGCACAGTGAGATGACATAATTAAGAGCTCCAGTCAAACATCAGTAGAATGAAAACAACACAAAAACATGATGGAAAAATGTGAGCATTAACAAATTTAAAAGGCAGCAATTAATTATTTGTGGATTTTTTTTTTTTTTTGCAATAGGCTTTACTTTCAGGTTGCATGTAGGCAGTATTGGGAACTTGTAACAGAGTTACATTATTAAATACACAATAAATGAACCTGTAATCACTCATTGTTGCTGTGAAAAAATTATAAGTAAATTACAGTTACCAAAAACGTTTGGTCACAAAGAGGTAACATCTGAATATATTCATTTCAGTTAAAGGCTTGGATGTCATAAATCATAGAAATGCTTTATTTTGGCAAATTTTTGGGCAAAAGCTTTTTCCAATTAAATTCAGTGCAACACTATCATTTATTAGTCGGCTTACAGGCTCCATTCATTTGGTTTTATTCACCTAAATTTTGAGTGTTGTTTCTGGTTGGTTCTCTTTTTTGACTTTGCACTGCCACTCGTATGCCAATTAAATCAATGAGCAATCAATAATGCAGCCAGTCCACCATGTGTGTGATCAGCTGACCGCATCAAGGCCGAAAGCCATGTTGTCAGACAAAAGACCTGTCAGTGCAGGAAAGCAAGCAATATACTTACTCACTATACTTACTTACAATACTTTTGTTTGGAAATTTAGAAAAGAGCTCCAGTGTAAATCTTGTTCTCTAGCAGTAAAGGAGTTGTGAACAATCAAATGTTTGATGTCAAACTTGAGGAAACTACAGGAAGTTTATGTGAGCACAGTCAGTTTAAATCAAGCTTAATAAAACTGTTTTAATACCCACTTAAAAAGTAATGAAATAGTAATCAAACATATTGCATTAATTAGACTAAATGTTTGCAAAATAGTTAAATTACGATGTGCATTTTTAACATGGTAACCAGAAACCTGCTACATTTGAAAAGTAATTCTCCATACAACACTGCTTACAGATTACAGCAGTGAAACTTGGTGAGGCTGTGTGCAGAGATCTGCAGACAACACTCAGAATAAAAAAAAAATCCATGTTACCCTCTCTATTTATCAGAAAAAGATATGATTTACATGGCAATGTGTATAATCTTATTATTTGAAAAAGATTTGGAAATGAACAAAACATGAACAGTTCGTTTTGTACAACTGATTAAGTAAACTTAATGTGGTTGGCGGGTGCCACAATATTAAAGCAATTTACAAAGAATTTTTAAAAATTACAATTATTAAAACACTGTAAAAAGATTTCATCATAATTTAATATTGCCCCCCCCACACACACACACACAAGTACATACGCACACACTCATGAAACCGTAATTACACCCTTCACTTCTCTCCAAACACTACTTTTTATCATATTTTCATTCCTTATTGATAATCAAATCTGTTTTTTCACTTAAGTAAAGGACTTTAGTTATTCCGCTCGGGCCTCCTGCATCTTCCTCATGTTTTTATTTCTGTCGTTTTTCCTGAGTCTCTATCGATCTCAGTCTTTATCCCTCCTTCCTCCTCTCTTAACCTCTCCCCTCTCTCTCTCTCTCTCTCTCTGTCCCAGGGTGAACACAGAACAGACTGGAAGTCATTTCAGAAAGAAATTAACACAGGAGTCTAATACTCTAATGCTCCCGCACAGCAAATTGGATTTGTGCGCTTCACTGACTCTGAGTATCAGTGTGTTGCAGGACACAAAGCCTCCTGCAGCAAGTCAGAAACACAGACTCAGGGGAGAGACGCTGGTGCTCCAACACAGCTAACTCTCAGATGGAAAAAAGAAGAATTACGTGTCTGTTTTGGACCGTTTTTCTGTTACTTTTAGATTCTCACCTCATAGCCAAAAGTATTCAGACACTTGACAATAAAAACATGCATTAAATCTGCTGCTATAATAGTAATTTAACACCCAACAGCAGGGATTTGCTCTCACTCAAACACAGGTGTGTCAGTGAGGTCCAACCGTGATGTTGGGTGATAAGACCTGGCTCACAGTCGGTGCTCCAGTTCATCCTGAAGGTGTTGAGTTTAAGGTCAGGTTTTTCAACACAAAAAAAACATTTCTTTATGTTTCCGGCTCTGTGGCATTTTTATGTTACACATATTATCGTCTAACCTGAACCCTTAAATTTCACTGTATGCTGAGCAATAAGAATTCCCCTTGTTGAAACTAAAGGGCTCAAACATGACAGATAACCTGGGACCAAAAACACAAAGTTAGCTGTGTACTGAACATGATTTCTTTCTCTTTGCTAAATGTTGATTGAATCACAGTCAGTGAAACACAGCTGCATTGTTGTTGGACCCTTGGCAGAGCTGAATGATGCTGTGCTATGACTGCCCAGTCTGCCTTTGAGAGGTGGGGCTCAAACAAAAGGGTTCCTGGAACCTTGTTTTCACCGTCAGCTGCCAGACAACCAGCAGAAACTCAAATTTCCAATGTTACCTCTTATGCTAAGCTAAACTAAACTAAGCTAACCATGTCATGGTAACAGCAGAAAATGTGCTGAATGGAGTGTTGTAGATTGTCTCATCTACTCTCTGCAAAAAGTTAATTATTCTGCCAAATGTCAAGAACCCCAACAGCTTTATAAAAGATAAATAATATAATCCATGATGTCTGAAATTTTCAGCCTCCTTAGTTTTAGGGTTGTGATACTGTTAATGCTGGCTCGTTGTCACCACTTACTAGACACTTAAATAGAACTGAGTCATTGTTATGTTTTTAGTAACACCTGTGCTTTTCCCTCTATGACAGGACAAAATTTCTGCTGTGAAAAAAGGCCTACTTACTGGGTGCTTTTAAATCCTCAGTGTTGACGGGACCTTAGTTGAACTGTCAGCAAGGTTTTTCATCCAGGAGGATGTCTGGTGAGTCAGAACAACCACGTTCTCACAGGCAAACTGAGCCATCAGAGCCACAGATGGGTTTTATCAAGCTCTCCTTTATCAAACTGATTTTTAAATGTGTCAACAATCTCCCACAGGAGTTCTGCATAAAATAAAAAACCAACTGATCTGAAAACATTTAATGAAAAGGTGACCATAGAGACCAAAACCAAATGTGCAATCATTTATAATGCACTCCTGTTCTAACATGGACATGCACATACAGAGTGAGAAGCAGACACACAGGAACAAACATACATAAATATATTTAAAAAGACTAAGTGCATGCGTACACATGGTCCACAGACTAATTAGCATTATATATTCACTTATATATTTATCATGATTTAGATAAACATACACATGTGCACACGTACACTACAAATGCAAGTTGCAATTGCAAATGCAATTAAATGAAGGCAAATAATTATTTTTTTTTTAAATGCAATAATTAAGAAAACTAATATAGTAAGTAAAAATATAGTTGACCTTAGAGGTGCAAAGGCTGGAGGCTGAAATGCTTCCAAGATAAATGCACTTGCATTAACTGGCTTAAAGGCCTTTAAGTCTATTTTCATCCCTTCTCTCAGCCAGTGCCGAGGCCATTTTAATTAGAATTGAGGAATGAACCCTTAACGAAGAACCATCTTGTTATTAAGATGTCATGTCATTTAGAGGTAGTTATAATACATGTGTGTTTGTGTACAAAATGTCAGCTGATGACCTTTGGAAAGGTTGTCATATGACCAGGGACCAGATTCAGAGAGGAGCTTCTAATGATCAGCTGATATTTAAACCATGAAAGTCAAAGATTGGATTTATGAGATTTTAGCAGGACGGAGGTGATCTGCAGGCATGACGGACGCATTATGAACACCGGCTGCATCGCTGCACTTCCGTCGAGCTCCTTAAACAATTTCCCCACAGCTCATTTTTAACCTACCACACAGCTGTCATCATTTAGCCCCACGGTTCCCCAAATTCACGCATAATCAAACAAATTAGCCTTTATGCTAATTTCTTATGACTCAATTATGGTAAAAGCTTGGCTTGAATGACAATCATAATTACAGTCATAATGCAGGCAGAGATATTAGTGGTGAATAATACGGTAATGGATATCAAAGGAGCGGGCTTCATCTGCCATATAAAGACGCTGCTGAGTGGCTGAGCAGGAGTAAATAAACTCTGATGTGTTTGCTGATGAGCTGTTTTTGTCCTACAGCACTGCTGAGGCTACGCAGAGGTCAGAGCAAAACACACACACAGATGAAGAGGAGGAGACCCAGCTATTTTAAGAGATATGATTAAAGCTATATGCCTCTTTTCAGCTTCCGTCTCTTACTGAGTGTTTGAAACTGAGATGTTTACAGATGTTTTCTTTAATTTATTGCCTGGATGGTTATGTGTGAGATTTTTTTTTTGTTATCTTCTGATTGGATAATTTACTTTGTATAAAAAGCATATGCTATAGTAAATATGTGATGCTGAGATCAAAATGTTGTATTAGTTACAGCCATATAGGGCTCTTACAGGACCAGTGCGAAGGATTAAGGAGGCTAATTTAAGGAGGAAGGGGGACCATTACTGCACGGTAACATTTCAAAACAACACATAACAACATATGACTGGATCAGTTTGTAACATTAGTGTGTACATTTGAAATGTGTTTTTTTCCAGATTTAAGTGTCTCAGGGGTCAATTATCATCACCCTATTTTCTTTTGTTTACTCCTTCCAGTGATGTGAGATACTTGCAGTGAGTGAGGCAGCTTGCAAGATGTTTTCTTTAATTAAATTTAACAAAAAAACAAAAACTTTTTACATTTAAAGCATTCAAATATTAGCATTAAGTGATTTCTGCAATGGAAAGAGCATGCAAGGTAATATATGAGGTATTGTTATTCACTGATATTTGATAAATTTGAATTTTTTTCATAAATAATATTATTTTGGTGATAATAAATAATTGCTGCATGTGTTAATCATTTTTGTTGGTTTACCCTAATTCTCCTCTTTAACAGCCGTTAAAAGTTGCATCAGTTTTTAGTGAGATGAGGACATGATGTTTCTTTTTACTCCCAAAGAGGGTGCATGCACAAAAAGTTTGAGATCTACTGACTTAGAAAAAGTCGGTCAGCTGCACTGACAAGAGTTTAATCAGCTGCTTCCAACATTCGTATTTTGCAGATCCCACTGAGATATAAAGACATCTCACTCACAGACTCTTGTCGTAGTTCCAGGAGAAGAGGAGAGAAAGGAACAGCTTTTCTGGCAACCGTGGTGATGGATACCTCTGCTTATTACAGCCAGAGTCATCAAGAGGATATTTTTCAATCATGTTCGCTCGTTTTCAAAGACTTGGAATTTTGGCATGGTAAAACCACTGCTGGACTCATGACAAATAGCAATAAAATGAAATCAAATCAAGGTAATTTTTCAAAAGATTGCAGGAGCCAAGAGATTGTGCTGACAGAATAATGAGACATCAAGTGGCCTGGATGTAAGATTTCTTTGGGAAATGACTTTTTCTTTGTTTCAGACCAGATTGATTATGTTTTGGAAAAATTCGTTCACTCCCCAGCTCATCATTGTTAGGGTCAGAGGTCAAAAACACTTGGCTCTTCACAACGGGGGAAATTTTATAACTCGTAATATTTTCCAACACTTTCCTCAGCGTTGTTTTCCTGTTGTGCATCTGATCTTTTTCTTGCTCAGCCAGAACAAACAACAGCAAAACATGAGGGCCAATAACGTTCTATCACTTACTGTTGTGTTGATAAAAGCGCCGCCTTTTCAACAAGAATCACTGAGTGCTTTGATCGATGGATCTGGAGCAACTGCAATGTAATTGCATATTTTAGAGCTCTCAGATGAATTATCCCGCGCTGATCCGTCATTATAATACTGAAACTCAAGCCGTCATTTGAAGTGAGGAATGTTGCTCAACACTGGTATTTGCACAGCTGCGGGGGGTCATAAATTATTGCAGAAGACACACGCACATTAGTCCAACTCTTTCATCACAAGTTCTCAAACAAGGTAGCCTCCTCCCTCCCCTGCATGTTGTCGAGGAGGCAATCGCTGTTTTCTTTATACTCAGTCTGCCATTCTGTATCTCTCATATCTGCAGTGTATGTACACATTTACAGTATCAGGCTTACAACGTGTGAGGTTTAAAGCATAAAAGGTAATCTACACCGACGGAAGCATCTCAGACATCCGTCAGTAATCCACGTTGGATACGCTGACATTTCCACATCACTTTCAACACAGCACAAGTCGAAATTGAATGCCAGCAGATTAATGGAAAGGCAGCAGCAGCACAGGGAAAACAGAGAAAGAAAGAAATTGTAATAAATGTATTATAAATGCATTATCTTGCTTATCATCTCTTATGCACAGTTTCCTTTTTTTAGTAAAAACTGTGCAAAAGCCAGTTTATCTTACAATGTTGAGATGAGTTTTCTGCTCAATCACTTAACAAAAAAAATCTAATTACCTGGTCAAAGAAAGCTAAAAACCAAAGCAAATAGCAATTAACAGGAGTTACCACTTAACATTGTCATTCATGTCTCATGCTATTGGTTTTATAAGCACATAACTCATCCCTTAATGTGTGAGGGAACATTAAGGTGAAAAACCTGTTGTGTCTGGATGATAAAATATGCATATAGATGAGACCTGCTATGTTATGTGTTCCGTGTCAGAAAAGGGCTTAACACTAATCGCAGGGACACGCTGGCTGCATGTTCCTCACTGAACTGCTGCACCTTGCACACTTGTGGTGTCATCACAGGCAGCATTGGTGCTGCAGCGCTGCACCTGTCTCTCTACACTGAGTTTGCCTCTGATAATATCTTTTAATGGTGAGTTTTATCCTTGCACAGAGAGGCAAAGAGAAAACACACTTACAAAAATGCTGCCTCTTTGCTAATGTATCCTCACATCTCATCGTATCTGTAATGGAAGTTACAGATTATACATAAAAAATTGTACTAGAAGGTGTACAATTTTAAGCAAAATGTCAATTTGACTATCATCAGACTAGTTTCTCTGTCTATTTTAAGACCCTAAGTCTCTAGATGACATGCCGATGCAGCTGTGTGGCAGCTCCGAGCTGCTAACAAGGTTGCAGAAATAAAAAGCAAGAAGTTCACTGCACTGCTCTCACAGCCAGGCTGTGAGAGCTGCCCTGTTAAAAATATAATATAATTACTTCATTGGAATAATTTAACTTTAGAAGTTTCATTTCATTTGATTACTTTTCTAACTAATGTTAGGACCAGATATTAAAAATAATTTTATTGGGCTGATAGCAGTTACACAACTTCCTGTAAATGTGCCCCTGAAGATAACATCAAGCTTTACACCGAACAAACATTTGAGAGCCCTTTTCTGATTTTCCGCATTAAAAGAGTTCTTGTCCATCCAAGTCATTACTATATAGTAACACATGCTTAAATGTAATGCAGGGTGCATTTTTTGATCAGCAGAAGTGGCAGGCGAGCACATTCAAACTAGAGAGCCGATCAAAAACAAGGCTCCAAATTTGAGCCCAAACAGGCCAATGATGGGAGCCTGTTCAGATGTAGAGACAGCTACTTGTAAGCTTTCTTATACATGATGGTGCTGCACTTAAATTTGTCCACACGGACCTGCTGACAGGAACCGAACACTTAGTAATCACAGGGATATTTTTGCTGCAAAATCAAAAAAAGGCAATTGTATTAAAAAAATCTGACTACTTGATTTGTCTTGAATAAACAAATGCGAGCAGAAAAGTTGGTGTTGTTGCTTTTTGCTTTTTTATAATTGTATTCATAAAAGTAAACTTCTTTGGTGATGTCAGACAGTTTGATGAACATTGTGGCTTTTGTAGCTCATATCACAAAAATGTGCTGATGGTGCTAATTTCAGGCGCGGATGAATATCCGTGTGAACGTTTGTGCAACAGTCTTGGCTATAAATCTGAGGAGACATACTGGCACTAAAATCAACATGCTACACTGAATGCGAGTGTGAATGTGTGTGTCTGTTTACAAAGGTCTGTGCTGATGCATGTGCGTGATGCTCCTAATGTCTCTCTGTCTCTCTTAACGACTCCTCATTCGCGTTTGGAGCAGGATATGGATCACCGCCGCGCTGCTCCGCCGCTGCTGTTCACCGTCTGATAATTCTGTCCAATTAGATCACAGAAGCTGCTCGCACTCACTGCCTCAGCTCGCCTCTGAGGGTGACAAATATGACAATTACCCAAAGTACCAGGCGCTGCTGTTCATTCCTTATTAAAGAATCAATCAGGACAAGGGCCCTAAGGTGCTGGCGGGCTGGGGGTTATTCTGCATGCTGGCCTCTGGTTTTTAATAGAGTTGAAAGTGCTTGTTGCTGTTGAGTAAAACAAGCCTTTACTTTTCACACTGGAACCCACTAAATTATAAAACGTGGACTTTTTAACTTTGCAAGAACCTGTTGTAAAGGAGTATCTTAGGAGTAAGACAGTGCAGTTTATTCAGGGTATTACTTCTGCAATCACAGTTTATACAGGTGCATTAGCCACTGGCTCCTTCAAACTTGCTACATTTTATGTTTTCATCTTTTTATTAGCTTTATTATTAAAACCATTTCATCTGCAGTATTTATTTTTAATTTAAGTTTATTTTACTGAGACAGCTGAGTGTATGACATGTAAATTACTCCTTGAAAAGAAATTTCTCACTTAATTGAAATTAGATACCCTTAAAGACAGACTAAACACAAAAACACCTAACGTAGAGCTCCATCTGCAGAATAAACCTTTACCAGTGTGTGTATCTCAGTGAGCTGTGAGTTGGTTAAAAGCTCCACATGGGGTCCTTCAGCTGACGTTTATAACTGGATTTGTGGAAGCTGATTGTCATTCTGTTAACAAGGATTAAAAATTCAGGACAAACACAAATTGGAGTAAGACTGTATGACATGTCACCTTGGTCAGTCCTTGGCCTGTCACTCTGCTAAAGCTTAGTAATGGACATTTGATCTCTGTTCTGCTGTTTTGCATGTTGTCTGATCATTTTACACACTTTAAGCAGAGTTTTGAACTGTTTTCTGAATTTATCTGTTTTCTTATTTTTTCAACAACAACCACCAGGACCTCAACCAGAGTGGGTGAAGGCAAGTGATTCAGATGAGAAAGCCCTCCATGCGTCACAGAGGCGAGCGAGCTCCCCCTGTCCTCGTTCTCTCTCTCTGTTGCATCCATCCAACAGATCCTCTTCACCAGTGACTGACAGGGTTTCTCTCTTTTTGCTTTTTCTTTGTTTACACATGCTCTAATAAAAAACTGGAAATTCTTTCAACTTTTGATTCTCTATTTTGTATGTATACTATATTTTTTACTTGTGTAAACTGTGTTTTGCTAATTGAAAAACTCTACCATTCACTATTTCTGAGTATCTTTTGCTTTATTGCACATATATGTCTAACATCTTTAGATTTTTTTGTCTTAAATATTTTTTTGACCCCAGAACATAATATTCTTCTTTCTACACCTTAAGAGCAAATAGTAGTGCAGATCAATTGCAGATCAACATTTAATGTCCAAGAATTCCAATAAAAACATGACAACTGGTGTAACAGTGGTGCCAAGATTTAGCACATTGATAATTCAGTCACATGCCAAGCTTTTAAGCACCCATTCTTACCAAGTGTGTGTCTTTTTACCAATGTATGGCCACTTTGTATATTTCTGTATGTAGACTTTAGCCTGGTCATATATAACCCCAGCATACAGAGTTTGTGAGATTTGGCGTTGTGAACAGCAACCAGTTGTTTCCATGGCTCTCCTTTGAACAGCTGGACTCAGTTAGTATCAACAAGTTAAGTCCATCTATCACTTATAATTTAGTTTCCCAGTTTTGCTCCCCTTCTCATTACTGTTCTCATTACTGAGTCATCACTGCTTTTGTCTTCCTGTTCATTACCCTATTATAATCCTAATCACCAGCATCCACACCTGATTTGACTCCAGCTCATGAAGTATTAGTATATAAATCACAGGGAGTTATGAGGAGTCTCTGCTCACTTACAGTCATCTATGCTCAATAGATAGATTTTTGATTCTGTAGCCTGTCAGGTCATCGACTACCACTTCAGAATAGACTGCTGAGTAATGAGGTGCTGTTGGTGTTCATGCTAACATTAATAATCCACCAACTGTACACATCGTGATACATCTGACTGCCACTCGATCCTGAAATTATATTTGTATAACTTCCTTTGCGGTTCTGGAGGGAATGCTCTAATGTTTAATAAAATTACCCTGATGATGTCATAGTAATAGCTTGGCTTTCAGACTATAAATTTAAGGCAAAACATCAATGTGAAATCCAGCTGTTTTTTAGAGAGGCAATTTCAGCTTGTAACCCAGTGCTTCTCCTTATTCATGTTGCATTGTACCTGTGTGTGTGTGTGTGTGTTAGGTTTACATGTTTTAGATGGTTGGATGCTTGAAACATTTTCTCACATGCAAAATCC